>CM033634.1:16806389-17118889 GCA_019453435.1 Rhinogobius similis
GCAAATACAAGAGAGATAGATTTTTTTTTCTCTCTAGATTGAAGGAAACGAAATTGAATCTGACTGACAATTTGAGAGTGGATAGGTGCCAGACCAATTTTGCTTTAGATTACAGCAGCTCCATCTCTGGGAAGGTACAGTATATATTTTTACTATACATTTTTACATAGTGTGGGAGGTTTGTTTATGAGGAACATTTAGCAACAAATGACTAAAGCTAAACACGCATATAATCATTTGAGCGATATAGAATTTCATTACGGTGGGAATATAGGGGAAACTCACTTTTTTTTTTCTTTTTTTTTTTTGTCTTTTGGATCTCCTGACCCAGAATTAGTTAAGAGCATTTGTGTCCAGCAGATGGCGCTGGTGCAGTAATGCAGAGCCCCGCGCCCCAAAGCTGTTCACTCAGCAGCGGTGCGCGGTGCGCAGAGTAGTGGCCAGGCATCTGTCAGTGGGAACGAGGAGGAGCAGGACCATGCCTCTTGTCTCTGGCAGCTTGTTTCTGCATGAGGCAATAAACTAAACTTCCGTGGCCTTTTGAGGATGTACGGCGATGGAGAGGGGAAAGTGTGGGACCGGGTGGCGAGGCCGCACCGGGACTGTATGTGCTACCTCGGACCCCCCACTTTGATGCCTATGTAAGTAACATGGAACTAAATGTGAAAACCATTTAAATTAAGTGGACGGGGGCAACAGATGTTGCGTAGTAAGAAGGCTGACTTGATCTGCTGCACATGTTTAAAGTAGCCTAATTGATCCTAATTGCTTCAATTAGGAGTTAATTATTAAATTGTAAATTGCCGAAGATGAAATGCAACTGTTATTCGGATACTAGGGCTATTTACGCATGTACGATAACTATGTTAGTGCCTTGGTAAATCCGCTTTGCGCTTTGTGATGGCTTCACAACTGACGCTGTCACCTGCGTGCAGAACTTAGACTGACGCGCGCCTTGTGTCTGGAGTTAAGATACGCGATGCCATAACTATCAGTACATGTCATTTAAGGCCTGGGAAGTTTAATGTGCTCAAGCTTTCATTGTGTGTACTTGTGTGTACGTGCTGTGCTTCTCTCTGCCTGTGCACACGGCTGTCACAAAGCTCTCATCTCCAGTGTGGCAAATCATTTCTGATCGATTCATTAGATCGTGATTCCCTTTCGCCTGTAATCGGAGTTGCTCTGTGCAGTGCACAGTATAGAACAGTTGTAGTGCGCAGTCACTTTCGTTTAGCTTCTTTCCTCCCCTGCTCCCAGGGCCACTGAAGGGTGACGATGATGTGGGTACAGTACATCGAGGCTCTGCCGGGCCACTCTGGAGAACACACATCACGGACTTTAACTCTTGTAGGACTCTTTTGTCTTCTTTACTAATTTCTACAGGTATTTCCCTGTGTCCTTCTTGTTTTGGCAGCGGGATGCGCAAGTCGCCCGACGTGAGCCCGAGAAGGCTTTCGGACATCAGCCCGCAGCTCAGACAGCTCAAATACCTGGTGGTGGACGAGGCCATCAAGGAGGACCTCAAGTCCTCGCGCTCAGTGGAAGACATCAACAGTGCGTCCATAGAGGAGAGGATACTGCGCATCACGGGCTACTATGGATACCAGCCTTGGGCCAGCTATAAGAGTAAGTCTCCCATGAACGCGCTGTCACTGCGGGGAATGAGGGGCCATTATTTCAGGGCTTGGGGTCAGGCTCTATACGGACTGTGTCACACCCATAGGGAATGTGACTGGAGAGAGAGATGGAGCTGATTATTGTAGAAAAAAGGAAATTAACCATTTAGGCCATATCATTAACCAAGGCACAGTAAAAAGGGTGCCCCGTGGCTTGACTCAAGCATGCTTTGCTGACCTCTGTTTTCTTTATTGTGATTTGGTTGATTCAGTTTCTTAATTCACTTTTTCATTTTGACAAAAATAATTTTAAAATATGTACAACAACATTGTACACACAATATATGCAAACATCAAGTATCAAAAATCAAAACCTAAAAGAAGTTGTTTCGAGTTGCAGTGAGGCTGCTGGAGGAAACTTGAGCTCAGACCTTTTGATTCTTTGAAGAAAATAATAGTCAATGCGGCTTTAAGTTTCCATGTCTCATATTTTTTGCAGTAGTCTTGCATGTTTTTCCCATTGGTTGTATTAAGTATCTAAGATGTGGCTCAAAATCTGATGAATTACAGTTTTCCTTATCAGGTCTGTGACTTTAGATCAATAAACGTTGGATTAGCTGTGTCACATAAGCCAGTTTCTGACAGTCACTTGTTTTTGATGGCTCAACCCACCAGTGAACTCAAACTTTTGTGAATTTAGTTTTATACTGCAAGGACTCATTTCAAATGAGTTTTTGCAGTATTAAGCAGCTACTAGGCTACTTCAACATTTATGAAGTTATAGCTAACATTAGATGAAGTCATACTTTTCACATCAAAATGAATGATGTTGCAGAGGAGGCATTTATAAACATTTGAACTCATACTTTCTTAATTTGCTTTAATAGATAATAAGCTAATAATAATATAATATACAATTTGTCTTACAACAATACAACATGTCTTTAGACTCATTGAACTGTTTATAGTAGATGTACCACATTTTGATATTGCAGGACCACGGTCTAACTATATTAAAATAGAATGAAAAAGGACTGCACCATTATAGAAGTTCTAACAAGTAGCAACCCAAAGGAGTAAAAATGAAATGAGTGCTAAATATTAATTCTCACAAGAATTCATGTCGGTAGCAAGGTAGATCAAACACTTAAATGAAGAGAAGTCTGTGTATGACCAGAACAAGCTCTGAACAGTTTAAAACAATTGGTCTATTTTATAGGCAATGTATTAAATATAAATTTGTACTTTACGTGCATTTGGGTCCAGTGATGCCAGATCCATCCATCCATCTTCTTCCGCTTATCCGGGGCCAGGTCGCAGGGGCAGCAGTCTAAGCCGGGACTCTCAGACTTCCTCCACCCCAGACATTTCCTCCAGCTCCTCCAGCTCCTCTCAACGTGGAGGAGCAGCAGCTCTACTCCGAGCTCCTCTCGTGTGACTGAGCTCCTCACCCTATCTCTAAGGGAGCGCCCAGCCACCGAGCGGAGGAAGTTCATTTCGACTGCTAGTATCTAGGATCTTGTCCTTTCAGTCATTACCCAGAGCTCATGACCATAGGTGAGGGTAGCAACATAGATTGACCGGTAAATCGACAGCTTCGTCTTTTGATTCAGCTCTTTCTTTACCATACCCGATACAGCGCCCGCATCACTGCAGACACTGCACCGATCCATCTGTCAATCTCACGTTCCATCCTTCCCTTACTCGTGAACAAGACCCCGAGATACTTGAACTCCTCCACTTGAGGCAAGGACTCTCCACCCACCTGGAGAGGGATAGCCACCTTTTTCTGGTCAAGAACCATGGCCTCGGATTTGGAAGAGCTGATTCTCATTCCAGCCGATTCACACTCGGCTGCAAACCGTCCCAGCACATGCTGCATGTCCTGGTTTGAAGAAGCCATCAGGATAAGATAATCTGCAAACAGCAGAGATGAGATCCTGTGGTTTCCAAACCGGACGCCCTCCACGCCCTGACTGTGCCTAGAAATTCTGTTCATAAAAATTATGAACAGAACCGGTGACAAAGGGCAGCCCTGGTGGAGTCCAACATGCACCGGGAACAGGTCTGACTTACTGCTGGCAATGCGAACGCAGCTCCTGCTCCGGTCGTGCAGGGGCCGATAGCCCTTAACAACGCGCCCGGACCCCACACTCAAGGAGCACTCCCCACAAGGTGGCCCGGGGCACATGGTCGAATGCCTTCTCCAGATCCACAAAGCACATTTGGACTGGTTGGGCAAACTCCCATGAACCCTCAAGTACCCGATGGAGAGTATAGAGCTGGTCCAGTGTTCCACGACCGGGACGAAAACCTCACTGCTCCTCCTGATTCTGAGGTTCGACTATCGGTCGGATTCTCCTCTCCAGTACCCTGGAATAGATCTTACCGGGGAGGCTGAGGAGTCTGATCCCCCTGTGATTGGAACACACCCCCCGGTCCCCCTTCTTATACAGAGGGACCACCACCCCGGTCTGCCAGTCCAAAGGGACTGTCCCAGACCACCATGCGATGTTGCAGAGACGTGTCAGCCAAGACAGTCCCACAACATCCAGAGACTTAAGATACTCCACCCCCAGAGCCTTGCCACCAAGGAGCTTTCCAACAACCTCAGTGACTTCGTCATGGGTGATGGATGTGTCCACCTCTGCTTCCTCCTTGGAAGATGTGACAGTGGGATTGAGGAGATCCTCAAAGTATTCCTTCCACCGTCCGACAACATTCCCATTCGAGGTCAACAGCTCTCCACCCCCTCCTGAGGCGTCGGACGGTTTGCCAGAATTTCTTTGAGGCCAACAGATAGTCCTTCTCTGTGGACTCCTCCATGAACTCCTCTCAATCCCGAGTTTTTGCATCTGTGACTGCACGGGCTGCCGGTACCTGTCAGCTGCTTCGGGAGTCCCACAAGCCAACAAGGCCCGGTAGGACTCCTCGTTCGGCCCGAACGAGCGAGGCCCCGTGGCCTCGCCATCGAGCACCCACCCCAGGCTTGGCTCCAGGGTGGGGCCCCGGTAACGCCGTTACAGGCGACAGAACTGGCCTTGCTCTTTGAAACATCATAAAGGGCTTCTGAACCGCTCTTGGTCTGACCTGCCACCCAGGACCTGTGGGTGCGGCATGAAGCCCCGGACAACATAGCTCCCAGGATCATGCAGGTACTCAAAGCCCTCCACCACGTTAAGGTGGCGGTTCAAGGAGGGGTGATGCCAGATGATATTCCTTAAACAGGTTTATCGCAGGTCAGTTTGTAGACTCTCCTAAAGATTCCAATATGGATAATGAAACTGTCACATGTATAGGTACAATACAGTGTATCTGGTATATGCATGAACATTACCCATCAGTAAATGAATCGGAATTACTATATTTACTATAGGGCTGCTCGATTATTGTAAAAAAAATCTATAATCACAATTTTTTGGCACATAATTGAAATCAGAATTATCTCAAACAAGTACTTCTCTATTGTAAAAATGATTCTGTAGAGAAAGTATAGACCAAATATATATTTTTGGTCTATACTTATCGTTTATAAGTGACACATCACCAACGCCAGTGACAGTTCTGAAGATGGCTCACAGTCAAGCAGCCGAAACATGTCAACAAGGTAAATACATCTCCTAATTTATTGTCAATAATAAGAACATAAGTGTGGATATAACTAAAGAAGACATAATGAACGTTGTTGGAGGAGACCTGTATGTAATTGTCTCTAATTAACGAGCATGTTAGCCTTAGGTCAAAACGGGCTGACACAAGACACAAACCCAAACTATGCCATTGGAATAAGCAGGAGAAGATGTTTTTCTCTTCGTTTTTTAGGATTGTGTCATTGCGAATATCAGGATAGGCTGTGATAATGAACTGTCTAAAATAAAACTGTGTGAATGCAACAGTATCGTCAGTCTGAGCACAAAGTATTTCATGATGAGTTTGAATCTTGCATCAGAGATCTTCCTGTTTGCACGGCCATTAGAGGACGACACATCACCGCAATGGTGTTTTTGCCTTTCAGGAACCACTGATGTTTGCTAGGTTTAACCTGCAGTAACATTATATTCTGCCACTTAATATAGAGATGGATGACATGAGAAAACATTCCATCTCTGTTTCACTTCAGTATCTTCATGTTGCACATCCCTAACTTATAATAAGAACCTGTGTTTGTCCCACATTTGGGAACTTTTGCCAGTAAAAGGAAAATTGTAAAAAAAAAAAAATTAAAACAAATTAAGAACTAAATTTACAAGATAAATAAAGATTCTGAAAGAGGTTTAAAGCTAACCGTTTGACCAAAAATTACTACTGGTTCCTCCTACACTTGACCTAGGTTTACAGAGCTAACTAAAACATGGCTAAACGCTACAGAGAAGCCCATGATGACTGATCAAAGTATTCATATTTAAACAGGCGGCTGTGCACTTCTCATCGTAGTGTAAAGAGTAGCCTGTTTGTATCATTTTCCAAAAGCCCCTCTCCATGTTGGCACTCAGCTTTCTCCCTCTGTGTTAATGGAGACAACAGCCTTTGCACTGCTGTGAGGATAAAATGTCCTTGTAAGACTTTAGCTTTTTAGTTGGACTTTAAAATCTGAACATGCTGGTGTTATTAAAGTCGTTCAAGCAAATCTGCAGAAGACAGCTTTGTAGCAGCCAGTTTCTCGAAATCCAGTATTAAATTTTAAAACCTAAACAAAAATAAAACATAGGGCTGTGAAAAAGGAAATGTTTGGACTTAAGTGAAAGATGGAAACTCAGATGAAAAGAAAGGGTCTATTTTACTTTTAAATAAACATAACCGAGCACCTGCCTAATATTAGTCATAATGTGTTGTGATCATTTGCTCATTCTGCAACACTCAAAGTAAAGCAAAGTTAGATATCCAGCAAAGACCTTACTTTTCACACTTTCGCTGATTCAATACTATTTCTGCTTGAAACTTTGGTAGACCCGAAATGCCCCAATAGTGCTGCACAAATCATGATTGTCATAGCTAAGATCTTTTCACTTTCCTGTAAATACTTGCTGGACATTATTCACATTTCCTAGATTTTAGATTGTCATAAATTGTGTATTATTATTGTATATATGTGTTTATTTATCAGGAAAATGCCAATAATACTATCCACCACTATTCACCCTTCATTTTCTTGTCTTTCGTCATAATATTGTGTTGGTGCCCAGTCTTCAGTCGTTGTAGCTGACTTTCATTATATCGGTTTACACAAACTGCACTGGTTCTGTCAATACTGCAGAAATACTGACACAATATCTCTACTATGACCTTAAAAAACCCACCCACAGCACAAGTGACTATTGGAAAACAATAATATGATTTACAACAAAATAAAAGAGAAGTTGATGCTGCATCATTTGAAATTCATAGCTGTAGCATGCATAAAACTGTCTTCTCAACTTTTAGACCCCAGGATAAATCGTGATTCATTTGGGATGAAAAACAACTCTTAAATCTATCATTTTTAATCATGTGGTTAGAGCTGCTGGGTTGATGTGCTTTAATGGTTAAATAATGAGCATGCTTAAGATAAACACAAAATATATGGATTGCCTGAGGAACTATTTTGTCTTTGAGGTTCAAGTTGAGGTTGAGTGTGGCTTGATAAACTTCTGAACCTCGTGAAAAGAAAGACTGTTATATTTCTAAAATTATTGTTTCCCTTTTGTCTGTGAAAATGTCCCATTAGCTTTTGACAAGTTCCGCAGAGGAGCGAGAAACACTTTCCAGACCAACACAGACTTTGTTCCTAATTTACTCACACTATCTATCAGAAATGTTGCGTCCCCTCTGGTGCAAATTTAGAGCTTTGCGAGGCATGAAATGAGGTTGGGGTTGCTATTTTAGGCTCTCAGTTTTTGGGCGAGGAGAGAGCAGAGGTTGGAGCAGGTTGCACATAAGAAGACGTCTTGTTCATGGTTAGCCACAGAAGCAGGACAGCTGGAGAGGCAGGACAACACTGGGGCCGCAGTGAGTGACAGGCAGCGGGACTCCTTTTAACTCACTGGAAAGATGTTTACGGACTGGCTCAGCTCTCACAGCTACAGCCATCATCACTGAAGTTTACAAGTAACAATAAAAGCATGACAAGAGAGTTTTGTTTTTTTCCTGCACAATTGTTTAAAAAAACAACAGTGTGAATATCTTAGATGTTTCAAACAGTGTAAGGAGAAAGTTGTTGATAAAGTTTAGTCGAAACCCCATGCCAACTTACAAAAGTGAATGAATAGAAGATCATGATTACGCAAGCTATTTTAAAGGTGCACAATGTTACTTTTCTGGGGTCCACCATTTGCTAGTCTCCATGGAGATACTATTGCTTTGGAATGTACTATATGGCATTAAATGTATCTTATCCAATTTAGGTGTAATTACTTCTCAAAAATACCTTGAAAAATATACATTCTTACTGTAAATGGGCTTGCCTCTCCATCAATCTGACTTGTAACTTGTTGTGCCAAAATGCTTCTCTCTTTTCTCTCTCTCTCTCTCTGTCTCTCTCTCTCTCTCTCTCTCTCTCACTGCGCTTTTCTGGACAGAGATGAGTGCTCCGATCACCAAAGGCACCACTTTGGCCTTCACCTTCCAGGCCTTCTCCAGCTCTGCTCTGAGCCTTTGGTATTTCTCTAGTTTCTCGTGTTCTTTTCTCTGATGTTGCAATCACTTGGTGTTCCCACGTCAACCACAGCCACCACAATGTCTGGTTGGTTTTCCATTACCATTCTGTCTCTGTATCTGGAAGTCCCACAGGATCTTCGCTCAGTCATTCTCTACCACCTTTGGAGTTTCCCATTTTAACCTTGGGGTTTCCAGTCCATAATAGAGTCATAAGAGAGTAAAATGTAGCTATGCCATTTGTTATACAACAATGTGGAGCTTAACTTGAAAATAATAAAGGTGTTGCCACTGTATTAATTTTAATAATGAAGCTTGTTTAAATTCATACTAAGTGCCTGCCATTCAATGAGAACACATATCCTTCCAGAGCATAATAAATCAAATAGCTGCAGTTCTGAGGCAGTTTTCACCAGTATTTGTCATTATTACTTAAATTCCCTAAACCTTGTGTTGCTTTGAGATTTTCTCACTCGCAGACACAGAATTGAAAATTGAAGCTTTGAGGCATTCTGATTGCTACCATGGTTTTACAATTCCGCTCTGTTATCCAGAGCCATTTATTACTGTAGTGTTATTTCCATGACTGGCTGTGCTTTTCTTTGTTGAGGAGTGCACCGCAAAAACTAGGCAGCAGCTTCGACAATTTTGTAAAAAAAAAAGACAGACATCCAGTGATTGTTTGTTTCTGTCATGGAGTCATTTGGGGGAAGGTACAGAACAACTAGAGCTGGAATGTGCTTGGTAGGCTTGATTGATAATGCATTTTACAGTATTACATTCGTACAAATTTTACCAAAAAAATAGTAAGAAATTCTTGCTCTGGCTGTTGTGGGCAAGTTCAGTTAAAGGATAGTTGTCCATAAAAGTTGATCAACTGAAGGGAATTAAACTGAAGACAATCTTGCTAACTATATGTGAATATTCATTTTTAAAGGGGCACTACTTAACATTTCCTCACATTTTCTCATCGAATGACCACAGAATAACTTTAAACTCACTTTATACTGCACTGTACACACAACCATGGTCACGTACTGTACATAGGAGTTTTTACCTTGTCTTTTGTCTGTTCTACCTGCACACTGTGTAGGATTTAAATTTATCTTCAAAGTTATTTGTTTTTTCTATTCCTGTTGTTCTTGATTTGTGCGTTGCGACACTTGAATTTCCCCACTGTTGGACAAATAAAGGTTCTCTTATCTTATCTTAAATATACCAAGCTTGATGTCTTTATTATTTAGATAAATTAAAATAAAAAGCTGTGAGTAGAGTTGCCTTTCCACAGATCTGACCTGTAACTCAGTGGCACCACCTGCTTTTCCTCATAGAGCTTGTTAAAGTACCCGTGGAAGGTTGGACTACTGGATGTCATCAGTTTTTTACTTCTTGTAATTTTCAACAAAATGTTCAACTTTTCTCTACAAACTACTTGACATTTTCTATGTGCATTATGTATTAACACACCAAATAAAATAAAAATTGGAAAATCGTTAGAACCTGTCATACACACTTTAATTGTGTAATTGATGTAACTGAGGAATGTTAACATCAAAGTAACATCTCTGTAACATCCAGCTGGATAGAAGTGTACAAGTGGAAATTTTGTCTGCGTCCATTATTTTTCATGAGCATCTCAAGCACAAACGGTAAACAGTATTATATTTACAAGAATTAGTCAAAACATAGCCATAAAACAGACATTTTCACCTTAAAAAGAAATCCATTGCAATCTTTCTGAAGACAAGCAAGTGACAGACCTCCAAAGGTTACGCAGTGCACCTTTAAGGGTTCTGCATATGAGTTCAGCCAAGGCGAGTGAAGAGTGCAGAAATGTACTGTGGGGAAATACATTATTCATTTGGAGTGTGGACGAGACACCATGTACTGATTAGGGATTTGTGATTAGCTCATCTATTGAGAACCATGCATTTATTAAACTTGTGTATTCCAATCCCTATTTATTGGTCCATGTCTCATCACGTTTCATTTATTATTATAATTATTACAAGTTGTCTTTATTAAAATACAAATGCACACAAAGCAACAATATATACAAAAAGCCACAGAAGAGGATTAAGGTGAACTATAATTACTTGGTTGTATCCTCCTCTGTTTCTCTTGCTTCAGGCATACATTTTTAAACTCCCATGTTTTAGTGATATGCAGAACAGAACACAGTGAAAAAGTTTACCCCGGAGACCTGTGATGTATTGAATATTTGATGGGGTTGGCGATATGACAGTGGGGCATCTCGCTGTGATAGGGGACGGTTATCCATATACTTCTGTGAGTCAGTGTAACAAAGAGCAACAATGTGTATGTCATGCATCAGATTAACAAGATTGGAGTATGATTAGTGTAACTCTAACACCACTCGAGACTTGGGACAATTATTCCAAATGAGTTAGATTTATTGTTTGGGTTTCAATCATATGCCTCTAAAGCAGCACGCAGACTTACTTTTTTTCTGTCAGCAGGGTCTCTCTTTAATAGTTCCATATTTATTACCTCTGTATTAGTATTTCCTACACTGACATATTATGTGTCTTGATGCAGTATAACTCAAAGCCTTAACTGGCATAAAATTTGTCAATACAAAACGCCAGCACAGTACAGAAACGTGAAGTAGTTTGGATGAAGTTAAAAATCATTGTTGGTTATCAAGAAAAATGTTGAATTGTGTGCAGTGCAGTCATTTGAGAAATTCTGGCAAAGATATATGAACTCTAAAGCTGGGCTACCCAACTTTTTTCTTGTAAAAAAGTATTTTTTTCCCCCCACATAGAGGGGCAAGTAGTTTTGAAGAGTCAATTTGAATCAGAATTAGATTATTTTCCCAACTGAGATGAAAGAGCTTCCTTGCGCCATGAATAGGATTTTGTTTAAATCTGTATATTTCTTATATTGTCATGGGAAATATCTTTGTCACTTGGTTATAAGACGAATGTTTGAGGATTTGTGCTAGTTGGAAAAAAAAAACACTGTGGGGATTTAGCTTATCAGATATTTTAAGCATTAGAGATTAGTCTCCTGAATAGTTAAGCTTTTACGCCCCATTTTTGCATGAATCTCCATCAGAGTAAAAGTAGCCTGAAGTTGCATAATACCACATCTATAATTGAGAATGCATTGATTCTCCCTGAGCGCCCGATGGACTGGAATATCTGCCAAACATCTGTACAGCTTTAAAAACTTAAAAAACCCACAATGTTTTCTTTTTCTCAGCAAAAAAAGCAAAGAGTTAACCACACGCAGAGACAGCTGGGAGAAAATGAGACAGTCTGCAGCGTGAGAAGCTTCAGCTCACGGTTGAATATTTGATGGGGGATAGTGCGAGCGACTGAGCGAACCTTATGTAAGACTTGAAGCGGGATTGTTAGCGCGTTTTCTACCTTCAAAACACAATCAATTTAATCCAAATTATCCCATTGCTTCTTTGTAATAGAAATCCTACCAGCTTAATGTCAAAACCAGCTGAGCTTTGATCCTGTTTCACCTACACACATCTTTTATCTCCCGGTAATTAGAAGTTGTGAAGGGATGTCTCCTCCTTTGGCATAATTAAGCTGAGGTCTACAGTGGCTATCATTGTTGGCCGGGATTGCAGGCGAAGACAGGAGCAGGCAAGCAGAGCAAAGTGTAAATGGGATTGTCCTAGCAATTAGAGGTCTCATCTGGACATGTTACAAAGGGGGAAATTGGTAGCAGCTTGTTGTGCTGGCATACAACACTTCAACAACGGGGGTCGATAAATTGTCATCAAACACTGAATTAAAAAGTTCTGAATGGTTTCTAGTGGTGGGAAAACTCAAAAGTAAAAACTGTTATAATGGCAAAACGCGATCTATATTTTTAAACTATCAACTGACCTAGTTTTGAAAAGCTATCCTGGCTCAATTTCTTGCTCGATCTTACCCGCGCTGTCAATGTCAATTTACAAGTCATTTATATCTAAAAATAAACTTCTTGTCTTTTTTTTTTTTACAGCCAATCAGCACCTTATTTTCCCCGTGTTACCGCCCTACATATTGAGTCAGCTGAAGCCTGCGTTTGTGTCAACGTGACCGACAGCCGACCTTTTTCTTGCAAATCCATGTTAACCCACTGGTAAACTACAAGTGCAAATAACGATTATTTAGTGGACCGGTCAAACAATGATTTTTGAGTAGTCAACTAGTAAAACAATTATTATTTATTGTGCATTAAGATTTTTAATACAGTTTTAACCAAATGAAGGTAAACTCTGCCAAGCAAAGGCCCAGAGATAGAGCATATTGACAAATAAGGTGTGTTATTTATGAATTCTCTATACTCCAGTTGATGATTACACAATTATCACAATTATTCCGATAAATTGTTGTAGGCCTATGTTCGCCTCTGTTTCTAGGATAAAATGCTCTTCATGGTTATCTGGATTATTATGAGAGGTGTACTCATACGACTGAATTATTCATTACAACCGTCACAATACAACACAGCACCGTTTGGCAGAGAAAATAAAGGGTTACAAAGCCACAGCCCGTATGCAGATACAGATTGAAAACAGCTCCGTTGTAACAGACTGTAGTTTTTATTGTATGTATATATCGTGACATAATGTAATGTTTATTTTTAAATTAAGATAATATGTGTTTTTGTTCTTCCAAGGCAGAAAACATACCAAAATTGTATTTATATCATGACACATACATCAAAATACTGTAAAAACTTAAACATTGCATCCCTAATGTTGATCTTAATGCGATTATCAAAACATGAATCATACATGAGAGATAGTAGGCTATAAAATTTACACAAAAGGATTTTCAAATTAGAATGGTAAGTTTTTGACAAATCATTTTTAAAATATTCTGTGCCATTGAGAAACGGCCAATAAAAAAAAAATAAAATACAACCACACGACTAAGTTTTAGTGTTGTTTTTGTTTTGTAACATTTTGAGATGCTTTTTGTCCTAAATATCAGAGCATTTACTCCTGAACTGGAAGACTTCCAGGTACAGCATGGAAACAGGATGGTAATTGCACCATTTGCATTTGCATTTCCACATTTTTTCTCATAATTAGTACATTTTCTTTGTCTTCCGAGAAGGCAGTGTAAAAGCAGAAAAAAATCTGACCTCTACATACTGTCGTCATCTAATAATTAAACATTTTATCTTTGCACATTTGTAGGAAAGAGCCATATGAGTCACTATATGACTCTTTGGGATGAAAGATGATTGGCTGTGCAGGGATAATACTCCTGCTTTACTTTTGTGTCTGAAACAGCTGTTCTAAACCTGTAGTGGGACTAAAGACCATGCCTGTGAAGAGTTTGTGGAAGGGAGGAATGAGTTAGAAAGTTTGAATAACCCCAGGGCCAGCTTTAATGGGAGATAAATAGATAAAGACTATTTGCAGTTTCCAAATGATTATCAGCTGTTTTATTTATCATATTGGGTTGATTAATTATTTTAACATTGAATGGCACATGTATAGTATTTCCATGAATTGCCATGTTATATTGAATTAATTAATTATATGTTATCTCTGCTCTATTACAAAGCTTTTAATGTGTTGCAAAGTAATTTTCTACCATTAAACCAGTTATTGCTGATGTGGAAAAAAGAGTGTGCAGATTACTGCTGCCCTCACAAGCCGGTTCCCCCAGTGTTACTCAGCACACATATTTGTAAAGGATGAGTGACCACAATGTAGTAGCCGCTTGAGTGGCTCACATTATCCATGGGCAGCAGGACAATATCGTGATGACTAATACTTTATGCATAAATGTTTTAAACTTGATACCTCATCCTGAAGCAAAGAACTAAACCCATTTAAAACTGAGCTGTCAGGAGCAGAGGTGTGTGATTGCCTAAGTGTGTTTGGGTAAAAGGAAAAATGACTTTAGGCTCAGTTGTATTATGAGCACTGTTGAAAAATTCATATTGTTTCTCGAATATTGAGTAAAACTCCCTCAGTGATTAGCCACTGAGGAAATGTGACAAATTACACCGCAAATGTCACCTGATGTAAAAAGTATTGGAATAACTTTAGTAAGACTGTGGTTTATGTTAATGTGACCCAGAAATGCAGAACAAAACGACATAATTGGACCGTTACATGTCATGAAGGACAACTAAGGGACAAGAAGTTCCTAAATAAACTACAAAGAATAAAAACCTTTTTGCAAGAATTTTGCACTCTATTCCTGTATTGGCTAGTGTCCAAATTGTAATCTGTTTGAGTTCAAAACATACACACCAATGAATGTGTAATTTGAAATTCATGCTTGTTTATTTTAAGTGGTTCAAACAGCAATATCATTCTTATACTGAATATTTATTTTAGTCCTCTTTGTTTCAAGTTTCAAAAGCTGCACTGACTTCATGGTTTATTGTATATAATAACCATATTTATGTACACAATTTAATCAAACGTTCTGTTGAATCTGAACTAACATGGACATAAAACATTGTATCAACCTCTGAAATTTTTCCCTCATTTATTCCATTTTGCTAATCAAAAAGCAACTATCAAGCAAACTATCGATCAGTTTGAGCTCCAAATTCACAAACAAAAGACTTATACTTACTTACTAAAGTTATATTAGAATCTATGCATTCCACCTGAACTGTGTTCCTTAATAACAAGGCCTTTTTATGATATTGGCTTCAGCTTTGAAATGGGAATTGTAAAAACACAGCTTTACTCCTCTTTATATTACATACAAGATCTTGTTACCATTACAATGAAAGTAAATCTGACTACAAAGGCAAAAAGAGTGTCAGCTTCACAAGCTTCCCTGACAAAAACCCTGACAAAATATGGATGGCTGGGTTAGGGTTTGAAAATATATCTTCCAGGAATTTATTATTAGTAATGAATGTTATTCTGACACTGCCCTTGGTATTGATGTACCATATTGATCTGAGGACATTTTTTGCAAAGTCCAAGTGTGATATTTCCCCTTGTTAGCGCCTGCTTTTGACATTGATTGGCCTTCTCATTACAAAAAGCGAGAATGAAATGTAATTATCGCCACACAGTTGTGTAAACTGTGGGCAGAGGCTCTAACTGCTGATAAGAGAGGATATTTTTTTCTTCTATGTATTGACTTGCACTGACACCATTATTGTTACTTCTGACTATTTTCAAATCAATACAACTACAATAAATGTCTAGAAGGTAAAATGCAAAATAGATAAGATTTTTACCACAATTTTACTTACATCTTTGCACAGAGTTGTTACATTTTACGTCATCATATTTTGTGTGCTGTCTTGTAGCATTATACAATACAGCCATTGCCAAGTAGAGTACCCTACATAGTAAAGATTCAGATATAAATTCACACTATTATGCACTGCCCAGTAATTTTACCCCTATGTCTCTAGTTATCATGGCTTATAGTAGTAGTATGCAGGCTGTTGTCTCTTTGTCTTACCTTCACTCTTTTCTTCTAGCTTTATTCAGTGTAAGGAGTTAGAGCCGAGTGTCACCTTATCTGGCACAGAGCTGCAGCAGAAAACCCAGTGAGCTCAGCATGTGACACTTGAGATTAATTTAGAGAGCTTTGTGTTGTCTAAAAGCTGGAGCGATAGGCCGTGTGTGTGTGCGTGTGTGTGTGTGCGTGTGTGTGTGTGTGTGTGTGTGTGTGCGTGTGTGCGTGTGTGTGTATGTGTCTAATGTTTTAATGTAGTCTTTCACATCAGTTTTAAATACATGATTCATTACATTTGGTGGGTGCAGGTGGCTTGGTCATTTTAAATAAGATGTAGAAATAACAGAGTTTATAATATGTCGAAATGATGCGGTGAAGCCTGGAGCAAAGCAGCAAGAGGAGGACAGTGCTGGATGCTGTATTTGTTGTTGCCAGAAAAGAAAACATCACAAGGTACAAAACCTGACAGCAAAAGCCTCTGACAGTGACTAAAGCCCGGGATTAAAACGCTGGATTGTTTTTGACAATGCAAAAGAAAACAAAACACACAACATTTGAAAAAAAAAAAAAGACATGAAAGTGTTTACTCAGTCAGAAGACTTGGATAATATTATTTCTAGACAATAGGGCAAGTTTTGAGTCTTTGTGAATAAAGTCCTAATCTCCATGGTGTGATAATTGTCAATGTAAATGACAATATCTTCTGAAAGCATGTATTGTAATACATTACGTTATGGTCTCCATGTGTACATTGCCTGCACATAATGACCTTAAAACATGTAAATGTTACATTATTCTTAATTAGCACAAATGTGTTCAGCATAATCAATCACTACGGTTTTAGGTAGTGTTTACAGTTTTTACCTTTTTTGAAATCAGCAATCATACACATTTAAAAGGTGCACTATATATTTTTTTTCTGGTGGAGGGTACTATTCCTATGGAGCCCCATAAGGGAGAAACATTCTAGCGCTTTGAATGCCAGTGCACACTGGAGTATGTCGCGCAACGTAATTTGACATCGTTTGATGCATCTTAAAAACGTGTTAACACAATTATTGGATGTTTTATACCAGAGATTTATCTGCAGGTTACTGACTAAATGATAGACAAAGGGTGAGGCAGTGAGGAGAAGAAAGCAGGTTATATTTAATCGAGAGACAAAAGGTTTCCGTACAGAGAAGTAGAGGACTCTCTGTTTCTGCTGTAGCTCTTGTCCCTCACTTCAAACTTTACTGCAGAGCTTCTGGCGATCACAGAGACTTCTCTTTTATTACTGCAGATGTACCAAAAACATGCATTTTCAGCCACAGCGTTGCACCTAAATTCAAGAGTTAAGGACCTGCTGTGTGCATGCTCATAGAGCGTGGTTGAGTGGATAGCACACATGCCTGCCGTGTAGGTTTGCAGCGCGTGAGTTTGAATCTGGCTAATGACATTTACTACATGTCATTCCCTGGTCTTCTCTCCATGCTGCACTGTCCTGTGAAATAAAATCTACTGGCCAAAGAAATCTTAAAAAAAAAAAAATTACAGATGTGGCTTTTTTTCAACACGTTACGCTAAAAAACAACATACTTTGAGCGGTTTAATGGCATATTGTGGAACATTCCAGGCCAGGCATTAACATCTCTATAAAGACAAGGAGGTGGAGAACTTTCCACCAGAAAAGTTACAAGCAACCCCTTTAAATAAAGATACACAATGTGGGGTTTTTTTTTATCTATTTCTTCCTTCATTAACATTTCTGGCATGGCTTGGAGGGACCCTTTAATTAAAGAGGATCAAATGGACTTGTTCTTTTGAAGTGCTCAGTAACTTTGTGTCTCGCCTTGACTCTTTCTCTTTGTATCTCACGGGTTATTGGCACTAGAACACAAGCACGTTCACTGACTAAGCAGCAGACTTTAGTTCACAAGGCAGAAGCAAGATTCATTCAAGTGTAGCCTTTGCATGATGTATCAGAAAACAATTGCACAGCATTCGACCCTGATGTCTCAGGCAACACATCAATGTGGTACAACAAAACTAGAATCATCACCATGGTAACCTATACTAACAGACATCCAGCTCAAGAGGACATGTTGTGACTGCAAAATGTAAATGTAAACAAAATGTAAACTAAGAGGGAGAAAACTTTAACTGACACTCTCCTTTTTTGTATTTGTGTTTTATCCATGCTCATGTTCAGCCATACTAATTTGTACATAACTTTTTTGTTTTTTGCAAGTAAAAATGTCCACTACCATTTATGCATGTTATGTAAATAGAACAATTATCATTGGATGTGCCCATACAGTGTAATTCATGCTACAATTCTGGATTAATTGTAGACTAAATTAATTGTTACATATTATTGGGTGAATATTCATTTTCTTAATTCAATGATAAAATTCCTGAATGACAGACACAGCTAGAGATCCCTGAGGCTTCAAAACTCCCATTATTTCAAGGTATTTAAACAATATTTTCTACATTGCCCTATATTTTTATTATATACTTACTTACTCTTCCGACTGTCACAAGATGGCTATGGCAAACAATGCTTCCTTTATACCTTTAGCTTTTGCAAACAGAACATGATGAAGCCTAAAAGAAATGTCATGATCCTTCCTCAAAAATTGCAACTGTACTGGCACCAAGAGCGATTCTGGTTTCCGGCTTTGATTCACAGCAATCAAAGCTCCAAACCCCTTTTCAAAAGCACTATCAGTTAGTTTAGCTGTGCAATTATGATCAAAATCTCTCAAAGTCTTTTTGTGAAAAGACATAATAATGCACAATCATTTATTTTAGATGTGTTCCCTTTTTGATTTGAAACAGAAATGTATTTTAATTTGGAAAGAAACATCTTGAAAATGCAAACAAAACAAACCAACAAACACATTTTTTACAGATTGGAGTCTAATTACGGGGTAAAATGTTTTAAAATGTACACCATTATGACTGGACTAATCATGATATGATGATACATAATATTTCTGCATCCAAGCAATGTCTATCAGATTCCTTCCAGAAAATGTCATAAACTCGAACGTTTACTTTAGTCATCTCGCAAACAAACAAACAGAGCACAACCAATATCAGAAAAACCTGTTACTTCTAATTTTAAACTTGAAACTTTGTAATAACAGGATCTTGCTGTTCTCATCCTAAATATGAGCTGCCGTCTGTGGTTCTTTACAACCCAATTTGAACTTAATTTGAGTCTTAAATCAGGAGGTGTTTGTATGACTCAGAGTGAACACTGATATCCCAGGGAGCCAGTCTTCTCCGCAGATGTCACTATAAGTCATGATTATAACCCCAGCCCCCTGCTTCGCCCACTAACATGGGTCAGATACCGGCCAATTAAATGTGGGGAAGTGGAAAGCCAAGTGCCAGTGGGGAGTACAGAGCAACCTCACCCCACAACCCCTGCACCTCCACCTCTGAACAGGCAACAATGAGCCCCTAATGCTGATTATTCCTGGTTCAAGAACTATTCTCTCTAGTGTCAAAGTGTCAAAAATCAGATACTATCATAACTCCAACAACATTCATTATGTCTTCCTCAGTTATATCCACAATATGTTCTTCTTAAAGACAATTAAATAGAAGATGTATTCACCTAGTTGACATGTTTTGGCTGTTTAACTGGATCAGAGACAAATAAGTTCAAACGCTGGATCAAGGAGGCTATTGAAATCAGAAAGCGAGGCACTGACAGCACCAACCGTGACGACAGAGCCTGCCCTCTGTCCCACACATGGGACGCTACTGCAGAGACCCCCGGGCGGCAGGAGGCGTGGTCAGTCTGAACGACCTGCCAGGTCCATCAGGCCGACCACGCCTCAGGAAGTAACATCAGCTGATCAGTGACGCATCACCAGCACTGAAGATGGCTCACAGTTAAGGAGGCGAAACGTGTCAACAAAGTAAATACATCTCCTATTTAATTGTCTTTAAGAAGAACATATTGTGGATATCAGATACTATCGATACCAAATCTATGTCTGTACTATTCATTTGAGCAAGAATCATTACAGGACAACAATCATATAAACAGGGACAAAAAAAACTTTTCCTGGACAGTTTTAGAATGATCTTCAGCTTGTATAGACCATGGGTTAAATAGATAAAGTGCAATCATTTTGTGTTGAAAATGTCTATTGCTACTATGGTCGAGTGGATAGCACATATGCCTGCCGTGTGGGCCATTCCCCAGTCTCAGCCTCATTTTACGCTGTCCTGTCAAATAAAACCTGCGCATCTGAAACCTTGACCTTAAAAATAACTTTTTTTTAATAGATCTTTGTGTGTGTGAAAATGAATTGGTTCCTAGAATTGACTACACTTCTTTGTATCAAATTTGAGTTTGTAATTTTAGCTTTTGACAAAAATTCTTGAACGAGAGAATTATTGGACATCTTTAGACTGAATTATGCTGTATGTAAATAAAAGCGAATTCTACATTTATGCCTGTTTTCATTCGGTAATTAAAAGAAAAGAGCACATCTAACAGAGGGATTGGCATTCTAAAATAACTTCATTTGTACCCAGATGTCTTGTCTGAATTACTGCCAATGAACCTAATTAGCTGGAATATTTTCACTCTGCTTCAATGCACAGCTCTATAATATTGTTCCAACTTTTTAGTTTCTCTGTGATAAAAATTAAAATGTAAGACTTTTACAAATAAGGGTTTACTTCAGCCTTTTTATAACAATGTTATAGGTGTTTTATAACAATAAACATAAAGGATCATTTGGGAAATCTGCATATTTTAGTATTTTAACTTTCTGGAATTGAGTGTGTTTGTGGTATATTTAAAACAGAAACACTGTCCCTGGCTGTTTTAACTACCAACTTTAGCAACATTTCCAACCACAGTAAAAATCTGTGTAATTATGTGTATCAAAGCTTAAAGGTCATTGTTTTGTTGTAATTACGGCAGTAATGGATGGTCATGAGTTTCCTAGTACTTTTTTGCATCTAATTCAAGCTATTTAATGGAAAATGAGCATTTCAGGCACTGCCTTTTCACCATTGCTTATGAGATCTACTGTATTTTGCTTATACACCACTTATCCTTTCAATGGAAAAACCTCCTGGCTTTGATAAATTGCCCTTTTCCGCTCTGCTGTCACCTCCTCGTAAGCGGCCCGCGATGAAGCTTATAATAAAAGTGGTGTGCACTTCTAGCTTCAGAAACGCTGGGGCATCAACTTCTATTTTTGTCAGTGTGAATGCTCACTATTTGCCGTGCTGCTCGAACCATTTGAGGTTGGACTGAGAAGCGGAGATGTGCGGGTTCGAAAGCGAGAGGGGAGATTTTCACTAGTGACTAGCTCGTGCACACACCTGCTCGTGGCCTTTTGAAGGGTCTGCGAGCACCTGCTGCTGCTGCGGGGGTCTGATGATGGAGGTCTGTGTGATTACAGAGAGCCTGATGGGTGTTGAACGCAAACAGGCTGCACTCTGCATCCTATCTGGAGAGGAAAGACTGTTGAGATATGAATGAAAACACCGTCATTACATTAACATTACCATTATAACGTACTTTACTTGCATATGACACTACATTTCCTATTTGTCAGCTAAAATGATCACACCTTGGTCCATTCAGTTCAGTCTGGAAAAAGCTGTCCAAAATTCGAGCTCGAGAATTTAATGCTTATGAAGATAAACGATGTACCAAAGTGTTTTTGACAGTGAGGTACGAGATACACCAATTTTAAAACCTACTTCTGGTTTTGCAGTGTGAACATCAGGTGCCCCAGCTTTGACTAACAGTTTTTATACTGAGTTAAGGCCATGATACTGCTGTACCAGTCGGCCAGACTTACCCTGTTTGTATGTATTTTGACCTATTCCCTGCTTATGAATTATTCACAGCAAAAAGGCTGGAGTCTCAAGCCCAATTTTGTCAGTCTGCCAACCATGATTATATACAAGTAAAAAGTGACTCAAACGGCCAAATCTCTGCATAATTGAGGTGCGGAGTCTCAGGTGTATTATTTTACCATTTGTGGCCCTCATTTGTGGCGTTTCTGTCAGCAGTCTCCATGGCACCGTCTGAAACCAAGATGGAGATGAGTCCTGAGTTTCCCTTTTGAAAATCCCATGTAGCCAGATATCTGTCAGCTCACAGGTGTGTGAGCACGGAAACAGGTTTTATTCATTACACACATATTACGAGTGATGTTTTATACATGTAGCTACCTGGGTACAGTGGAAAGAGCACTGAAAATTTGCACTCAAGCAAAAAAATCAAATATCAAATCAAGTCAATTTATTTCAAATACATGTGCAGCTGCCAAGGTAGTATACAAAAGTAAAGGGTGTGAATGAAAAAAAAAAATGCTACTCAAATAGACTGTTGAAGTTACTGTTAAATGCAATTACAATTTGAGTAGCATCCGTCTTTCATATCTAACTTGACTGAAGCAGGCGAGGCAGTGCTGTTTTGTGTTTATGAAAAGAGAAAAGCAGAGAGTAGTGGGCTTTACCCAGTAAGTCTTATTATTTGAAATGTAAGTAATTACAATTACATGGCTAGAACTATACTTAATTAGTGCAAGTACAGGTTGAAAAAGTATAGGGTACAGTTTCTTGTGTATTTGTACTGTGTTACTTTCCACCACTACCTGTATATGACCTCATCTTGATTAGAACCTACACGGCTTGTGCTTAAGTAATTATCTTTAAAAGGCTATCTTTAGCCCTGGTAAAACTTTCTTTAATCTACAGATTTACCGCCTGAGGGACCAATAATAGAATTCAGTGAAGCAAAACTTCTGTGATGCCTTAGTGAAATCCAATGTTGCACCCATTAGCAATTCATGCCAAGAATTAACCCACAGCTCAACTTGGAAGTGTAAAGCAGTGCAGCTGCAATGCACCAGTCCTGCAAACTTCACATCTGTTTGAACAGACTAAAATCGACTTTCAAAAGACGATAGCCGCGAATTTATAGACATTTTACCATGTTGCTTATCCTACTCTTTGAACAACTGATCCGCTTTTGTTCAGTTGTCGACTGTGTTTTTAAGTGAAATTCAAGTTTAAGTTTATGTAATCACATTGCCCTCTTCTGGTCAAACACAGGCACTACATCTACCATTAACGCATCAATTACAAATAATTGATTAGAAGATGTGTCCTACTCTGTGGATTACTCTGAGAGCTTATTATACAGGCCTACTCAGAAGATCTGGAACTAAACTAAAATGAACTTAAAAAAAAACAACTTTGAATGGATGCATTATCTCTCTCTGTGTCTTTCTCTCTCTCTCTCCAATTTTAATCAGTGGCTCGGGGCTGCTTTTCGAAGCTATTTATGTAATTACATCAATTGTGAGCATTTTGAATAATGTTAACAGTGGCTTTCAAAAAGGAGCAGCTACATAAAAGGCTGAGGAGATTTCGTATTGTCTAAGATATACCGTTTACTGAGGCTGTTGTTAGTGGCAGGTGCAAGTATTTCGACAACGCGCCATACTGAGGATGACCGACAGGCGGAGCTAGAGCATTTAAAGTGTCCGTTTATTGCCTGGAGG
Organism: Rhinogobius similis; assembly: GCA_019453435.1. Taxonomy (NCBI): domain Eukaryota; kingdom Metazoa; phylum Chordata; class Actinopteri; order Gobiiformes; family Gobiidae; genus Rhinogobius; species Rhinogobius similis. Next base: position 16,829,604 of record CM033634.1, read on the forward strand.
AAGCAACATTTGTAATAAGCATAGCCTTTATCATCAAAGGGTAATTTTGGTGTGATTGCATTCTTCGTGTAGGATCATAACACCCTCGAGCTATGTTTCATGCTGTGTAGCGGTGCCAAATGAAGCAAAGTCCCTCACAGTAATTTGGAGGATTTCTGCCACAGCTTTTGTTATGAAACTTTCATACTCACTGGCATCACTTGAGAGGTAACGAGCAGCAGTGCAGTCCATTGGGATGCAAATTTAATACATGCATGTAATTAAATGTGCCACCAGAGAAGATATCATTATTAAAGCAATTATCACTTGATACAATGTCATAATCACTTCAGCGTTGTGGATGTAATTAAAAGGGGCTCAGTACTTTGCTCTTTGGTCTTGCAGTGCAGACTTTGACTACTGTGTATTGGGACAAGCTTAAAAGCTATTGACTAAGAAAAGCCAAGAGACAATAAGACAATAACTGTAAATATCTAGGATTCTTCTATAATACTAACACAAACAGAGGTGCATAGTGTAATTTACCTGAGTTACATTTTAAAGAAATTGTACTTCCTGGAGTTGTTTTCTGACTGCATACTTTTATTCCGACTTGAGTAATATTTTGTTTGAAGTAACAGTAAAAGTTTTGGTTTCTCTTACCACAGTGAGTGAGTTTCAAGTAACAAAAATTTTATGTTGACAATATACTGTATAATTATTTGTGTTTCTTGTATTGTGACTGCTCCATCAGATAAGATTTTGTTTTTTGTTTCACATTTTTGTGCCCAATCTATTGAAAATAACAGAATTTTGTTGTTTAAGATGTTGTCCTTCCAGTTAAATCAAGTCATAATCAAATGTTATGTCCAGACAGTTACTTTTACTTGAGTAGCAGGCTGTTTCCCGAAACACTTTTCTTTACTCTTACTTGAGTGATTTATTTGACCACACCTTTATACTTTCACTCGAGTAATATTCTTTTTCAGTTAACTTTATTCTTACTTGAGAATAAATCTAGGCTGCTCTGCCCACCTCTGATAACAGCAAATATTCTGCTTAAAGGGCCTGTACCTGATTTTTATTTACTCTAGTGAAGATAAATTGTCTTTACATCACTCATTGTTTACGAGCGACTTCATGGAAAGACACTGGGTTTGTAATGTATAGTCTATGCATAATATAAACACACTTTGTTAGGAAAGAACTAGTGCAGAAGTGTTTGCCAGGGTCACCTCTTTTCAGCCAATCAGGCACATTGTACACTTTGACTCATGGGAAAATAACTGCTTGACACTATCCCAGACATGGTGACTCTGTCATGGTGCAGTTTCAAAAGTGCTAAAAGCTAATTGTAAGTAGAGTTAGAAGAACTATATGGAAACAACTGCATAAGATTATTCCAGACAGTCTTTTCTGAGTCATGCTGCGATATTGAGTGAAAGGCAGGACTTTGTGGGCGGGGCTAATGGTTCAAACAAAAACATGTTCCTGTTTCATGTGATACCTCTTTAATCATGGGACCATCCATTAAGCAACAAACTGGCCTAAAATTCAGCATTCTCTGTCACCTCACTATAACTGCAGTTGTCATTTTTTTTCCTCTAAAGGTTATTATTATTTCAATCATACAAATGTGAAAATCTTGCTGATAGGTCAAGAAAAAAGCCACAAGATGAATCTGCTGAGTTTGCATAATGTATTTGTAGTTGTATGTATTTTGTAGTGATCATTTTAAGGTCCTTTTAATGTTGCTGTGTAAAACTATCCAGAGTGCAATATTGATGGTTTCCTAAACATGTAACTGGGGGAATGTCATGGAACATTGCACATAACGTACCAGTTAATTCTCTAATATAACTCTTCCAACTGAGCATTACAAGAACATTGGCTTCTTGCTTGGTTCTTTAATCTACGTGCTGTGGATTGGTGGTCATTCTGATTTACAGCAGGGATGTTGTGGGGTTTAACGAGCAGCAGTGTTTCTTTGGAGTTTGGCTCGCAGTCCTCCTATCACTCTTTCTCAGATAAAAGTGAAGTTGTCAATCTTAACACTCTTGGATCCTGTCATTATGTGAGTGTGTGAGCCCTGATTTATAATGTACACCCTGTTAAGGCCCATAGCTGCTGGAATACAGTATCAACGAACTAGTAAGAATGTAAGTACAGAAAGAGTGTATGCAAACTAATAACTGCCTCATCTTGGCTAAAGTTAATATAACATTGTTAAAGATCAACAATAAAGTTCTCTACAATAGTGCAGCGGAGTTAATCAAATCCAAATCACGACTGTATTTTCCACAATTTTCAAATCACAAAGGCTACACTGAATTGAGGTCCTGTGATGGGGCCTTTCTGTGTGGAGTTTGCACATTTCTTGTGTCTGTGTAGGTTTCCTTCGGGTGCTGGTCAGGTTGGATCACAGTGGCACAGTCGTGGCGGCTTAGGACTAACCCTCCATCTGATCTACGCAATTTTGTTGTACAACTTGCAAGTATAGTAATGGTAAATAAAGAACTTTACTTAGATAGCATATACTCTCAGAAAAAAACTTGGTAACCTTGTATCTTAGACCTCTACAAACAGGTTTGAATTGAATTCTTAATTATTGTGTTATTTTGGCATTTCATATTTCCTCTCTAAGATGCTAAAGCTCCTGGGCATATGTAAAACGTGCACAAAATATTGACATAAACCGCAAATCTAATCGCTTTTGCAGTACTTGATAAAAGTGAGAGTTTTATTTTTCTTTCCAAACTCGTAGTATGGTTCAGGTTAATGTTGTTAATGTTGCTGATTGGGAGTGACAAAATAGCACAAACCTTAAAGCTGCCTAAATGTTTTTGTTTGTGTGCGAGCAAACAGCAAAACAGCTTGGTAATGCAGCCAAAATTAAAATCAGTTTGGCAACTGCAGGCCTGGTGCTCCCCTGCCCCTGGAGAAACCCGCTGGGGCCATTAATCCAATAAAGTGCTGCCGGTTGCAGTACCTTGACAGCCACTTGCCGCTGCAGATGAGCTGTGCCTGAGCTCAGGATGCACAGCGACCTGGGAAAATAGGCACAATTTATTTGACCTTTGCATTCTCCAAACAGGTTGTTTATTAGGACTGTATGTCAATGGCTCTCTCTCCGGCACAGACAGTTGAGATAAAGTCCCAGGCCTCCACACTGTTTGAAGTTGAAGTTTACAGCCTCTACATGATTTACATATTAGCATGTGACATGGACCGGATTATGTGGATGAGATTCTCAAGAGTTGACCAGGACACTTATTTATTCGGTCTAGACAAGTGGTTCTCAAAATATTGAATGGAAACACCGGCTTCATTAATATTCATAGCAGCATTAAATCTAATTGGGTGTTTATTGGGCAAATCCAAAACAAATGCAAATTCACAGTAAAGCTGACAAATATTTGACTAAACAGTGCATAATGAGAACTGAGAGCCAAAGTTGTACTATTCATGACTCATGCACCTCCAAACTTTTAGTCAGTAGAAAATTGTGTGTAAGTGAGGTGCTAAATTTATGTTTTTGTATATTAGTGTCAAACTACTAAAGGTTTGATACCGGTTTTGATAAATTATCATTAAAAATGCTCTTTTTATGCAATAGATTTTCAACACAAAATAATAGGGATTTCTTTATGTTGTCATGTGGTTTTATACACGAGCTGATAAAGTGGAAGGTCATTCTAAAACTTTTGATGAAAAGTCCTATTTTGCTCTGTGATTTTCTTTCGTATCGATACTTGTTCAAATGAGTATCTAGTATGTCGGCTTAATCCTTCATTCGTGCAGAAGAGATTCGTCTTATCCAAGGTCTGCACACTGTTTTAAAAATCAAGACTTCTGTCCGAAAGTCATTTTCAATCTGTGAAACTGGTCAAGAAACCATTGCACAAAGACTGTATCTACACAGAAGGCACTCAAGATCTGGATTACAGTCCACTAACCACTCAAAACCACTAACCAATTCTTTGAAGACATTGAGGTGAACATTTTAAGCAGGGACAAGAGATGGTTTCCCTCTTTAAACAGAAATGGTGGATTGAGGTTTCATTTGCTGGCTGGTTTCAACTGTGTCTTTTCACCTTGGTCAAGTGAGAAAACAAGCCAATTCGGTGTTTAACATTGGTGAGGCGTTAGGGGAGTGGCATCGTTTCAGGTTTTTCTAGGCTAGGAGTTTAAACACCTATCAGAGGGCAGGGCTCAGTCAGCCTTGAGCAGATTAAAGTCAAGTTTATCTGACCAGTTCTGCAGATTGAAAATGACTTTTGCATGGAAGTCAAAACAACTGTGTCCAGATCTGATTTTCTATACTTTTAATAACCCTAGTACAATTAACAGGTGATATTTTTGTTTCAATTTTAAATATTTGGTTTTTGGCAAGAAAAAAAAAAACATAATAATTGTCTAGGTCTAAAATAAGTTACTACAAAAACAATTACTCTGTGTTAATAGTAACACACTTTTTTTTTGTATGTTAAGACTCATGGATTGCGGAGATTAGATGTATGTAAATAGATCAAAGCGCTCCTCCCTTCGTTCCAGGCTAGAATTAACTACATGTTGTTAGTGTTAGATGAGAAATTGATTTGTCTTAAATAAAGATTAGCTGTGTCATTCGACCGTAAATGCCAATAACAAATCTGTTTTGGCAAAGAGGCATCAACAACAGCCCAGACGCCCCGTGCCAAACGACAGCTGTACACAAATTAGGCCCCGCATTTTAACTCACGGCGGCACTATTGGTTTGTTTAGGTCGGGCAAACAACTAATCATTAACACCTTTTAGCTTTCAAAGTCAATCATCTTCTGCCATCGTTGGCCGTCTGATTTGCAGCTCGAGCACTTTTATACATAATCAATGGCATGGATTTTCAGACCACTTAATTTCCCTCATCTCGCTTCACAGACTGAAGACTTGCGAACGGCTCATTTGTGACTGTACATTCAAATCACATCATGACATTCCCTATTAAGTTTCATATTGCCAAGTGATAATCAGAAGTCCCGATGCATATACTGCTAAATTCACGGCAGCGTTATGGATCAGTAACTCAAAAGGTTACTGCATTTTAACCATTGTAAACAGGTTTTTTGAAGATTGTTTGAGTCAGTGCGACAATGAACTGCAGATTTAATTTAGTTTCCTCTACAATATTCAATCATTCATTTGTTTATGCTTGTTAAAAGTATGCAACCTATATCTGTAAGTAAGTAGCATTTGGATAAATTAAAATGGAAGGATTAGATAACACATAAATTACACATTATTTATTTATTATTTTCAGTCAGGATGAATGCTGTGTGATGCATTTTTATGGCCAAAATGTCAGACAGAAAGAACAGCCGGGTCAATGTTTTTTCCCCCAGACTTTTTTACACAAGGGAAGATTTTATCCAAGGTGTTTTGCTGCATTTTTCTCTGTCTCACATTCACTTTTTATCTCTGTAATAAGGCATTGAAGTACCCACATGCTAAATCCCCGGTGACCTGTTTCCCGCACAGATTTACACATTTATACCCTTATAGTTTGTGTGGATGTGTCTAAGAGAAAGAGTCAGTTGTAAAGACCTCTGAATGCACAGACAAGTTTGATCCTCCCACGTCTTCCGTAGATAAAAGTCGATGAGTCACTGACTGGATGTTTTAATGATCTGATCCGCTGCACCTATTTCCAGCATTTCCTATCAATAATGTCTTGTATTCTCATAGTCACAACATGGTTTTCCCACAAGCCATCTGGCAGCTGCACAGCCTCAAAGACTCCCATAAACGTAGCATAGATTTCCTTCCCCCATCTTCACAACAATAACATAATTCATAGTTGACAGGTTGGTAATGGGTATCTATCAAACATCTTTGCTCGTTTAGAGAGTTCTCGCACTTCATCAGTTATCTCCGCTGCTCCTGACACAGAGTAAAAGACCCAGTGGATTTTATAGTGGACGATGCCAGAGCAAGTCCAGGGCAGAAGTGTTTCAGAGCCGGCTGTCCTAGTTATTCCAGGATGGGGACTCAAGAGTGTGAGGTAGAGACTAAGCAGTAAATTATTCACCACTGCTTCCTCCGGGCAGAGTGCAACTTTTACAGACATGTAAACTGCTGTGAACATGCAACTCTCCACCATGAGGGATAGTCTTATTGATACTGAGCAGCAGTCTAAATCACTTCTGCCTTCTCCAATATTTCATGCGAGCTGTACAGATGCTGAAAAACTGAACAGCTAGAAAAAAATGCACGTGTCAAGAAACATTTTAGCTGACCAGCCACTTCAAAGTGAAAACTGTGTTATGGAACGCTATTTGTCATTTAGGGTTTGAAATAAGTCAGGTTTGTAGAGTTCGAAGAATATCAGCACACTTCGTAACTGCTGTTGAGAAATCTCATCTGAGCGCAGAGCTTAAGGGTGCTCTAAGTTTTCTTGTGGAGAATGGCATTAAAGGTTTCCCATGGAGACTAGAAGGTGAAGTCCACGGAAGCATATATAATAAGACGGGAAGATGACACAAAGATAGCATTGTATTGGTTGCAATGGACCGTCCACTTCTCCACTCCTAAATACTCGCTCTGTCTCGCACTGTATGATGTCCGAAACGTGCCCGGCGTGATCAGTGATGACCAGTCAGCGTGATGGTGGCTAGTAAAGCAGGCTAAGCTGAACTTTAGGCATTATAGGATTTAATATTTCTAAAAAAAAAAAAAAGCATGTCTTCAAAATAGTTACACCTGAACCATGAATGAATCACAGAGCTAAAGAAGACGGAATCCTCCACTGTCAGTAGACCATATCATGTCTACTTCCACTGCCACATACACCTCGCCATAAGCAGGCTACGTTTAAAAACCATCACCTCCTCACCACTCAGCTTCAGTTTGTGCCGCAACCCACCTCCTCCCCTTCACCGCCTCATCAGTGGTCATTCTCTCTTCATCACTTTCACCACCACCGGGGAATCATCATAATCTCTATTCTACGTCCCTGTATACTTCGTACTACATTTTTTGCCACGGTCTAAGAGCCAAAATTCTATTCTTATATACCAGCATATCATACATATCATCCTAATGCATCGTCGGTTTTAGTCTTTCCAGGCTGAAATTGTATTTGTTTGTTTTATTGTAATTTAAAGGTGGGATTATCAGGCTAAGTAAGACCAGTACTGGCCTGAATTTCTCTGTTAAGTATAAATGAAAAAGATAAGACAGGCTAATTGCCAAGTGATTAACAAATTATTTAGACGGATTATGTGTGTTTAGGTTAAGTAGGTTAGTAAGAGGCCATGTTATTCTGCTTGTCTATTGTATTTAAGGGTTTTGAAGTCAGAAAGAAATAACCTTCGGTGAATCAGAGAGCCATGATGTTGGGTTCCTGTTTGCATGGGCCCATTATGAGCCCAATGACTTGCTTTCAAGTGCCTTTTATTTTTCACCCAGAGATGCAGAAGACAGAACTTGGAGTGTCAGTGTGAGCAACAAAAGAGAGATTAGAGAAGTCCTTAAGGCAAAGGCTTATTTATGAGCACTCTCTGCTTCCATTATGAAATATTCTACATCACTAATTTGCATTCTCAAAACATCTTTTACAATTCTTGTTAACTGGACCATTGTATTTCCAATGCACATTTCTTTGCTTGGTGCAAAAATAGACCATTTTTTTTTCACCTCTGTTTTGATTTTCTTTATCTGAGTGCTTTTTGGTCTGATGCTTCCAAACTGTTTGTGTCAATCACTGTTAAAACAAGTGAACAACATGGTCTCACTGCATCTGTACATATACAGAGCAGTAACTGATTGTAGAGTTTCTCAATAGGGAAAGGACAAAGGTAATGTGTGTTTGGATATTTAAGTTCAGGGTAAAAGCTCAATTGATTCAAAGCTTGAGCCTTTCGGTTCCTATAACAGTTTATGGTTCCAGGCAGTGCTTTGGATGCAAACCAAAAGTATTTTCATCTAATTTATGATTGCCATTACCACTGAACGATTTATAGGGCACTGTTACCCAACCAGTGGTACAGGGATATTTTTTTTAAATGTTCTTTGTAGTACATTTTACATCCTCAAGAAAGTTTTGGAGGATTTGGGACATAGATATCATTAAAACAAGAATAATTCCTATCAATATCACTGCTATAGTAAACATATTTATTTAGTACCTGAGTTAGTGGGTGCTCAGAGTATGAGACAAAACGTAAGGGCTACTCTACACAAAAAAAGTTTGTGAACCACTGCAGAAGGGGAAACAAAAAGTTGCTGTTTTTACTCCATTAGTTTTACGCAAATCTACTGTATCTCCTAACTTTTTAAATGGTCAACTGTTTAGACCATAGAACTGGATTGGATTCGGTACAATCAATGTCCCTTTTGCAGCAATTCCGCCTCTTCATCCATGAGCGTCTTGGTATTGGTGGGATGAGCTGGGGAATGGGATAATTAGCACAGTGCACGTTGCATGTTAAAGAGTGCAGTGCGTTAATGAAGTCTTCTCGCGGGGTCCCCGGATAAAAGCAACAATTAACTGGTATCATTGTAATTTAATTCAGCAGAAAACACAACAATTAGAGTTTATTGGTTCTGTGGGTCGTTTGCAAAGCCCTATCGCTCTAATTAAGCCATATCTCAATAGTAGAAGCGCCATTCTCCCACGAGGGACCACGGATGGACCGGATTTGGGAAAGGCCCCGCGCGCAGTACTCGTAGGACGTGGAAGCGGTACTGATTTGCTGCTGATGCTGATGACCGAGTGTGTGTGACGTTGGCTAACTGCAGCTATTACTAAATGTGTCGCCTACGTGAGGAGAGACCGGCAGCCAGGACGCACACTCTATCCATACGGCAGATTTGGGGAGGGAAGGAGGGAGGGAGGGAGCGCGCGTGGAGGCAGCAGCAGAAAGGGGGGTTGGGGGGACACGACAGGACGAGAGAGACAGACAGGATCCTGAGCAGAGTTGGTGGTTGGACGCTCGGGGGACACAGTGCCTCTAAAACATCAGGGGCAAAGGAGAAAGGGGGTCCCGCGCCGGAGGTCTAGAGGCGTATGCACCAAACCGGCTTTAGGGATGTAGTCGACGCGGTTTCGAGCTCAGCCCATCCGAGCTCAGCACCATGAAGAAGCACTCAGCAAGGGTCGCCCCGCTGTCCGCCTGCAACAGTCCGGTGCTCACCCTCACCAAAGTGGAAGGTAGGGACTCTTCACATTGATTTACAGCATTTTTCTCACGCTACAATTCACTGTCAGTCTTTTGTTTTGCGCATACAATTTAGACATCAACCCAGCCTTAATCAGATCAGACGCGGAGCAACTTTTCACAACACCTCAAGTCCCCTCGGAAAATCAATTTGGCGCATAACTTCGCATAAAATGCTGGCAGCCTAACACTAAAATTACTGCATTGGTTCTTCTCCTTCTTTACATGTTAAATAGGCCGTGTTTTGTGGCTTTGTTACCAACTTGTGATCAAACTAAGCCCATACACGGCTGCTATTTGACGCATTGATTTTATAAGAAGTCGTGTCGCGTCTTGGCGCTGAAATACAGTTCCTCTGGGAGCATCTGTACTTGACATTGCTGCAGGGATTCCCTCACTTCCTCCCCTAGCAGTCATAACTGCTACAACATCTGGAACTAAACATATTAACAGTGCGCACTCAACCTCTGACTGATCTTCACCCGCTCCAGCGATTTTATGTCCAAGGTTGTAATTGGTATCATGACATTCCCTGACACGCTATAAACGTGAGCAAGTGGGTTTTTGACTCCCTTCTCCCCTCCAGTGACCTCCTCTCCTGCTGCATGTGGCATTTTGTCATGTTCAGGGTTGATGTCCCACACAAGCACTTTCCCTGCTCCTGCAAGATGTCCAGCAGGCTTGTCCTACGCTTTTGTGTTCCACCCATTAGCTCTGACAATTTATGACAGGAGTAAACACACTCAAAAATCAGTCACAGTTTACAAACAAGTTCATTATCTGTAATTTGACTCTGGCACCAGATTAAAAATGACAGCAAATCAGCTGAGTACAAGTAGGATGTACACCCACTGTGATTACTGTGGGTATATGTTTGCACCCTGACGCAGGGAGACTAAGTAATGTTCTGCTTCGATAAATTAAACGTTTCACATCAAAACAATCTAATCTGCTGCAGGTAAAACAGAGTAATTAAACAAAGTTTAATTGGAAAAATGGATGAGTTGTTGATACAAAAAGGTCAAGTCTATGCATAATTCACACTTTGTGCGCACTGAGCAGAGTAATATAGGAACAAGAACATTAGGCCTCTCTTCCTTTAAATGAAGGCATTTGCTGCTAGTTTAATATGGAATTAATATACATACATACATAAACATCATTACAAAATAAAAAGTATTGTATATCAATACAAGGACCTTATGACTTATCAATGAAGCTTGATTATCTCGTTCACACCCACTGAGTATTGATTATTGATATATTATAACATAATTACTCTTATTATATAGATATAGAATATAATGTAGGCAATCAGTTTTGTGCATGCTTGTTTTTCCATCATGTAAAGCTTTTCAGTATACATTTCAATAGCTGACTTTCTCACAGACTGATTTACACATGGAGAGCATAAGCTGTGACATGAGACCGGGATAGAGGGGGATTGTAAATCTGTGTGTATTTCTGTGGCTTGTAGTATTGTAAATTGTGTGCCTCCAGTCAACATTGGGCTTCCTTTTTCAGCAGCTGCTTTGAAGGAATCACAGGGGGGCACGAAGGATCAACATGACAGAGTTTTTCTCAGACTTTACTTCTTATGTAACAGCAGCTCAAAGCCCCTGTTCTCTGCACTAACAAGTTGCAAAAATCGTCTTATTTTCTGTGTCCATGTAGCGCCTCAGAATCAGAAAAAACCTTTCAGTGATGTAATGTTTTTGCGCTCATTAAAACATATTAAATAAAGTCTGACAAGTGGCAAAGTTACGGTGTTGGTGATATCAGAAGAGCAGTGGTTTCATTCAGTTCAATAACCCAAAGACACTTTCATCAGAGCTAAGAAAACAGTTTCTTGAGAAGATTTGGAAAGTACGGATAAGGATAAGGATTCTGTATCTTTGCGAGACAGAAGTTTACTAAGTTTACTAAATAGGTCAAACATTTACCAGCAGTGAGCAAGAAGATCCTTTCAAATCAATATCTGGGCACTTTATCTCTACCATTGTGAGATAGGATCATGGCTTGTAGCTGCTTCTTCTTGGGTATCTGCTGCATTATCTTGTAGCCAACAGTTAGTTACAGTGTTGTATTTGTGGTTAATTCACGGAGGCAGTGAGCCATGGCTGATGACCATTGATTTCTCGTACAATGTCTTAAGTGGTGGTCCATGGGGAGGTTTGTGTCGTTTCTGTGCCATTGAGGCTGGACAGTTCACAGCAGTGTTTGTAATCCCATTATATGCTTTGGACTGTGGAGCTCTATACGGTTTGTAGTTAATGACTCAGCAGTTCACCTATATTCCCCAAAGAAGAAGGTCATTTTTCACCCGTTGCTGTCAACCTCTTGTTTCACTGTGGGCTTCACGCTTCTTGAGCACAGATAACGTGCCGTGAATGACAAATCTATTAACAAACACAAACTGGGACACAATAGGAGAACTGTTTTCGGTGCTTTTAGTTTTTCGACATGTTCACCTGAGGAGACCTTTACCATTTTCTAAAAATACACGGGCCCTTTTTAGCCATAGTACTGACTAGAATTGGTGCTTTATTTTGAACAAAGGTGCACTGCATATTGTTGCTAGTGGGGGGTCCGCAACCTGCTTGTCTCCATGAAAACGGTTTGCTTACAGTGTTCCACAATATGGCATTAAAGTCCAAATCCAAGCCTGGAATTTTCCCATTGTGAGACAAATAAAGGATCTCTTACCTTAAGTTACAGATCAGGTATTCTATTTTGGCAATAAAAACACCTGTAACTGAATATTTGTAAGATGGATGAATACAATGCCATACCGTGAAATATTCCAGGAGAAAAGCATGTGGTGGATCACACAAAAGCTACCCAGTGGTTTCTTTCCATTAAAACGTATATTTTGAAGGAAAAATAAATAAAGCAACAGGGCAAAAAGGTGTCGTTTTAACATGTTATAATGTGCATTTTACGATATGTTACGTAGGGCTGCAACGATTAATCGACTAATCGTGACTAGTCGACTAAAAAAAAAAATCGACTATAATAATTGATCATCGTGGTCTTTAATTGGACTTTAATGACTCTTAAAAAGACTCTAAAACACATGTCAGAAGGCTTTTTATGACACAGACGGCAACATTTTAAATCAAAATGTCAAAAAAGAATAAACAATTGCTTATTTGCATTAATAATACACTTTATTCATGAATGTTTGTATAAAATCTATAAGCATTCATAAATACCATATCATAAATCAGGCTTTATTTGATTTAAAATGTTTTTAAAAACTCTACATTTTCAATAGAAATAATCTTTTGACTAGTCGTCTAATTGAAAAAAGTATCACAGACTAATTGACTGCTAAAATAATCAACAGCCCTAATGTTAAAGTATTTTTTACATTTATACAATTATGGCTAAAAGTGTTGGCTGGATTTTTTTTCCAGAAAATACACCATTTCTACCAGAACAATATTGCAATTACACGTGTTTTGTTATACACGTTTATTTAATTTGTGTGCATTGGAATAAAACAAAAAGCAAAACGGATTAAATTCCATGCAAACCTCAATAAACCTCAATCCATTTTTCTCTTCCGTCCACGTCCAGTGAGATTAGCTACAGTGCTATGGGTTGCAAACTTCTTGATTATGTTGCGCTGCCCCTTGAGATTGTTGATATTTTCCACAATTTTGGTTCTAAAGTCCTCAGACAGTTCTCTTCTCCTCTTTCTTTTCTCTATGCTTATGTGGCACTCACAGACACACAATGTGAAGACTGAGTCAACGTCTCTCCTTTTAATCTGCTTTCAGGTGTGATTTTTATATTGCCCACACTTGTTATTTGCTCCAGGTGGGTTTAAACGAGCATCACGTGCTTGAAACAAAGTTATTTATCCACTCCAATTTTGAAAGGGCAATAAGTTTGTCCGGCCTATTTTTGGAGTTTTGTGTGAAATCATGTCAAGTTAGCTTTTTTTCTGTTTTTTGTTCCAGTACACACAAAGGAAATAGACATGTGTGTAGCAAATCATGTGCATACTTCATTTTCTGGAAAAAAAAATTAGGGTGCCAACATTAACCTAATACTTCACTTTTTTTAATCCTTCTGATATTTCCTTAAAAATGTATGAACTGAAAAAGACATTTATTTAACTTCACTTCCTTAACATTTTGGCGGCACAGTGTATTTCTGTACAAGATCCAGCCACATTTGATCTATCTTTCTCCATGGCTGAACTGAAGTTGACGCTGAGGGGAGTGGACAGGAGCAAAAGTGCGGTTAGTCTTCAATTGCTCTAAAAGCAGGTGTAATGAGTGTGCTGCTTGATAGGTGTGTCCTGAATACAAAATGACAGGGCTGTTATTTTATTAAGAGCTCTTGTGTCTCTGTGTGAGCGGAGAAGGCTATTATTTAAAATGTAAGTGTATCAAAGAATATCACATGGAGATGGAGAAGTCTATAGTGGAGCAGTTCAGGCAAAACAATTACAGCTTCATGGAGATAGACAGGTGGCAGACCTTCCAGTAGAAAAGTTACATAGTACACCTTTAATGTACAAAGAATGTATCGCAATTAAAATGTCTGGAGCTTATTGCAATTTACTACTTCACAGTCCATCTTTAAACATGTACTTTTAGACTTATAAGGACTTTCTTAATAATAATCATAAAACTGTGCCTGAAGCAGTTGTTGTTCAGTTGTGAGCAGCATGTAAAATCAGCAAAAAGACTTGAAAAAAATATTGAGTTAGCGCTTCAATTTGTGTGATGAACTTTTGATCCCATTTTTTAAAAATCAAATCAACAAAGACCAGCTGCTGTATGAATAATTTCAAGTAATGCATACAAATATGATGTGTCTAGTTCATTTACTCAAAGTTCAAGAAAAGAAAACTCAAGTTTAGTCAAACTATTCACATATCCATTATTTTAACAGTAATGGTGAGGCCGATCCTTTGTATTGATTTGTTTGAGAAAATGTTGGACTCCTGTCAGTTTGTTGCGCTGTGTCCAAGCAGTGCATTTCTGTAGCCTGTGTCAAAAGTGGGTTGTTATTGTGTCGCACAAGGAAGTGAGTGACAGTCGTGTTTTGCCGTGTCAATAACCCGTGACTCTGTGCAGCTCTGACCTGTATCAAGAGCATCTGTTGAAACAGCGTCTGGGTCACAGCCTGTTCTGTGACTTACGTCTGTCCTGCGGGGCAAAGAGAGAGTCCAGTTCGGCAGGATCAGTAACAAGCGGCCTGTCCTTGTCTGCCCTCCTAGGACATGAGCCCATGTGCCCCACCTCTCTGCGTGTTTCCGCCTGTCTCTGTGTGTTATGGAGTCAGACAGTTTGTCAGAGGAGCTGCTCTGTTTAAAGGCGTCAGACTGACAGGCCGACCTCAGCGAGCTGTCACAGCCCAGTATCACAGACTGTGTGTCAGAGAGATTACAAACACTCTACTGTGTGCTGTCTGTCCATCTCATACAACACACATCTCTCCAGTGTGGGAGAGGAGTCTTCATGTAGTTTAGATCAGGTAGCCGCCATAAAGGATATTATCAGATCTGACACACTTCAACCTGAAGGGGTTTCCTCAAGTCCCAGTGCATTTAGGTTTGATGTATAATGACAGTGACAGTAAGTTTAACAATGAAGTGTGATTTAGCCAACTTTTGATGGCAGTAGAATATGGTAAAAGAAGGGTGGACTCATTCATATTCCGCTGAGAGCTTGAGACAGCAAGACAAGAGTTTCTTTGAAGAATGAGATTGATCTGTTTACTCTCTTGAAGCACTGAGGCAAAGCGCTGCAGCTCTCATAGAGGTGTCACTAAAACAGTCTGGTCCAGCCTGGTCCAGCTCCTCTGGCGCTCCACCCACAGAGCCATGGCCTGATGTTGCTCCACATGTGGCGGAGACAGTCTCAGCTGTAGACAGTGTGAGGCGTGGGTGGTGGCTTATTCTGGAGCAGTGTTGCAGAGCTGTAGTGAAGCTTTCATGTCAGAAGAGCTTTGTGAAGAAGAGGAGGCTGGCTCTGCACGTTCTGGATTTGCAGCTATCAGCAGGAGAGATCTGCACTGCAGAGACTGCAGGGAGGAAGATGGGAAGAGTGTTGTGGAAGTGGAAAAAGTGTTTGGTGAAGTGCTAACAGAGCTAACTGTGAACCATGGACCATGTGACTCCAGAGGATCGAGGACATACTGTATATTCAATACACACACGAGCAACAAAGAAACAACAGAGGGAAATAAATGTCTATAAGTCTGTATAAGACAAAGATTAATTTAGTCCACTTTTGGCTGTTGGTAATTCACTTGCACTGACTGTAATGTAGGACAGAGAATACACTGTAGATCAAAAAACACATAAGCATACAGTAGTGACACAGGCCTCACCTTGGTGAATTACAAAGCTAAATATATCAAAGACCAGGATGCACACGGCTGTCAGGGTGAATGCCATTTCTCGTGCCAAAGAGATGCCAAACCACCTGTCTTCAGTGGTTTTACAGACAGATGATTTTTTATTTATATTTGTGGGGTTTTCTCTTACGAATTATACAGAAACTTCAAAGCCATACTGTACAAAACTCATCGAACAGCCTACAGTATATGCAAATAAGCCACTGAGAGATATACTGGAAGCTTAACGTTTAAGCCCAATTCAATTAAATTAGACCTAAATAAATGCAACAGGAAGCTATTTAGAGATGTATCCTGAATCCTGACAGCCTATGATAAAAATGGACAAGGACAAAGAGCTTTTCCATAAAAAGCAGTTAAAGGTCATGACATGTTTCCATCATGATAATATTGACTCAAAATGCCATTAGCTCAAAATCTGTTGTTTCTAGACTCTAAAATATCTGTCAAGGCAAGTAATGTATATCTAATGCTAGTTTTCCTAGTTTTTCTAGTATTTTCTTCCACATTTTGCACTTGTTTTATCAAAAGATTCATTCTGCGATAACTCTTCCGTATATCAGGAAAATGTGAATGTAATGTTTTGACACGTGATGCTAAACATGTTGACAAGTACCAGAGCTCTAAAGGCTTTGCAGGACCCTCCTCTCTCTAGGGACTGATTGGCTTGGCCCATAGCTGCATTTGGAAGGTTAAACGTACTGCAGTATAGAGCAGTGGCCAGAGTGATGTGGGACGGTGGCCCAGCAAGGACAATTTCTGGGCACTGTACTAAATAGATGACCTTCAGAACAAGCTCATGACAAACAGGCTTGGAGCTGGGAATAGGGAGACTTAATTCCCGCCCGTGAGACTTTGATAAACATCCGTGCGCGCCTGTCTCTATTGGAGCTGTGCTGATTCATCATTTAGTTGCAATAACAAGCAATGATCTTGAGTCATCTTTCATTGCTGCCAAATTTTCCTCCGCACTGCGAGAGTGGGCTGCGGCTCTACTGCGACTATTGTTCCAGATGCCTTAACAATACGGTATAATTTCACTTTAATTGCATCACGTATTCATGTTTTTTCTCCAAACAACAAGCACGTCTCCTGGGCCGTATGTACAGAGCCTGGGGAAGCCGGCTGCATTAGCATTAGAGGCGATAGTCATCAGTGAAGTTAATCTATGATATGATGAGACCACCTGGCAAGGTCAGAGTAAGCTGCAGGAAGAACGTGCTGCCTCATTGGTCGTGATGGATGCCTCCTTAAACAATACTCTGGCAACATATCACACATCCAAGTACGGGCTGCTTACATTATAGCATACAGTCTGAGCACAGTTAATGTGATAGACAAGTACAGTACAAGTCAATTATATTAAACAAAAAAAAACAAAAAAAAGCCAGAACCAGAACTTGTCATTTCAGTATAAACAAATACACCAAAACAAAATTTTGTACCCAGTTTCCAGGTTATCAGCAGCATCAAATAGTATGATAAATGCTAGAAAAATATATTGCCAATGTCAAATCCATAACCCCCTCTTCACTGGATACTCTTAATTTGAAGTGCCTCTAAGAAACAATACTGTTTTAAACTTCAATCTAAAAAAAAAAGCAATTATTTTGTAATCAGTATACATTTTATGAAGTTTTTAAAGAGGGTGGCAATAAGCTAGAGATTGACCAATACGTTTTTATTGTTTTGTTTTTGTGACCAATGATAATGCCACTACTTTTTAATTTAGAGCAGATGATGTACAGGACTAATTTAGATATTTTTCCTCAAATTATATGATAACTCAGCTATGTTACTACAGGGCACTGCTGTATGCACGATAGAAGCATAATAATGTTAAAGATTTTTCTATAATGATAGAAAAAAACAGTCTTGTGTTTTTTTGCATCAGAAGTTCCAAACATATATGTATGTATAGTGGAAAGAAACATTTCTTGTAAATACTACTTATGTATCTCAATTAAAAGTAAATTCCATTTCAATCCACATTTCAAATATTATATAGATACAATTTGACAGTGGTATGACAATGAGGAAAGAACTGGAGAAGACATCAAAGACCTCAAAGTTCAGACTCGAACTAGAACTCTTGTCATTCTGAATATGAACTGAGTGCTCTACTGATGGCTCAGTGTTTGTACTTTTGCCATACATTTTTCATATCTTTTACATTTATTAGCATGCACCTATGTCTGTTGCCATCTGTCAGAACTAAAAGTTGCAGAATACACTAACTACATACAGATTCATGGCATTATTTATGTATAGGCCATCTTTGTAATTTTCTTTAGGTGAGCTAAGCATTATTTATGTCTGTTATGTCTATTTATGTCTATTGCTGAATTATATTTGTTAAATTTGATTAGCTTAATGAAAAGGAGTTCCTGTGGTTCCTAGTTCCTATATATGGACAGGTGGGGGAGCTCTAGGGAGGAAACAGGTGTGGATCAGCTGTGGAGGCTTTTGTAGCTGATTGTGGATCAAACGTGGAATTATATCAGCTGTGGAACCTCTTTTAAAACCTGTGGACCTTGTGACCACACTATTCGTCCCGGAAATACGATTCGTCCGGAAGTCCAATTGCAAGCATGCGCAGTACGAAATAAAGTATAAAATATTTTTTTACGGTGGTGTTCTTTTTATATTATGTAAAGTTCCAATCTTTGTATTTATTCTATACAAGGAAATACCGTTTTTATATTTATTTATCACTTTTGAAGCATTAAACCGCAGGTGTTCGCTACGCAGTTGTGTAGTGATGCATTCAAGGAAATGGAAAGATATACGAATATAAAAAAATATTTTGATTGTTCAGATTTGTTTAGATACTTTAAAGAAAAATGTATTAAGATAAGGACCACGTTTTTCTGCTCTATTTATATGGAATAAGATTTATATAACGACCTGTGCGAAACAAAATCAGAGGCGATTCAAATGAAAATCTCCCTCTGACTTTGACGTCATCGATGCTCAGAGCTGCAGCTTTTCATTACAGGTCGTTATATAAATCTTATTCCATATAAATAGAGCAGAAAAACGTGGTCCTTATCTTAATACATTTTTCTAATATTTTTCCTTAAAGTATCGAAACAAATCTGAACAATCAAAGTCAGTTTTTATATTCGTATATCTTTCCATTTCCTTGAATGCGTCACTACACAACTGCGTAGCGAACGCCCGCGGTTTAACACTTCAAAAGTGATAAATAAATATAAAAACGGTATTTCCTTGTATAGAATAAATACAAAGATTGGAACTTTACATAATATAAAAAGAACACCACCGTAAAAAAATATTTTATACTTTATTTCGTACTGCGCATGCTTGCTATTGGACTTCCGGACGAATCGTATTTCCGGGACGAATAGTATGGTCACAGACCTAAATAAATCACCATCAATCATAAAAGTAAGTCTTGACATTGATTTCATTCAACACTCCTGCACGAGCTAAGGCCCAGGCTGCTGCAGTGACAAGTCTTTTTGATTTTGCCACTTTAGTTTACTTCTATCGTTTGTCCTCTTTTTTATTTGGATCGTGCTTCTCCGTTTTGAAAAGTCTAAACTACTGGGGCTGTTTTGTGCGAGACTATTAAAATGATTTATTAGCTCCCCTAGCGTTGGGCCTGACACTCTCCACACTGTTGTAATAATGAATAGTCAGTAGTACACAGCATCAGTGAGAGATCGAACTAGATAAGGAGCGCTGTGAATAATGCACTTATTGACTTTTTCCCTAAATAATTATTCCTGTAGTTCAAGTTCCATAATGGGGCATCATTACTGTAAGATTATATCACCTTTACCAAGTTTGTGCTGAGACATTGTACAGTGTAATAATAATCTAGCTTAACGACTTGGGGGAGCAAATTGATTCTGGTAATCAGCCGAAGTTCATTGTGGAACAGAGTGGGGCGTTTAACTGCAATCAAAACTTGCTTGATTGCTTGAATACACAATTCTCAAGATGTATGGAGGCTGTTATGTTTTGACAGAGGCAATGGAAAGTTAGCTGTCACCTGGGATGTCTTTGAGCACTCGGGGAGACGTGCAATGTGGCTGAGGAAGAGGTCGTCGCGGATATCGGATCTGCCCTGTCGCATCCTCTGTTTGGATACAGGCTGTCACACTCCATCTCCACAGTTTTACCACTGATGCCTGATGGATCACATTATAATTCAATTAGGATACAGTCAAAGATAAGAGTCGCCTGCTTATGTTGGCTAAACATGAGATGTCGGTGTTATGGACTTTTTTTTTTTCTTTTTTGCAGTAATAATAATAATGTTAAAGTGCTGAATTTGAATATCGAGTTTATCCTTTATAGTAAAAAATGCTATAAATAAAGAGCTGATTAAAAATTAAAGTTAAAATGTAAAAAGTTATGTTGTAAAGGCTCAAATAAGAGTATAGGTGAAATTTCACATTTGTATGCTAATTAAATCTCAACTATATGTTTAATTACATGTTTAACAAATTTCTATGGGATTGAGATAATATAGTCTGACTATAGCTATCAGAATACGTCTTCCAAATAGAGAGATATGCATTTTCTGATTCATTCTTTGGAGCTGGAATTGCACCACTGCAGATCTGACCGCTCTGCCAACGATGTTTATGTCTGGAGCAGGATTCAAACCGCTGAGCTTCAGGTCAGAAGACAAGCACTTTAACAACTGAGCTACTGTCTTCGCGCCTGTAATAGGGCCTTTAACTTTCAATGTGCCCTGGCTTTTAATACATGAATGACAGTGCAATATAATGGATGATGGCAATAACCTTGGACTGTACGTAAATTAGAAATGAGATTGTGATTTCAATTTTAACCCAAATAATTGTGACCTAGTATTTTTTCCACAGCCCTTGGTGAAGTTGTAACATTTTACCATTTACACTGATTATGTGTTCAGGAAATCCAGTCTGTCTGCTCTAAAATTTGAATGCACACCTGTCTGCCTGTGAGCAGAGTTTTTGGCAAGTAAAATAAACTGAAATGGGTTGGCAGTACCCTTGGGCTTATTATTTAGCAGAATCGTGTTCATATTTTTGCCTGAAATAGTTGTATTGTGGAGTAGAAAATGCTATTTAAGGAGGTATCCAGAGACAAATTTGACTTGCTGTTGCCAGGTCTTACAGGTTTATTTCAAACATGTTTTGCCACTTATCTCCATGAGTGGGTTTTGAAGGGAATGAGGTCTATTACTGTAGCCCAACTATTGTCATATGGTTGAGCAGTAACAGACAGACGGCCAATTTACTACGCAACAGACTCGTAAGATTGGCATTACCTTCAAACTTGAGTTTTAAACATCACACTTCTACTGTAGATTTCTTTTTTAAATAATCATGCCAGTAAAGATGTTAAACTGGACTATTTACTTTTCATTTATTATAGAGATGACAGTGATACAGTATTCTCCTGCCAACCAGAGGATTAGCAGCTGTGTGAATCTTGTATCTGATTGTGACTCGGATTGTTTTGTCAGCCATTAAATTCAGACAAATCATAATGTGGCACTCTGATGTTTTGTACGCTGGACATTGTCAGAAGGGGGTACGTCACTAAAACTATTATCAAAACAAGATACTTACTTGTACATGTATCAATAATTAAATAAAAACTTAAACAGGACAAAACTGGACTGGATTGGTTTTGTCTATATTTTTTTTATTGTGCAATGAAAATCCATATTGAGTATTAAGATTTTTCTTTTGTTTGAAATGTAAAGTAATGTTATGCCAGGCACGTGACCTGTGACCATGATCTTGGTCGCTAATGTAAACAAATATAAATTCCAAAGTCAATCTGCATAAACTGCTCAAATATCAGAACAGTCCAAATATTTACTGTCATCTGCTTTTTAAAACACAAATGTAGCTTTGTTTGTGCGAGTTATGTAGAAAATATAAAGAAGCAATCATAAAATGTAAAGAACAGCTGATTGTTTTTATTTATAGAGTGCTTCCGTTTTGTTTGTTTTTTTCATGTCATTTATTTTTATCTTTATTATGCTTAATAATTAGCATTAGCATTAGCATTGACACCTCCATTTATCAGCACAGACGTATCCGCTGGGGAAGTATTCTCTTCATTTGTAAAGTCTTTAACATGTTGTCAGTGACATCCTCCTGCAGCTCACTGTTCATTGCCTGAGCTTTATTTATTCATTTTAGTGTGACTCTGCAAAAACCCCATAGAGATTGGAGAGAATTGAACAGGAAGTACTCAATAGTACAATGAGCTGGTCATTTTAAAACTAAATGGCCAACTGATACTCTCTGCAAAGAGCTTATTAACCAAATATTTATAAAACTGATATCTAATACTTTCTTATCGTCAGTGATCAACTTGGGTGTTTTTAATTGAGTCCACAGCCAATTAAAGCATACTATTTAATGCAGAGTTTAGACTTTGGAGGAACATATCAGAGTAATCCCTCATTCGTAGAGGAGGTTTTCTACTTTTGGGGATATCGCTCTATTTTTCAGGTAAATTGTACTATAAGTATGGCTACGTTTGTGAATATGAGGCCATAACATCACCCAGCCCTATTTCTAACCCACACCGCAAGAAAACTATTTCATAAAACTTGTTTTTCTGCTCATGTTCAGGAGAAGACCGCCCCCAGGAGAATGTGGTGGGTACTACAGATGCACAGTCAGCTGTAGCAGCGGCAGGAGCGGAGACCAGCACCAACAAGAGGAGACTGCGCTGCTGCATCAGAGTCACCACGGTGCAGGTGCAGAAGGCGCTGTGGGGGGTCGCCATGGTGATGTGTGTGTGTTCGTCCTGGGCGGGTTTCACACAACTCTCCAAACTGGCGTTCAAACAGTTCGACGCCCCGTTCACACTCACCTGGTTTGCTACCACCTGGAACTGCCTTTTCTTCCCCTTGTACTACATCGGACACGCGTGCAAGAGTCCAGAGAGGCAGACGCCACGACAGAGATTCAGGTGAGACAAACACGGCACACAACCTAAAACACAAAAGGCAGAGTTGTCTAGCAAAGAAAGTATCTTGTTATAAAGAAAACATCGCATTTGAATATTTAAAACTTTTTAAAAAAGTGTTATGTTATAAACTTTCAAATAAGTGTATAATAAAGTGGTGATATTTCTCCACTTTTGTGATTCATTTTACAGACATTCCACTGACAATTAAACCTCAACTAATACATATAAAGACCTATTTCAACACATTTCTGGTGGACATATCGTCGGTCTATTCAAAAATATTGAACACCTAGTGACAAGTGCAGCTGCTGCCCACTGCTCCTGACAGGTTGCACCCGTGGCACTGAAGGATGGGTCAAATGCAGATCACAATGTTACCTTCACACAGGTACAGAAGCATTCAAACTGCTGGAGCTCTTATTTCCTCCCTAGTCTCTTTTGTTCGTTTTAGTGTGAGACATTGACTGTCACAAACCTGAGTTTTAGCCATAGAAATATAATTAAAACTGGAAGATGAACTCAAAATGGCACCCTATTCATCCCTATGGCATGTGCTCATTGGCGCATGACGCCAAAAATGTTTTTTACTTTGGCATTACTTCCTGATACGGAGGCTGCCATCTTTGCTTTAGGGGCACCACGTGACGACAATCCCCCATGATGCTTTAAGTGACGGGAGCAATCATGCAGCTTGCAAGTTTTTGTGTCAACGTTAGCTTTGTGTGATTGTAATTGTATTCTTCATTTTAGATCATATGTGAAAGCGTCTTAAATTAAATAAAATACAAGTTACAAGCATCACTAGTCCAACCAAGTCCACGTGCTTCTGCTCCTATTGTCTGACGTGCTTGTTCATGTGGCATTCACCGTAACATCACTTAATATAAAAACGGGAATGTCTGTGATTTTAGAAATGCGTAAAAAGAACATTATCTTCTACTTTATTTATTGATAATAATTAAGTATTATCTGCAGTTATAATGTGCAATTATAGAAAAAGGCTGCAATACCACTAATCAGTCTGGGACACAGACAGAGGGAGCATGCCTTGTCCAATTTAATACTTCCATGGTTTTGGCGTAAAAGGAGTAAGTCGATTGTCAACAACTATTTTTTCATATGACAAAGTGAAGCTTTTTGGATGCCAATTACACAATCTCTCCAACACAGCATTGCATGTGCTCTTTCTTACAGTTTTCTGATCAATAAAAAAAAGTGTCATAATTAGGTGCAGACAGAGGTTAGCTGTTCACTTTTGGCACAAATTGCTGTTTTTACATTATACTCTACCGTGGAACACAAAATGTATTTGTTTACAAGAAAAAATAAGGTACCTCAGTTTTTAAGTTTTTAAGCAGTTCATGCAAAAAAGAAAAAAATCAAGTAATTTAAATGGGAGTGGAAAAATAATATTCTAATACTAACCTTTAAGTTTTATAATTCTATACTTTTTTAAGTGCACATTGTGTTGTTGATAATAGCTTCAGATACTGTGGAAGAAAGATTTTTTTCTGTAAAAAATATGAATCTTCAGATATGCAAAGTCACCACTTGTTTACTTTAATTTCCACCCAAAAGTCCACCAAATATTTAACTTATGAAATCCGATTTTCAGCCCATTTGCTCATTGAGAGAGAGCAAACAGAGCAAGCCAAATCCCTTAATGAGTTTAAATTGTTTTTGAGGCTGAAAAACTCCATTAATCATTGTCTTCTTTAGACTTAAGTGTTATCTGCTGCTGCCTGCAGTGGACAAAGAAAGCAGCACAATAAACACAGTGCTGGATGGAACCAGGGAAATTAAAGCTATGTCCAATGTTACTATGTGATGTAACTCTTTCTTTTTTTGGGCTTACACAAGACTCTTGACTCTTGACTGTTGAAATTCAGAATTGCAAGCTGAATATCAAATGATGAATTTGCAGCCTCAGGTGACTCTCAGCCTCAAAAGTAGGGAAAGTGTTGATTTAGGAGACAGACTTAACTTGATTCTACCCTGAGGATTTTCAAATCAAATCAAATCAAATCAATTTATTTTTATAATGCCCAAAATCACAACAACAGTTGCCTCGATGGGCCACGAGTAACAAGAAGTGGAAATATACATGGGCAAATACATAAAGCATAATGATAGATGTGTTTTTAGGAAGTAAGTTTGATGGGATGAGCAAGAATCTAATTAGTGTATAGACTGAGATAACTTCATGTGGCAGGTTTGGCTATTTGCTATTTATATTCACTCATTTGTAAAGGATGCACAAGACAGACATGAGCTACACTAAATAAGTTTTTCTATTGCCAGTTAGGAAACTCCACTTTGTTCCCTGAAAGTTGTAAAAAATTTGCATTGAAACTGAAGAATTGGGATAATAGGAATGTGTCATGAAAGTGAGGAATGAGTTTAGACCACTCCTAAAAGTTAGCAGCTCCCTCTCTCACAGTTTGGAAGTTTGGAAATGGCCAAGTAAAAATTAGGTACAGGACCTTTAACGCACAACAATATATAGTGCAATAGACCACTATGTACTTTTAACTGAGGAACTTCACTGGAGTCAAATTAGCGGTCAAAGTTTGATTTAATAAGGTGTATGGAGCTGAGAGACATTGTATAGCAGCACAGTAATGTTTTACAGTGTCCAGTAACCCTGAATAAGAAGTTCAAAAGTAAAATAAGGTTTGTGTTTTAGCGTAAACACATGGGAGAGTTAGTGCTGATAATAGCGCTTTACAAACCTCTCGGTGCTAATTTCGTGTTGCTGAGGTTCCTCAGCAGAGTCAGCTGAACGGCGCTGATTCATACCACTCCACTGTGTACAACAAGGTGCGCTGGCAAATACCCTCCTCTGCTGTTTGGCTTTATTGCTGCTCTGTTTGTTTCAGAGGACCAGATGCTTTCAGAGAGAGCTGCAACATAAACAGTGTAAACAGCAGCATGTGAATGAAAAATGCATTATGCTGCTTTCCGACTGGGAAACAGGAAGGACCAAAGGAGTTCAAAGTAAACAGTAAACAATGCTAAGTTTGTCTTTGTACACAAGCAAACACTGTGTAACACAATAAAGTAGTGTAAAAGGCATGAAGAGATTGGACAGGCAGCCGTGCGTCTCAAATTAGTTTTAAGGCTCTTGTATCTTAATGATGTTAGAGCAAATCGTTTATCTTTACATTATTTTTTCTAAATAATCCTTTGTGTAAATAAGGGGTTTATGATATTTTAAATGTAGGGAAAAATGGGAAAATACACAACCCGAGAGTCTATTAGGCTATTTACACAGACCTCAATTACAGTGTTGTCCATGTAGACATATTTATACATTATTATTATTATTATTCATTATAAAATTATACCTATTTTTTATTCTATTGGCTTTCCTTGTTTTACATCATGTCATATGTAAATTTGTATCTAGTAGGCCTATTTGCTTCATTGCACCTCTGGTTAGATGCTAAACTACATTATTTTGCACTGTACTTGTGTAATGTGACAATATTAGTGACCATAAAGTTGAATCTAATCTACATGCCTCCAAACTCAATCTGTATTTTTATTACTCTTGCTGGTTTGTGAATTAAATTAACTGACAAAGACAATAAACCTTATGATTCAGACTATTCTGACTATAATTAAATTCAGAATTAAAAGATTTACCACAAGTTTTCCACTGCCCCTGTGACATTAAAGGTGCCTTATGTGACTTTTCTTGTTGACTCCACATGTGTCGTATGAACGGTTTCAGGGGTTGTCATCTGGACGCTGTTTGAAGATTGAAACGTTTCGGCTTCTATCCAGAAGTCATTGTCAATTGACATAGGATAGAAGCCGAAACGTCTCGATCTTCAAACAGCGTCCAGATGACAAGCCCTGAAACCTTTTCAACGATGGAACACGCCTGGACGAAAGAGGGATTACATTGACGTTTTGTACAAAGAGATATCAATCTTGCATTCATTCAATAAGAGATTTTACATTGCTGAAAAATGCCTGGATAAACATTGTGAGCAGATTTGCCTCTCCACAGATTTGACTTGTAACTAGGGCTTGGTGATGTCACCTCTACATGGAGATAGATAAGTTTAAAGCTATAATGTGGAACATTCCAGGCACAGCAGTTACATCTCTAGTAAGACAAGCAGGTGGCAAACTCTCAATCAAAAACGTAACATAAAAGAGATACATGAATTGCTGGGTTTCAGATGACATCACTACATTCTATAAGCCAATAATATTTAATTAAAATGGAGGCAGCTAAAATTAATATTGTTAAAATGTAGACTTTTGTTGAAATATTATAAGTAGGGGCAAGTTATTGATAGAAATGATCAGATTCAACATTTATGAACTTACCTTTTAGATATTTTTTTGGAAAATACAATGTAATAATAGCAAGTGGTGACATCCTCACATTCTACAATCTGGAAACCACCAATGAATCATTACTGATTAAAAACGGAATCTACCTGAAACATTTTATTAACTTCTGTCTAATTTGTTTGTAGGGAGTGCAGCAGATTTTTCGGGGACGACGGACTCACCCCCAAAGTGTTCTTCACTAAAGTGGCTCCGTTCGGCCTCCTGTGGATCCTCACCAACTACCTGTACCTGCAGGCACTCAGGAAGATCAACACAACAGATGTGTCTGTGCTCTTCTGTTGTAACAAGGCCTTCGTCTTCTTGCTCTCATGGATCGTGCTCCGAGACCGCTTCATGGGGGTCAGGGTAAGGGCAGTGCAACTCAGTTTGTCTTGTTACATCTATAGATGTGCAATAAAATAAGGCAATTGCAGCATAGACTTTAATACAATGAGCTACAAAGTAAATCTTCAACAAATTGTCAACCGGAGAAGTCAGCTCATTTGCATAGTGTGATTGGTACATTTCCTTTGCCTGTCTGTGGTATTGTGTAATTTGTATGCCAAGTGCTTCCAATAAAGGAAAAAAAAGAATATATTTTTTCATTGCTTATTAACTGATCTAATCTCTATCAGTCTGCAGTAAATTGAGTGCATTTCTGATGTACACTACCCTATGTGCTTGGATAGGCTTCAAGGCTTCAATGTAGAGGGATCAAGGATGAATCAGTCAATGACCAACACTATTACTGTCTGCGTTGTGTGTGAAAAGTATTGTGCTCTTTTAAAAGGACAGACACAGGAATGGGTTTGGATTTAGTTTTGGTCTATAATTTACTAAGGCAATTTCAACTCAAGGACAAGGTGTGTAGTTGTGTGTGGTGCAGTATTAACTGAAGCACATCACCTGGGTGCCAGTACACGCTGCTTCACTCTCATATTAATGTATACCTGCTGTGCCTTAGTAATACCGTGTGTGATTCTCTTTTCTACCAGGACACATGTGGCGAGGGAGGCATGGGAATCAGGGTCCATTGTTGTGTTTCACATCCAGCCATCCTGCGCCCTGCAAAATGGATTTTCCCTCTTTTTACACTTATCAGACCCCTCTTTTCCCCTTCACACTGTCCCACTCTCTCCACCCCCATTATCTGTGATATAGGGCTCAGCGAGAGAAAAATGCCGTAATAATCTTGTTTCTCTCTACCGCTCTCTCACCCTCTCATGCTGGCTAGTGAGGAGTGCGGCAGTTGACTGTTCGCTGCAATGCAGGCGTTCTTGATGAGTTTGTCATGAAAGTGAAGGATAGAACACCAGTATGTTGGGGTAGAAGATTCAATCTTGTTCAACTTCAACATTAGCTGTCTGTTGAAAAACAAATCGGTAATTAAAAACATTTTAAAAACCTCCGATGAAGACTGCAGTGTTGTAACAGGATTAGCAAACTTTTAAAATGTTTTACAAACAGCTCCGCTCTGACACAATGGATGAGTTATAATAGTGTTCATATCGTTGTGGCACAGATTGTGCTGGTGGTAAGAGAAATGGTCTTTTCTGCTGTTCCTCTCACATTTGTGCTGAATCATTTTGAAACACTAACACCTTGGGGTCAGTGACCCTTTAAACAAACAGTCTTCACACTAAATGAGAGGTGTAGCAGTGAGTGACATGCAGCCTGCAGTGCAGAAACTGCCGCTTCGCCAACGGTGTCCAAAGGCTTTGGCCAAGCAAAAGCGCATGGCTCATTTGTCTTCTTGACATCTCCTTATGCAGAGCAAATCCACTCAGCTGGACTCCACCTTGTCCTTCTCGCTATAACTCACATAGGTGTAATGACCATATAAACTCTGTACCAAGGCTTGCCGATAAATGTTGACAAGGTTGGTCGCTTTTGTTACACAAGACAGATGGTTGGGTGCGTCTTGTAGCTGTGTGATTCCTGGATAATCCCAGACGCAGTACTGGGAGGATGGATGTGGATCTAGGTGATATTTGGTTTGTTAACATGATGACAGTGCAATGGAAATCAATGTCTGACAGTCACAGCGGCGCTACAGAAGCTGTGTATCCTGTGTATGCCCTCAGCGAGCTGATTATTTCTCAAGGGTCGGATGTAAGACAAGTGACACTTAATAAAACTGTGTTCAAATATTAATTTTCGTATGATTTGTCCTGAGAGTCTGACAGAAGGCCATGTGTGCCTGCTGCTCTCACACAGCAGTGGCGGCTTGTGATTCTTTAT
Organism: Rhinogobius similis; assembly: GCA_019453435.1. Lineage (NCBI taxonomy): Eukaryota > Metazoa > Chordata > Actinopteri > Gobiiformes > Gobiidae > Rhinogobius > Rhinogobius similis. The sequence continues at coordinate 16,858,707 of CM033634.1, forward strand.
TACCCTGCTGTGAGCAGCGTGCTGCCCATTCGTCACTCTCTAATGTCCTCTTTCTCTTTGTCTACAGATAGTAGCTGCTATCTTGGCTATAGCAGGCATTGTAATGATGACCTACGCTGATGGATTTCACAGCCACTCTGTCATAGGCATCACTTTGGTCGTTGCCTCTGCTTCAATGTCAGCCCTCTACAAGGTATGTCTTGTCCAGCAACATAAACACATTTTCTTTGTGATTTTATTTGGATTATTACCACCTACATCTTTTATGTAAACTGAACATTTGAGACATTGGAGATTCAGTGGTTGGCCTCAAGCTTTTGTGTCCTCACAAAGGAGGTTGCAGTAAAGTTATATTTTGACAAGCCTCTGTCTGCACAGTCCTGCTGTCAGTGTTGCCCAATGTGATAAACAGGCAGCCATGGCCCTCTGCCAAAGACATGGCAGGGATTTGGCAGGTGCAAATCCCAAACCAATAACTCTATGGTCCTTAAGGAGGTCATAGATTGTGATTCCTGACACACACCGCTTACAAGTCTCCTCCTCCCTCATCTTCAGGTACTCTTCAAGATGGTCCTGGGCAGTGCCAAATTTGGGGAAGCTGCTCTTTTCCTGAGTATAGTCGGGTGTGCCAACTTTGCGTTCCTCAGCTTTGTGCCGGCCATCCTGTATTTCACACACGTGGAATACATCGCCTTGCTGGCAGACATTCCCTGGGCATATTTCTGTGGGGTTTCAGCCCTACTTTTTGGTATGTGTTGTTTCTTTGTTGTTTCGGCAAGATAGATTTCTATTGTGCAGTCTTGACTAAATATTTAATTGGCATCATCTTCTTTGTTTCAGCATTTAGTATCCTGGTCAACTTTGGCATTGCAATTACTTATCCAACCTTAATTTCCCTCGGTATTGTTCTCAGTGTTCCAGTAAATGCCAGTAAGTTTCTTGGCTTTGCTCCAATAACCTACAGCTCCCATTCATGCTTAAAGTTCAAAGCCAAAAATATTGATTTCTCTTTAATGCAAAATCTAACTTTGGCTCTTCTTATATTTCATCAGTGGTGGACTTCTACACATGTGAAATTAACTTCAACACAGTTCGCCTCATTGCGCTCTCCATCATTTGCCTGGGCTTTCTAATGCTTCTGCTTCCAGAAGACTGGGACCAGTGCATCATCCAGCTCAGCACCAAGCTACGGAAACGTGACGAACCAACAGATGGCAGCAGCGAGGCTGGAACAGGAATTAACTGGAGAACCAGAGCAAGGACGTCTATGTCAACATTTGCACATTGACTTTTTTGCAAACTCACAAATTGAAATGGACACTCAACATGCACAGTTCTGGGACTTCTACCATTGCCTGGCTGATACTCCTGCAGTTTCAAGGGTCAGTAGTGATGTTTTGGCTTTTTATTCATGTAAGCCAAGATGAGACATTTGGGACAGGCAAATAATGTATCATTGTCATGCTATTTTCCCTCAGAAATAGCTCAAGACGATGCATGGACTCATATGAATTGTAAACCTTCTCACCCATAATTAATCAGGTAAAACTGATTGTGTTTTTTTGCCTGGGAAAACTTGTTAATTTAAAACTTTTACATTGAGATATGTAAGACAGACCAAACACTACATACACACTGGCTTTGTACACCTTTACAATCCAAAGAACTAAACGTGAATGCCTGATAGATGAAAAGGAGGTCCACAGTGACATTTCTGAAGGGATCTTGATAACTACCTGCCTTTTGAGCGCTGTACATAGCTGTTTCACACCTCAGATGCATTGCAGCTGTAGAGCTGATGGGGTGGGGTGCTGTGAAGAGGCCTGTCTGGACATCTTATGATCACTCAGAGTTTGAGAAGCCTTCACCACTATCTTCTTTCCACATCCAAAATAGAGAGACTGAAGCCTCAACCACACTGATGCCATGCTTGTCCTGGGGCTAAAGTGCAGCCAAGACATTTCACTTAGATCCACATTTTGTCTTTAACAGGCATTTAAAACCAGCAGCATACATTTATATTGCATGGGAAATTGGAGATGACGCCTTTTAATGATTGTAGTAAGCTTTCATACTATCCACAAAACTATACAAACCAAACATAATTTGCAATAGCACACACAACATAATAATAACATAATAATTTTGGGGTGGGTAAATTACATCCTGACCAATATACACAGACTATGATATTGATATTGATTAAAAAAAAAAAAAACATTCAGTATGTCAGTATATACTGGTGTTTTTGTTTTTGTAAATAATTTTGGTAGTGTCTTAAATTCTTCGCATGGCAAAATATTGTCAAAATGTGACTGGGTGAAAGCGTAGCAAATTTTGATTGCCACAATTCTCATATGTTTAGTCTTTCTGCCAATAAAGTCATCTTTTACAACTATGAATAGAAAGAGAACAACCGGGCACCAGCTTTGAGACACTGAGGACTTGTTGTGAATGTATGCTCACGTTGAACGGCTCCATAGGCACCTATTTACAGGGCAGAGGCTTACAAATACTGTTCCTCTTGAATACATTTGACCAAGCATTTTTTTAACCACCATTACGTTTTGTATTTTTTTGCGGATTAAACCTGTCTGGGCACAGTAACATCTGGGGAAGCATGCGCATAGTGTATGAGCATAAACTGAACCACTTCACTGCCTTTACTTTATTTTGCAATGGCGTACATTAGCACTGTTTCCCATTGTCATTCTTTATGACAATAATGAATAATATTGTATTCCTCTGGAATTATTGCTAGACATAAATGTAAACCTTTGTAAGGAATGATGATTTTTACACTTAAGATGCATATGAACATATGATTATCACAACTGATAAAGAGGTGTTAAAAACATAAATAAATTATGGGTTTAATAGCCTTGATGTCCACTTTCTTTCAAGTAATCTTTTGTATATAAAAATATGTTTTTATGCACATTCTTGTCTTTGATTGGTTTCTGTTTTGTATTTCACATGTTTTACAACTTAATCTACCATAAAATATTGAACTTTTTTTTGTAGAAAAAAATATACTATAAGACATCATGCTCCACTCTGACTGTAATTTGTCCATAAAAGAAAGTGGCCTGGCGCTCCTTGGTCAGTGCAGAGAAAGGGAGTCTGCTGCCCTCTAGTGGCCGTGGGGGGACTTGCAGACAGTCCGGCCTCCTGCCCCCAGGGTCCTGTTGCCATACTGAACATGAAGGGGAGGCATGGCCTGGATGGCACATTTTGCAGAGCTGCTCATCAGAAGTTTGTTTGAAGTTTGTACTTACAGTGAATACTGATGAGCAATACTTGGAGTTGTCACAGGCTGTACAGGAAGGCATGCTGGGATTTGTAGTCAGAGTACTGGGTTCACTGTTCCTCCCCTCCTCCACCTCAGCTCTGAACTCCCCTGCTCTGCCCATCAACCCCCCCAGGCGTGTTCGGATCTTCTGCCTCAGTGCCTGAAAGGCTCCCTGGAAACGCTTGCTCAACAGAGCGTACAGTAAAGGGTTAATGTCTGAGTTCAGCAGCACCAGCCAGTAGGAGAAGGTGACAGCGAAGGGTGGGACAAGATTAGTCTGGCCTGAGATTGCCGTTTCTGTGGCTTGGACCAGAGAAACTCCCACGTAAGGTGTCCAGCAGAGGAAGAAGGCACAGATGACCAGGAACAGGCGGACAACTCCATGTTGGTTCTGTTGGGACATCAACAAAGACGGTGGGGACACCGTATGAGCGAGAAAAGAGAAGAAGCATCTAGAAGTGGATTTGTTGTGCCTTGCATTTGATGCAGAGAGAGCCCCTTGCTCTCCACTGAGCTCAGACACAAACTGTCCGCTCACATGATAGATGAGTTTTGAAGGGGCATGCAGACTCCCACAGTGCTGATGAGATGGATCACCCGAAGCAAAGACAGTGCTGGCGTTCCTGCTGCGCTGCACAGAGTCCTCTAGTGTGTGGATTCTCCTGGCATGACTGCGTGCCACCTTCACTATATTAAAGTAGCAAAAAAGGATGACCACTGCTGGGATCAGGTATGATAGGACAGCCATGAAGGCAGTGTAGCTTGGACTAATAGACCAGTTGACAGCACAGTTGTACATGGGTGTCACATATTTAACTGAGCCCCAGCCTAGGAGAGGAGGACAGCTGGTGGTCAGGGCCTGCAGCCAGATCCACAGGACGACCACGCAGGTCCTCCACAAGGTGCAGCGAGAGGTGTAGTGTAAGCAGTCCACGATGGAGTAGTAACGATCCAGGGCTATAGCTGCCAGTGTCAGGACCGAAGCAGTGCAGTAAACAGAGGAAGTGTAGCCCACGTACAAGCACAGATCCTGTAGGAAAAGGAGGAAGAATATTATTTTAATCTTTGATATAAACTGCTGTGAGAATTTATATTATTGTTTAACTTGGTGACACTTAGATGAGACCTTAACCTTAACAACACAAGAGGTTGTTTCAAGAAGCAGTTTGCATGTAAAGCCACAACAAGAAAATACATTCTTGATCTCAACTCACTGTATGACCCCCTAGATAAGTTATGCCTTTTACAAATTAGGTCTTGCATTTCATTGTCATACTAAACAGCTGATTAATATTTTCACACATCTTTTCACAAAAATTTGGTACTTACATTCACACATTCACATTGCTTGATCCAATAAATCTTTTCAACTTCAAAAACTAGAGACAAAATTAAATACTTTTTTCTTTAAGCAAAAAAAAAAAAAAGCCATCATTATCTTCATCATCCTATGGTCCCGTGCCGTGACTTAGGCCTATGTAATTAGAGGTATTATATAACTGAAGTTAGCTGAGTTTTTTTTCATTATTCAGCGTTACTCATCCTACATCTGGTGAAGCAAACATGTTACTTACAGTACACTGCTCCCACCCGCTGTTCATGAGGGACAGTGCGATAAAAGGCATGACTCCGGCGCCCACAAGCAGATCACTGACGGCCAGGTTCATGATTAGCACTGATGTCACCGAGTGGAAAGTTTTAGTAGCAGCCACAATAACGATGACCAGGATATTACCTAAAAACACATTTGTAGCCATTAGGTACCGTTTAGAGCGCGTTTTTGTGAGGAAATGCGTTTGAGTAATTTGCACTTGTGAGCACTTTTACGCATTGTAAACTGCATTGTCTACTGACATTGACGAAACAAAAAGTCGGTGCTATATGACAACTTAAAACTTATTAACTTTTAGACCAGTTTACAAACACGAATAACGATTTCTTGTTAACATCTATAAGGATTTTGGTACCTGTGACGGCTCCAACACACATCAGCACCATGAGAATCTCCAGCAAAAGCTGAGTGTGCGGCGACAGTGACCCCTCTTGTCCTGCCTGGTGGGTCCAGTTTGTGTTCGCCGCTAAACGGAGAGCGCTCCAGGAGCCAAAGCCCGGGCCACTCATCTTCCACGAGCAGGGAGAAAGCTAATAATCACACATGATGAAAATAACAGACTGCAACACGAGTGTGAGCTGATGTCTGCGGCTGAGAGATCCCATCTGCTACTGGGGCGGTCTCCAGGTGAACAGCAATTTAGAGAGAGGACGGAGGATGTGCGCACCTAAAGCGTCTGATAACACACTGACTGCATGCTCAATATAAGGGAAAAACACTTGCCCAACATTTAATGCAACACTTTATTAATTAGTGTGTAACAATTGTGTAACATCTGGTGAAATACAAAATGAAATACAAAATGTGTCATAAAATGCACATTGTTTAATATAAAAGTTTTAAAGATGCTCTACATAACTTTTTTGGTCGCGGGTACGCAGCCTGTTTATCTAAGTTGTGAGATATTATCATTTGACCTGGTATGTTTCATTACTACGGCTTCTTTTGTTTGATTTGCACAGCCATTTAGGCCCAGTTTTCTCATCTCACTTGTTAAGAGACTGTTTTCTTTGAGGCCACATGATTATATAAAACAGTGCGATTTAGTTTTTTTTTTCTTTTTTTTTTTTTTTTTCTTTTTCTCGCAAAGAAATCTATTCTTTTTGGGTATATTGGCTTTCAGGGTTGTGCGTACTGTATCTTGCTTTCCAGTCTCTCTCTCTGTATTACTACAGACAAAAACATATGGTGTAAAAAACAGCTGTAACTGAATGCATGGAGCGTAGTTTAGTTTAATAACATACCGTGGAACATTCCAGGCAAAACAACAATATCTCGTTGAAGACAAGCAGGTAGTGGACCCCATCCAAAAAAAGTTGCAAAGCACACATTTAAGAAGTTCAGTCACAATAAAGCCTTCCTTGTTCAAGTCCAAAGTCAAGATAGAAAGAAAATGAACTCAGTGAAATTTAAAAATACATTAAAAAATATACAGGACCCTAAAACACATTGCTTTTAGTCACAGTCAAATGTCCCAAACTTGAGCCACGCTTTCGATGCCTTTATAATAGCTTTCAGCCTCACTTGACTTTCGAGTTGGCTTCTCCTGCTCCAGAGATGAGATGTTGCCGGGTGTATTCCCAGATCAGCAGTGCAGCGCTGACATGAACATTGAGTGAACGGATGACTCCTTGTTGTGGGATCTCGACGCACACATCCAACATTTGGAGCAGGTTTGCAGGGATGCCCTCTCGTTCGTTACTGTTCCAGAAGGAAAAAGAGAGGATTTAATCCACATTCATGGAAGTTGCAAGAACTAGTTTGTAAATTCAATTCGAGTCACTTTTTCAAGAGGTCACTGTAAACGGTATTCATGAGAGGCACGAACTACCTACTGCTTACATTTTACAACAAATTTAAAATATAAAAATAAAACAATTAGCATTATAATATAAATTATGATATCCAGAGGCGAAGTTGTACTCTTGTTGTGTCTTTGGGCAAGATGCTTCACTTAGACTCAAGTTACGGTGTGTAGATTATTATAATTTCAATTCTACTCCCTTGTTACCCCAATACACACTGCACACACTGCAGTTATGCAGTCACTTACAGGCCTCTACTCCAACAATGTTCAAATCCTGGCTCAAAACAGTTGTTTAGTTCTGCATATGACTGAAAAGACTTTATCTGCACTCTTCTCTTCAAATTAAAGATTATTTTATAATGATATAGAGAATGGTGGGGAGAATGGTTTTTAATTGTTTTTATCGTGTTTGTAATGTACCGCGATGTAATGTAAAACACTTCGAATTACTTTATGTACTAAGTGTGCTCTGCAAATAAACTTGCCTTACTGATCTTCTTTATGGTACTAGATGCAATTTAAAACTGTGTTGTACATAATGAAACATTGCCGTCATAAAAATATGATGAATTTAGTTTGGTGGAGTGGAGAGAGACAAATAGAAACAGTGTCACCCTGATTAGAGGAGCTACATTTATCTGGAGTGCAACTGAGTGAGATAATAGTGAACTAATGAGAGATTAAAGCTACTCCACGCTGAGCCACAGAAAGCACAGCTGTAAAAGCGCTCAAGATCCAGCCGTGAGTTTAAGTTGACAATGATACAAACTAAACATGGAGCTAAACAAAACACATTAATGAAGATGATGAATCATAATCTCTTCGTGCAATGCAGATTACCAATATGATCAATCAATGAGCCAATGATTCAATGTATTGGGTTTTTAGCATTTTGGGGCACGGGAGCTTTATGGTTTATTGAACTAAGTCAATTCCGGGCCAAGGTATTCTTATTTAACCTGTGTGAGTAGGCACTCTCTGTTATTGTAGTTGGTATTAGCATTATTCAAATGAAATAGCAGGACAAAATCTTTCCTATGGTATGACAGTGTTTTACCAGGCTTTTTGTTGTGCATGAGTAAAGGTAAAAGTAAAGGATCTTAAAACAGACAAAGTCACTATTCATTTCCAAAATTCAGTCACCCTCGTATTTAAGGGGAGTTGGAGGGCGAGGTTTTTTCTGCTGTCAGTGTCACACAGCTTGTATCGGTCCGTGTAATCTATTTCCTGTGCCTTTCCCACTGGGACGTCCAATTATATCTCAGCATGTTCCGACAGGTACACAGGCGACAGAGGAGGTTCAGTGCCCTATGGGAGGCTCTCTAAAAACATGCACTTACATTAAACAGCATCGTCAGCCAACACATTTAACTGAACTGGAGCACAGGGAGCAGGAGGCTGAACCAGATTTACTACACACTGTATCATCACAAATCCTATTCCAGGCTTATGCTTGATAAAAGTTCAATTTACCCCAGAAGTAGGAGAGTCTTTTCTGGAAAGTGGTAGCTCTCAAGGCTGTGGCTGTTGGCAGTTTGCTCCACACCGACAATACAGTATCCTTCACTCTTCTTTAGCTGCAAAAAGTCTGTAAGCTCCACTGGTTTCACCTGGGAAGTAGAGAGATAGTAGAAGATATAATCAGTGTGAGCTTTTGTCATCTTGGAGTCATAATAATGACTTAACAAAGACTATTGCGCATTTTAATTTTTCACTCATGTGGAAAATTAATTATACATGTTCAGTGACTAACAAGGCCTTATTGACTTAAGCACTACTTCTTTTTATTAAGCTAAAAAAAAGAAGCATACAAAATGTATTTTCCTTTTTTTGCCCGTGTTTGTTGATGTTTGAATTTGTGTTTTTATCAGTGTTATGTATGGAAAATAATCAATTCCACAATCTCTCACAATATGTATGAACGAAAGAACATACATGTGATGCCAACTGGACAACGTATTGAAACATTGTATATTTAACATCTCACTTTACCTCCAGCAAAGGTAGCCATCTCTCAGATGTGACACTCAATGACTGAAATTGTTTGTCTTTGATATGACGAAGACTGTCTAGAATCAACGCACTGGCTCCAAAGATCTCACATGTTCTGCAAAGACCTAAGGCAAAAGGAGGTTAAAAAAATCTCTTTTTAATCAAGACAAAAATGTTCCATTTGTTAAGAAGGTCACAATGACCATTTTAGTCAATGGAAATAATGACTGCATAGAGGCCATTGGTCTGTTGCTAAGGGTAACACTAACATACACAAATCAGTAGAGCCCCCTGTAATGACAGACCATAAGGGCTTTTCCAGTAAAACATTTACCAGGCAAAAAGGCTCACTGTGTTCAGTTACATCATGCATCTCAAATATTGTCTTTTCACATGTGAGTTTGCCCTTATAAACACATTATTATTGATTTGAACCCTTATCATGCGATACAAAGGCTATCAAAGACACTTGGAAACATAAAAGACAAATTCCCACGATAGCCGTCTGTTCCCTGTATAAACTATGATAAGGGCTGTAGCTCTCTGCACAAACCAACTGTTACAGGTTTATGACATTGCACAAAAAAGAAAAAAAAGAAGAAAAAGGAAAAAAAAGCCATTTATGGATAAAAAATGATAAATTAAGTTTGTCATCGCACCTCCTAAATTTGTGGGTTTATCAATGAGTGAAGCCACCACAAGCAGAGCGCCACGTGTTTTTCCCACGCGAGCAGCTCTCTGATGTGGTATAAGCTGCAGCTCTGGTTCTTGCTCCTGAATATCAAGCTTCCAAGGAGTAATTTTCTTTTGCACTTCTGCCCAGCGCTCTTCCTTATCCTGTTCGCCTGGAAAATAGATTAGGTAAGTGGTTTGAACTAGCTTTGCAATTGTAACTTTTGATGTGCATTATCTTCTTAAAGGCGCCTCTCTACTTTTGTCTTGTTGGATCCAGTCCCCAGGCTTGAGCTCTCTCAGGTCAGAGGCAGAATTCCTTGAAGGACAAGTCGGACTTTCAGAAAAACATGGCAACTTCTCAAACTTCCAGGGAGGGATCCACTCATCATCAGATAACTCGGACAGGCTAGGAAATGTATACAGTATTGTCTGGAAGGAGTAAAAAGAAAAAATATGTTAATATTGTATAATATTGCATTATACAAAAAAAAACTCTGTAAACAGCAGCAGCACCAATATTAAATTATAAAAACAAAACTGTACAAACATTTCACCTCACCTCAAGACTGTAATCTCTGAGGGGATGAAAGGCACCAAAGAAAAAGTGTTCCTGAATTTTTATCCAGTTTTTGTTAGCATTTCTAAAACACAAAACAAAAAAGTTACCCAACTTTAAACTAACTTACCATAGCACCCATAACCTGACCTTACCCAGTGCTCTGCATGACTTCAGCCTGGTTGAGACAGGCCGTAATCACAGAAGACAATGAGTGTAAGCCTTCTGCTCCTTCATTCACTGCTCTGGTCTCTGCCAAACTCCAAACTCGTTTAAGAGCCAACAAAGCGTAGAGTCGCACACTGAAGTTATGGTTAAAACAGCACTGCAGGATGATGTTCAAGGCTTTATGCAACTGTCCAGACTTAAGCAGTAAGAAAAGATAATATTCAGAAATAAATAAGGAAAATTGAATCTGTGTAAATAAGTAAATTAAGTATTACCTGGTCTTTAATGTTTGGAAGAATAATGTTAAAATGAACCAAAACTGAAAGGAAAGTGCAGATGCTGACCTTGGTTTTCTCATGGTCCTTTAAACAAAACAGATAATTCATATGGAGGTTATCAAGTTAATTGTTTTGTAATAGATTAAAAGCTCACCACATTAAAACACTCCCAAAAGCTGTTTATGTGATTTGGATATTTAGTGAGAATCAAAATCATCAGCCATTCAATCAGGTACTTCACCGAGGCCTGGTTACTGCAAAATCCAGCCTGATACACACGGCTCAATATTGTAGCGACAAAGTCCTGAGGAAGCAAAGGTTTATTTTTATTTGTTTTTAATAAACCATTTCTTACCCACATGCGATACAATGACGGTATCTTTCACCTCTCTGACTTTGGGAAGCAGCACAAGCAGCGTTTGCCAAATCCGGTTTTTCACTCGATGCTGCATTGAGTTGTTATAGTAACGCACTTTAGAAGATGATATAAGGTTATCCTGAGAAAATTGACAACAGAGATTTTAAATTCAGTCTCAATTCAAGTTAAGTATAAAAGCATAGACTATAGATAAAATCAAATACTTTAACCTGAACAGAAATGAAATGAGTACCTTTTTTAATAGTTCAAGGACTACATTTTGCATCAGCCTTTGATGTTGCAGATCTGAGGGATCCAGTCGACAGAGCAAAGACAAGGCACAAGCACGGGGCAACTGGTCGTCTCTACTGTCCCTGGAAGAGTAATATATTTACAACTGTAAAATGAAAGTGAAAATTCAAATGCCAACTTAAACTTTTACGCTTACCCACAAAGTACATTAGCTGCACACTCTTCGCCGAGTTTTTCCACATAGCTCTGGACATCCTGAATAAGCCTTTAGGAAAACAAAGTCTTCAATAAAAAAGTGACACAAAAAATGATCAAACAGACAAAAGGTTTTACTCACCGTTGGTCTCTTCTGAACACTGGTCCATAGACACAAGCTTCAGTGAGGATATCAATGTGGCTGAAAACACTTGCAAAGATGGAGTCATCCTTGGCCCCAATGGGAAGCCATAACTGACAGCAGTGTTGGATTAGCAGTCCAAACACACCACTCTTTGACAGTGATACCTCCATTAGCTCAGAGGCAATCTTAAAAACAAAACACACACAAAAATTGATAAAGATGTTAAATTATAACAACAATGCGCTCTTTTTCTTACCCTCTTTATGGTCGTTGTGAGATTTGGTGCTTGTTCCTCGGCCAGAATAAGGAGTTTACAATGAAAAGCCATTGAGACAAAACTTTTCAGCGATGGCCAGAAGTCAAGAGGATTTGTGCTCAGTCCCTGAACAAGCTCCCAGGACAAAGTGATTGCATCTACACAGAGGGACTCATCATCCTGAACTAACTAGGAGCATAATTTGAATATAAGAGATGTGTAAATAAATGCCATGTAAAAAAATAAACCAATGCACTTACTTGAGGAAGTGCTGTCTCCAAAAAAGCCAATATGGGCAGAACTAGATTACAAGGTAGAAGAGACAGGCCTTCTATGGCACAACTCACAGATGATTTCAGACTTTTAGAGGATCGAGAATCTTCAGTGTCAGAAATCCCAGTAATCTTTGAGAGGACACTTAGGCAAACCCACTGATCGCTCAAATAGTGGGCTACTACGCGCCCCCAGTCCTGCCGCATAGGACTATACCCATCTGTATCACTGTAGGAAAAAGAAATGCAGATTGACTGTTTCAAGTGTGAAGTGTGATATGTTTCTGCAGAAAATATTACAAATAAATGATAATATTGAAACTATTAGCCATAATGACCCTAAGATGGATAATCACAAAAAACTCTCAATGTAATGTGGAGTAGCGCTAGAAAACATGAGCTGCATAACATAAATAGCACTACTTAGTTACTGTTGATAAGGGCTCATAGAAGTTTCTTATTTGACCCTTTACAGCTCGAATTTGACTGTACCACATAAAAAAAGTTGCTCACAAGAAAGAAAGTATATATACAATAATATTAAGCCCCAGAAACATAATTCTTTCCAAATTGTCTTGAACAAGAAGTCAATATAGAAGGGGTGGATATTGAATATTATATTTTTTGCATATTTAAACAGTTTAGTTGAGGTTTAATCATCAGACAAATTTGAAATGTAAAATTAATGACGAAAGTGCAGAAATATCACCCTATACCCTTATTTACATATTTACCCTTTTTTTTTACAAACGATATACTTGTCATTCAAATTTGGCATATCTTCAAAACTGCATTCACAAGTTTATATAAATTCCAATGTATTATCTATACTAGATATTATTGAAAGAAGATTTATAACATGTTTTACTTTAGACAGTCAAGCGCAGGTGGTTTTAGCAGGGTCTCGTTGAATCGTCCAACAGAAGATAATAATATTGGATTGTAGAAGTACTCATTCAGCATTTTCAGTCCTGACACTGATTGCATGTCAATCATGTTCTGCTCCACAAGACTGCAAATCAAGGCCAGAGATGCCATTGCAACAACTCTCGACACCTGGACAGACACTGATGGGTTCTGGAATCACATTATGAATAATCATACAGCTAAACCGGCAGAAATTGTTGTCAGGTGGAAAGATTGCTCTGAGAGGGAAGTGTACCTGCTGACTTGGTTCTGCCAGGATCTTGAGGTTGAAACTGATGAGTTTTGGGAAATACGTCAGTAGAATTTTCTGAAGCTGCCGTGGTATAGATCTGCATGTGACCACCAGCTGTTTCAGGACACACATGTACATATCCGCCCGCTCTATGTCAAAGAGCTGCATAGGAAAAAACATTTGCACATGAATATAATCATTTTTAATATGTTTTCCTCCCTTGTGTTGCCTTACCTCTTGCAGCTGTCCACATAACTGCCTCACGATGAATTCTAGTACTGGATCCAAAACCTTTGAAATTTGGTTCTTCAAAGCAACCAAGACATTATCATCTGAAAATAAAGTTGAAACATAAAATGTACAATACAAGTATGTGCGCTAGGGTTATATAATATGTGTATTAAATGAAGTGTTATGGACTCCAACCTTCAAAGTCTTGATTTATTCCTCCCTGCATCAATAACTGGAGCATGAGCTGCAGGCTCTTGTCACTCTTCCTCAAAGGCAGGTAGATATTGGTGCTGACTCGGCTCAGAGTGTCCCACAGTGGCGACAGTAAGGACTCCAAAGTGCTGTTAACATCTCCAGCCGACTGGCACATTTCCATGTCCAGACACAGCAAAATTGCCCTGGCCAGTTTCACTGCTTCACTAATATCAGATAACCTCTCAGTTTGACCTGAAACTCACCCAATTTGTCATAACAGCAAAAATTAAAGCCATGCTTCGGGAAATACCGTGTACCCTTCATGAGTGGAGCTCACCTGTGCTGGCAGGGACTTTGAGATAGTTGTAAAGCTCATTTTGAACATACATTTGAACAACATTTATATGTTCTTTGCCTTGATCCTTATAATTTATGGGCTTGAAAGTTAGTTCATTGTTCATCAGCCAAACACACACCTGACATTGTGGTAAAAAGGGATTATTCGAACATTGCACTGCATTTGAACATGATCCAAGATAAAAGCAGGGTGTTACCTGGTGCCACAACTTTGTCCCTCGACATAGAGACTCATCAGAGCGGAAGTGCATTAGAAGACCAAACACATCATCAATGGTCACTGCACTCTGTGGAGATGTAGTTGTTTAAAGCCAATGTTTTACAGGTTTCAGTTCCAAAGTATTATGTCTTAAGGTGAGACACTGCAGGTGAATCGGAAAAAATCTTAAATTTACAGATTAGTAGTAAACCTCCCCTGTAGTTTACTCATAAATGTAAGAAAAAATGTATTACAACTTTTTCATCATGTAATGTTTTCATGAAGAAATAAGGCATTTTGTGCACATATTAGTTACAAAAAACTGTACAGAGCGGATTTTGGATTTCTGATTTAGTTTTGTAAGTAATGAAACAGTAAAAAGTAATAAAACATTTTTAAAGGCAGATTGGACAAGTTTATTGTTTCCACATGAAAGCCGATACGTTGAGAGAGAAAACTGCCCCCAAAAACGAATTCAACAACAACAAAAAAAGAGTTTTGCCTGCAGTGTCTCGATTTAAGACTCTCTGTGACGTCATATAAAAAAAGATACTGTGTTTTAACACTAACCACATCTGTAAGGCAGAGGGCGCTGTTCAACAAGAAACACTGGGCAGCACCTCTTAGCAAAACCTGATGTGTGATCATTGTGCATCGCAGTACCTCTCTGTCACATTAAAACAACATTAGGCATTACAACTACTGTTACTAATTCTGCTTAAATTATATGTTCATAGTACCTTAAAGCAACAAGTCCATTAACGTCCAGCAGTGGACTTGGAGAAAGACCAGACAAAGCCTGAGATATGAAGAGGACAGGCACAGCACACCACTGCTTTGTGGCCAGCTGCTGAATCAACTGCAGCAACAGAGAGGCTAAAACAGAAACAATAAATAATGTAGTAAATTATCGGAAAATTAATTTAAAAAGAGGTTTTCTTACCTTTTTGTTCTGGTGGCAAGTTTTTAAAAAATTGCGCCATGAATACTTGAAGTTTGCTCCCAAGCTCTGGACATTCACCTACACTCTGTCCAACGCTTCTGCATGGCAATATTGGAATTAAACAACATAACAGCAAATTACATATACATATTTTTTATATTGCACAAGTAGCTGGTTAGAAACCCTCACCTCTGAAAGAGTGAAGTTTCCGATAGAACATCCAAAAAAGGTCCAATGACAAACTGATGAAGACATTAATAAGTATTATGATTTTAGACTATGCAAACTTTCTGGTGGAGGCTTCTACACCTGCTTGTCTTCATGGATATGTTATTGATCCACAGCATGACAGCAAATATATCAGTTTGTATGGAGACATGCAGGTTGTGCCACCAGGCCATGTTACAGGTCACAGTCAATAAAAACACTATAATAAGATAGATGCCATAGTGTGGAACTTTCCAGGCAACACAATAACATTGTTATGTAGGAGCCTCCACCACATAGTGCACCTTTAAGACAGCAGTGAGTGTGCACCTGAGAAAAGGCCATGGTGAACTCAGTCTGTTGAAGGGCCTGCAGTTGGAGCAGATGACAGACTCCCTCTTTCATGAGCGCCTTATTTTCACTGTGAAACATGCGCTGATACACACAGAGCAACCACGATGGGTGCAGGAGGCTGTTGTCTGAAGAGAAAAGTTAGAGAATTTTTTTTAAACATCTTTATTAGAGGGCATTTTAAGAGATGTGGGTGAGGTGGTTAGTTTACCTTGAGTGTCATTGACAAGCTGTATTAATGTGTCAATTCTGTTTAAAACTGGACGAACAACGTGAATCTGGAAAGAGAAAATTAACTCTATTACCATTTAATAAAAGAGAAAAAGTGTAATGCTTCTTTGATGTCAGTTAAAATAAAATAGTATTGTGTTTTACATACCATAACAGAAAATAAATATTACCTGGTTTTCTTCCAGTGTTTCCATCACCAGGGTGTAATCCTCCCAAAACTCTCGCAACACTTGGCTGTGATTAGAGTCCCACATAAATAAGACCTCGTCTGCAGCAAAAGCATCAGTTGGCATTTTTAACTTTCCTTTTGTATGTATTTTTACAATAAAATATAAGAGACTAGCGGCTGCAGCTACCAGTTATTTTGCTAATCGATTAGTCAAGCTAAAGTTATGTGTGTTTTTTTTTTTTTTTTAATCCAAAACACTATGTTGTACGCGTTACCTGTTTCATTTTGATGAATAAATCTTATGTCTGATTCATAAAACATCTCTCAGCACATGGCATGCAGCTCAATAAGAGACATTCGAATTCAAAATGTGTTCCAATATTATACCTTTCTTTGAAGCCTGACACCCCGACCCTCTGTCTTGGGATAACGCCACATATCTTTTCAACAGGTACAGCGCCCTCTTGCGTGCGAGACTGTCTTTGTGAGTCAACCCATCCTGAACAATCCTCCAAAACATAATGGCCATACGTGGATCAGAGGTCAGACTGTTTGGGGTCAGCAAGTGGTCAGACAAGGCAGCCAGACACATTAAAGCCCGTCCGGTGGCCGCAGGTGTGCGCTCATTGTTTTGCCAACTACAAAGATCTTCCAGGATTAACTCGTGGATGCTTTGTGACCTGCTGCAGTCTAGGAGCACGCAGAGGAGACGCAGTGCCACTCTGGAAACTAGCGCATCAGGGAGGGTTTTGACACAAGATAATGTTTGCGTCAGGATTTTGAGCACAAGTTCTTCATTGGGGGCAATTGTGGGTAATAACACTGCGAGGACTTCACTGGACACCTCCACGCTGAGCCGTCCGGAGGCGAGGTCAAGTTCGTCCGAAAGCTGGAGGAAAGGCAGCGCGTACTCGGTCAGTTTGTCCGGGGTGGCAGCGCCACAGAGCGGGATACAGGCTTTTACAAGTTTACACACGACTGCAACACTGCATTGAACGTCCTCGCCCACTTCAGAGGACATTTTAGACAGTAATGGCACGCACTGAGACCAAATGACATTTTCGACATTAGCTGCAATGCTGTTGTTTCTGCACTTTCCATTGAAGTTGGCTGAGAGAGACCCGAGTCCATCTATTAAAGCTGTGATCGCCTCGACTCGCCCAGGCAGCGGCCACGACTCACGCTCCCAAGACAGAGCTTTAAACAGCGAGTCATAGTCCGGACAGCTTGACAGAAGGGTTTCAATTAAAAAAGAGCTCATTTTTGTGAGCTAATTGTTGCGTTATTCGCACACGTCTCAGAATTACATGGTCAACAGACTTAACAGCGACTTTAGCTCCATGACAGCGGCACGTTTCTCAAAATATAAACTTCCGTATGTGTAATCTCGGATGTTATCGCGAGATGAGTTGACGGTCTGTAAATTTGTTGCTACAACAGATACGGTCTATGATTAGAGCACACTTTAATGAAAGCAAACAAGAACAAAAATGTAAGTAAAACAACAAAACCTAAAAATAGCAAATGCGAAAGACAACTTTCTTAAAGCAATAAGAATTTATTTTCTGTGTAAAAAACGTTTAAAACAAAAATATTTTTTAAACACTATCAGCTGTTAAAATACAAAGGCATTCAGTAAAGCCCATATGGCTTAAAATATCAGTTATGTCACCAACATTTAATTACAAAACAGTCAAAACACTGTCTCAATGCACCAGAAAGGCTCTTTGTTTTGGGGTTATATAATGCGTGTACTGCAAACTCATTATACATAATGCTGAACACAGACATTAAATAATGCTATACTATTGTGATATTTGAAAAGAGCAGAAACTACAAACAAGGCTTTGGATGAATGCATTTCCACCTTTAAAGAGGTTCAGTTTTCCACATCAGTAGACACATTGCTGTAGAGGACTAAAATGAAAACATAAAGTAGTCATTCATTACAAAAACAAGTGCAAAACCCCACAAACACATTAAGTGCCTCAATGAGACAAGATCAGACCAGCTTTTTACTTTCAAAGAGAACTATATGCAACATTCATATTTTTTTTAACAAAACTGAAACTGACTTAAAATGATTGTTCCACAGGAGTAAAACATGATAAAAGAGTGCAAATATGTACAGAATTTACATTAATAAATAAGTCCAATTTAAATTTCTGCTCAGCTCTCACTAAAAACACAAATAATAAGAATAAGAGTAATTGAAATGAGGGGTCCTGTTGTGGGATTAAAAGGTACACTAACTTGCTAGTCTCCTTGGAAACGTTATTGCTTTGCTTGTTCCACAGTATGGCATTAAGTTTAGTAGGTTACAACATTTCGTCAAGTTATAGGTCTGGGGAGAAATGTCTCTGCTTAAGATGAGAATGCACTTTTGAAGATTATTTCTGAGACATGAAAAACATGTAATTAAATGCATTAAAGTTTACCTTAACATTCCATGCAAAGCATAACGTATAGAGACAAGCAGGTGGCGGATCCTGCACCAGAAAAGTTACAATGTGTGCCTTAAACCAGATTTGTAAATAATGTATTTTTAAAACCTTGAGCTCTCCAGAATTTGCATTAGGAATAAGTGCATTCCTACTTGTTACATTCAGAAGATAAATTCCAGTAGCTGCTCATCTCCTAGCAAGTCCAAGGAAAGGCAGTTTGTAGATCTACGACCATAGAAGGTAGGCTTGTCTTGGCACTGTTTAATGGGATCATAAGTGTGTTCAATGGGAATCTTCACATTTAAGGGGGCATCAGGGAACCCAAAGGTGTAGCTGTGCGAGGAGTCAGGAGGCAGCGCCGTTCCCAAAGGGGGAAGAGGTGGAAGAAGACGGACGTCATCAAGACTTTGGCTGTGTCGGTCTGCAATCAACTGGACTCTGGATTTAGGCAACTGAAGGAGCACATTCAGAAAGGACACACAATACACAATTACATATATTAGGTAATAGAAGTTAAGGTATGAAGGTAAAGAAAAAACAGTCAAACCTGTTTCAGCGTTTCTTTGTTTTGGAGCAACTCCACATCCTCATGTTTATTTTCTTTTAAAAAACAAGCAAAAAGCATTAAAAGGTATTAAAACAGAGCTTGATAACTGGTCTAATTAACACTAAGTTCAAGTTTATTCATACCTGTTGAATGATTCAATAATGACAGATCCATGCAATCGACTGACACACCTTCAAGGGAATTGGCCAACTGGACCATGTCATTGGGGTCATCTACAAGATCTTCTTTTGGGTTTTTACAGTCATCTTTCCGAGAATATAAATAAATTAAAGCATGTAAACACATCGGCCAAATGCACACCACTATGAATAACAGAACATGTAGAACATATGCAAACTCCTAGGAAACCACAAAGGCAAATCACGTATAAACAGGCTCAATCTGCTTGACTGAACGTTTTGCATAGTAAATGTGCCTAAAGCCCAACTGCAGAATGATACAGTATTGCTGAATATCTTAAGACCCAGAGAAAGCTAATATTATAACTTTATTCAGGTAGATGGATCAAAAAGTAATTTTGAAAGAAAGCCTCAAGATGCATTTTGAGTAAGAGACAAAACTATTTGAAGTTGGATAATTTAAATTTGAAACATAAAATAAAACAAATGACTGCTTTAAATGGTTTGCAGCCCCAGTTTCTTCTTTTTCCACTTAGAAAAAAGTTTTAAATCCAAATATTGGCAAAAAAAATTAAATATGAAACTTTAATTTCATTTAAGCATAACTAATTACTGGTCAAAACATGTGACTGAAATCTAAAACAGATATTTTCTTCCTCACCTTCCTGTGGCCACTCGTCATCTTCTGTTAGGGTCTTGCTGCCAGCCTCCACTCCAGATGTACAGGAGCTGCCTCTGCTGGCTGCTGAGCTCAGACACAGCTCCGCCTGGATGTGTCCCTCTTCCTCCATAGAGGCCCGGTCTGTGGAGATGCTGTGTTGGCGGGTGTCTGCTTCGATACCAGAACTGCTCGTCGAGTGTCGAGATAAACCCGGACTACTCTCACTACCCGGAGGGTCCATGTCCAAATCATCGCTGATGTAAGACTCCCTGTACCGTTTTTTCTCTAAAAGTAAAGCATGCGAAAACCTATATCACTATGCATAAACTAACTGTCAATTTAAAAATAAGAACTTTATTCAGTCTTGCTCTGATCTAGTGACTGTAATGTATATTTGTACCTTCAGTCTCCTCCAGCTGCCGTAGGCGTTTCAGAGCATGTTGGAGGCTGAGGTAGAGGCGATGACAGCTGCTCAAGTGCAGGAGAAGATGTCGAGATCGAAATGATGAGCCGGTGTAATATACAAGCTTTCTTGCTGAAGGCAAACCATCTGGCTGGATCTCAAATTTCTTACCCTGAATAAAATAAATATATTAAAAATCATTCTACATACATGTACAAGCATGAACAAGGCTAAAGGCAAATAACTAACTTGATAAAAAATTCAGCCCATACCAGAAAAGTGAGACGGCCTACATTTGACCAGGGAAAGTCATACACCAATTGCCGTATGTTGTTCACCTCCTACAAGAGAAATATTAGAAAAACCTGTATATAGAACTTATGAGGACATGTCACTTTCAAAGGTTAAATTCTAAATAATCATCAGTTGTATTTCTGCACAGGTGCTATTTGGTCTTGGCAACAAAACCATGGATTTCTTGAGGTATCTCACGGTCCACTGGCTCTTTAATCAGCCAGGCCTGGAGCCCTAATCCCCAGATGGCCCCTGACGGACAGATCAAACACTGACAGGCTGAAGACAGGCCCCATCTCCGTGGCCTGGCCGCTGGTGGCAGCCCCCACATTCCTCACATCACTGTTCAGAGGTTTATAGGACTGCACATGTTTTAATCTGTGAGGAAATGCAGGTGCGTGTGTCCTGCATCAGCAGTGACGCACCACAGAGTATTTACAACAACACCACATGCACATACCTGATAGACTTGCATTCCTCGTAGGGTCAGACCCAGCAACGCAGTTCCTTTCTCTGCCTTTTTGTCCTGTACAATGAATGATGACATGTCAGAGAAGCATCTGAAAGGTTTAGATAAGCCATTCCACAGTTAACCCCTGTACCAGCTCCCAGGGAAACAGAGTTGCTGCAAACAACAAATTAAAACTGATGGGACGTGACGCAATGCATGGGCAACTCTTCAAAATATCACTCAGCAGTGGACCGATCGTGAACTAGGGAGGACAGTAAACTGTAGAACATAAACCATTATGCAACAGGCTCATCGAGGGTAGTGCAGCAATTCATTTGTCTGTGTCTTGGGGAAGATAAGAATTTATTGAGTAAAGAAACATCTGTCATTCAGCACTCCATTAACAAATCCAGAATTTAATTATTACTGTCAATAAAATTCTGTCTAACCTTTTGCAGTTTGTAAAACGTGACCGGGACATCCTCCAATCGACATGACTCTCTAATAAAGAGCAAGATGGCATCCCGTGAGGACATGCCCCACAGATCCTGATGAACTTTAGGACCATGGCACAGAAGATAATCTACTCCACGCTTTGCAATGATCTACAGAAATTAAAGGCAAGACATTATAAATATTTAGTTGGCATAGAGACATATACTTAAAAGGGCACAACTTACCCAAGGAGGGAAGTAATTTTTGGGGTCAAAATAGCGGATGGTCTCCAGGTCTTTGCTTGGAGGTGGATGGTCCCCGAGGTCAGCTTGTAAGGCATAACCTGCCAACTGAAAGTACACTTCCTCCTGCTGACGGCATTCAGAGCGCAGCACTCGCTCACGCAAGTCCGAGTAGTATAGGTGCCGTGCTTTGCGTTCACTGGTACGAGACATAACACATGAGTGGAGCATGTTACAAAGACACTGATAGAGAAACAGACAGCCAGTGAAGAGCTGATGACCACATACCTAAGAAGTCTTCCATTCTCAACATAGTACTGCACCTTGAGACAGAGCACCAGAGGCAATGGTTTCTTCAGTAATGTCTGCATAAATAGAAAATATTATTGAGTCAACTAATTTCTGAGATGAATCAGTACAAATTCATAGTACTAGATTTCCTTACCTTTCCCGTTTCTTGTTTCCACTCCCTAGGAAAATACTTGGTCAGTTTGTCTTCCATGTCTATGTAGATGTGTTCATTGTCTACAAACAAAAACAACAGCAAATCATTCTAAACTTCAGTGATAAGTGGGGTGTACTATGGACAAAATATGAATATAATGAATTGTTTCTATTGTTGGCCTTTAAAAACAGTACATTACATTGGCATTTAATGTTTTAGAACTTAAAATGCATATATACAAAACCCACATTTTTGCATTTGTTTTTAATGTTGTGTTAATTATTTAAGCAACCTGACCGTATGCTAATAAAGCATGCAGTTGTAATGAATGCAATTTGACATCACAATGCTCAGAGAAAGTCCAGCAAAGACATTTAGTGACTGCACAGAGGAGACTGAGACTCAGAGATAAACAGGATTAATACAAAGAAGCATGAATGAAGCAAGTACGTTTTTGATGGTTGAAAGTTCAAGATGTAAATTTTGCATAATGTGTGTCTTGTAATGTGTGTAACCATTACAAATCAAATAAATGAATTTATATTCAGTTGTACAAGTAATACAGCTCATATGTGATCTAAAAGAGGGTTTTCTTGCACTCCCCAGCATCCATGATTCATGAAACCGACATGAAACCGACATCCATGTCATTCTGCTTTTACCTGTGGCCCATCGAGGCAACTGTTGTTGTGATTTTGGGCATTATAAAAATAAATTGATTTGATTTGATTTGATTCATCTTATCTTCTTTGCTCAACTTCACCATTAGACTTGCCAAGCTCTTTCACAACTTCACCTCTCCATCTCACTCAGCTCTCCTTTCCAAATCTGAATCATCCCAACTCCTTTGACTAAGATGGTCTTCTGTCTGTGTCATGACCGATCCCCCCCTTGTACCTCTTTTACCTCGCCTCCCTCTACGCACCCCTCTCTATTATCACTCTGTCCCTCCCCTCAGTGGGGAGAAGGAATGCATTGGCGCATTCCTGGCTTAATGAACTTAATATTGCAGGAATCCAGGCCTAAGTGATCGCTGAACCAACACCACAAAAACAAAAGGCTGCTTGTTTTAGAGATGAGCTCCACAAGATTAGCAAAGCATTTCAACATATTTCCACAAAGAACACAGAGGAAACGTAATGTACAGAACTGTACCGAAGATTAGTACATTTTGAATAAAAAATGTACTACATTTGTGGAAAAAAAGACTAGCTGAACAGGCTAGGTTGTTGTTGAACAAAAAGTCCCACATTGTTTAGATTTAACTACTTTTTGACCCTTAGCCTTTGTATAAATTACATTTAATTATTGTAGAAAACAAATTAAACTATCAGAGCGATGACTGTTGTGTCTCGATTAACACCAAGAAAGTGCAAGGATTCCATTTTCTTGTGCACCAAGGAGTGAAGCGATAGTATGTCTTTGCATCCAATAAAATTGGTTTTAACGTACCTTTGACAACAGTGAGTCCAAAAAAGTGCAGTTCTTTGATTCCAAGACGCTCAGCTACACGATTGAAGACATCCTGCCCCGTGAACCTTGGCTAAAGAAATACAAACATTTAACAGCATAAATGTGAACATTCAAAGAGCTTGAATGCTAGTTTTGGAACAAGGAAAGAATATCATGTTACTCACCCCAACTTTGATGTCCAGCTGGTCCTTGTTGGGAAGAAGAACACAAATTGTTCTGTCGAGTTTGACTGACATGATTGCATACCCCAGTGATGGAAGTTTGTTATCAAAAACTGGCCTTTACTTATAATCTCACGCTTCCCACTTCAGGGCAGGTCATCCATATTGATTCTAGAAAAAAAAATATATTTTAAAATTAGAAAAAAAAAAACTTTGCCTGGAAAACTAATATTGACTAATTATCACTGTTGACCTGGGATTTGCCCTCAGTATCCTGACCCATACTCCAACTGGTACGGGGTTCATCTGATTAACATCTTAGAATCAATTAATCACCTTAATTACTGCCGTGCGCCGCCTCTGATCCCCTTAAATCCCATTCAAGACAATAATGGCAAAAAATTAACTTACTACAAGCTGATAAAAACAGAGTTACTTACTTACTGTTGGCAATGGACTATAGTTGCCAACAGTACAGAGAAGAAAAAAAAGGAAAGAAATCAAAATGTATTTCCAAAAATTATGACCTGTTAGTGAACTATTATTGAACTTAGTGTTGTACATGTCGTGCAGCATAATACTTTTTAATATTGAGCTTATGCCCTTAGGGACTTCATTTCCAGTAAACTGGGTTCGTAAATAGTCCCAAAAGTAACACGAATGAAAGTGTGTAACAGTGTATCTCGTGTGTCATCAAGCTATGGGAACCACAATAATAACTTATCTTGGCTCAGAAGGCGAGACACTTTTCTTACCGAATACGACTTACCAACATGCCCAAACAGAGCCCGCTTACAGCTGCAAGTCAGAGCACAGATAAAACCAGAAATTCTAGTAGGCAACTGACTTGTTTATGGAGTCAAACCTTAATGCAATTCAACTCTTCTTGTAGCTAATGTCCTTAAGAGAAAACAAGATAAAGGGTTTGAAAAGCTGTCACATAATGTATTCCTAAATATTTATCTTAATGTTTATCAAGGATATAGGACTAGTGTAATCTTCTCATACAAAAAGATGGTGTTGTAGTCTTATATTTTTACTTGTGTTAGATTTAAGTCTATTTTAATATAACTGATCTTGATATTTGACTGCATGTTTCTATTGTCTTGTTGTTCTTGAACTTGGTATTGCAACCAAGGAATTTCCCCACTGTGGAAAAATTAAGGTTCCCACAGTTGTTGTTTTTTTCCCTTTTTGCTTCTTGCATCATAACAACCATACAAAATAATCATACTGCTGAGCTAAACAGAAGCAGTAAGAGAAATACACTTTTTACTGATAAAAGTGTATGCGTTATCCAGGGCCTTTATCATCAGTGGACATGTCTGACATCTTCACAAGCTCATTCTTCTTCCTGCTGACCAGAGGAAACCCTGCATCACATGAGAGCAGCCATCTGTATGCTTTAAGTCCTGCTCAGCACAGTTATAATCCCTAATTCTGAGCACACGGTTGGCCGAAGGAAAAACAACACCACCAACTACTACAAGCCCGGGTAAAACCTGAGGGGGGTCTTTCAATAAACAGCACAACAAACTCATCCCACTTGGAAACAATGAGGTGGGCGAGCTTCCCTGATTGAGGAGGGGGTCAAAGCATTCTTTCAGCGTGAATCAAACCCTTGTAGAGGCTTTTTAATTAGATTCAATGACTCAATAACATAATTAACCCGTGCGCAAACCCCCAATCCATTGAGAAAAATGTTTTAAAAGCAGTATTTAGTCTCACTCTTACAAATTAGGCATATTTTCAGTGTCTATAAATATCCACCGCCAAATTAGTCTCCGTTTTGCTATTTTAAGAAAAGTAGCGTAACACATATAAACCTCTAACTAAAAGCAGAGTGTTAAGCTCTTTACTCCAAGCCTTTTATTTCGAGAAGTGAACCAAAACAAGTGGAGTAAACGCGTAGTTTTAAGATTTACAGATCAATATTTTGTATGATCGGGCGTATACAGCGAGCAACAAGTGCATCAGTGATTCAAACATTCATTTTACTCCAGTGCATTTGCCAAACAAGCAAAAGAAAACAGTAAGACTACATACCTTTACATCATCTGGACTCTGAAGTTTCTTCCAGTTCGCCCAAATATTTAGCAGACGCAAATTCTTGTTACTTTGAGTCAGGCTGAACTCTTGACAGCATTAATGAGGACAACGGTCTCCCCTCCTCCCCATCGCGTGGTGTAACTTCTTCAACCACCTACAACCCCAAAGATTGGACCGTACCAACTGTCACAGACACGGGGGGGGCAGCATTGTGCTTACGCGTAAATGTAACTTTTCAAAACACATTTAGGTTATGCGACTTTTCAAAACACATTTATTAATCACAGAACATATTCTACTGGAACTGAACGTACTGACCTGAATATGGGTTTCCATCTAATCGTATGGATGATTTAAACACAAATGCGACAGCCCAACGTTTCAATTGGTTCGCTCCAGCGTTAATTAGGGGTCCCACAATGCCAATGGTCAGTAATAATTAGGACGTGCCAAATGTTTGTCTTTTAAAATAAATGTTTGCCACTTTGACAGCAAAAAAACAAAAAACTCTTTGAAGTGATTGACTGCGTATGTGCAGGCAGTTTATGTGTAGACCTATATTTATTTCTTTAAAAAAGACAGTCGTAAGGAAAACTTCTATGGTATGGTCTCCTCTGATTTTATAAGTGCACAGCAGGGACCTCTACTGGTCAGGATTAGTGCGTGAATTTGTTAAAGTAGTATAATAAACCATGCTCAGAATCAATATTTGGAACAAATATCCAACTGTCAAGAAATGACAGAACACTATATTTTTCATGAAATACATTTTTAATGGTAAGAGTAAAATGACTGATATATAAACATCGGCCAAGATCTATTTTTTTGTTCCAGGCAATACTTTCCAGTTAAATGACATAAATAATCACCAAGTTACCAAGCAAATACTGAATAAAACAAGTTCATCTCACAATAATGTGCTTTTTTGCAGTCAAAAATGCCATTGAAACCCCTGTATTAAATCCTCATGTTGTAGGCAAAATTTTCCCCCAACACCAGGTTGGGTAAATGTTGTGCAGAATGCTGCAATGGCAAAAACAGCATCAAGTGTAACCACCAAAGTCAAAGATGCAAAGTCCAAGCAACAATCATTGCAATTTACCATTTAAAATGCTGCTGTTAAAACTGATGTAAAAGTGTTTAAAAAAGTAATTGCAACGGTGAGAATATTATGTGCAGATCGACTTGGGAAAGCTCACCAAAACAATAATTTTACTTTGTAGTAGCAGCTACGTTTCCAGTTAGTAATTACAAATAAAATATCAAACATCACTAAAGTTCAAAACAAGTATACCTCTCAGAATAACTTAAAATGGCTGTTAAAAAAGTAAAAAGTGAACACCATGTGCGTGGTGATTTTAATAAAAAGTATTTGCATTTTAAAATGTAGGGTTAATCAAGACCTTTATCAAAGAGGTTCATATGTAGTGAGGTATTGGCTTCCTGTCTTTTCCTTCTGAAGTTTTACTGAAAGAACTTAAGACCTGCAACCAGGAAGAACTTCTCCAGGAAGATCTCAGAATCCAGGACCGCAATGTGAGCAGCCCGACCAATCAAAGAGTTGGCTGTGTTGGGCAGGGCATGAATGACATCGTATCGCACAAGATTACAGTCTTTGTTCTGAAGTACAGGCAGCAGGAGGTTCTCAATCATCTCAGCATACACAGGGCCTGGAACAAAACCAAGCACACAAGTATTAATGTAATTTATACATGTCATAACCGAAAAATCTAGGCTATTTTCTTCATATAACAAAAGCTTGATTTACCTGTCTGTTTGTCCTTCAATGCAGTTTTGCACATCTCTATGCGAGCAGAATGATATGGCACATAACGATCCTGCAGCGAGCCCACCAGCACCACATTCTTGAAAAACTGTAGGCCTACAAAGATGGTACATAGCATTTTAGGGAAATACATATGATTAAAATTAAATAAGTCAATATAATGTAAATAAGGACCATAACAAACCAGATTTTTTGCTGAGCTTGTAGAGGAATGTTTGGCGAGGATCAGAGTGATCCCGACACGTGAGCTGCAGAAGTGATCCGGACTTCTTCCACTTTTGCATAAACCAAAGGCCTGGAGAGAAATTATATTTTTTAATTAAGCCTCTATTGCTAAAAAGTCTACAAACATTGTTCCACATGATACCTGTATTGACTAAAGCAGAGCTGTTGTACAAAGTGCCAAGGTGAGGTCCAGAGAGTGAAAGAAAAGTGTGCAGCCTGCTCAAGTAACATTTAAATCTTGGACGGGTCAACACTGAGCGAACAATGAGGTTCCCCAAGGAGTGACCCACAAAGCTGACAAATGTAGAAATACAAAATAAGTACAGAAATGTATGTATGTTTCTTTTTTTGTTTATACATCTTTTATTAATGTACCTTATCTTGGATACAGTAAGATTGTAAATCTGGATGTACTGAATTATTTCATCAAGTAGCCGGTCTGTCATGGATTCAAAGTCAGCAAAGGTGTCATTCTGTTGAAAGAAGAATGTTCAACAACTAAGTTCAAAACAAAGTAAAATAAAATACAAAACAAAAGAAAAAGAAAGGTGAAATATTCACCTGATTTCTCTCAGACATGAGAAAATCTATACGTGCACCTGGGAGTCCAAGCTCTAGGTAGGTTTTGACTAGTCTAAGATCTGCACTGTTACCTGTCAAAAAAAGAAAAACACTGGTACTTAATGAATTTTTAGAACCTAAAAAGCATGTAAAGCTAGAAGCCTCTACTCTTACCATCCAGTCCATGGACACAGACTATGAGGTGTATACCCTCGGTGCAGCTTTCATCCTCCTCTAAACTAAAGTAGGGCACAGAGGATGCCAGCTCAGGCACTTCACTGTACAAGAAGCCAGGGAGTCTTAGCTGCTTCATTTCCTCTTTAGCCTTGATGAACCTTCATGATTAAATAATGCGACAGATTGAATCATAGAAATTAACAGCAGTACCAAATGAGGGGAAATGACATTAAATATATTGCAAAAAATAACTTACGCTTTCATCTGAGGTGTGGAGGAACATTCATACCACTTCAAGCTAGAAGACATTGAGGAGGCACAAAACGGTCTTCCCAAGCTGCGTCCAGAAGTATGAGAAGCAAACTTTGAACAGACAGGAAGTGTGGAGAACTCACTCGTGTGGTGAGGATAACTGTGATGTTCAAATAAATTACTCGTCTCCTGAGCAGAAGCACTTGCATTTTCATTTTGCTCTTCATCTGTGACACCATTCAGAAAAGCATAGCCATCACCTTCCTCATAATAACCATTCTCGATCATCTCACTCTCTGGCTCATCCTCGTCGTCTTCAACCTGAGGTCTAGCTTGGATTTCGAGAGTAACAGCAGATGTTTCTATGGGGCTGATCTCAGACACATCCGTACTTGAACATGAGCCAAAGTAATTCTCCACCATCCCACGCTTCACCAGGTCAGTACTGCTTGTGGCTGAATTACTCGAGGGACAGGCAGTGTGGGCTTCACTGCGCGATTCTTTACCCTCAGGCTGAGCAGCAATCTCAACACCAAGGTCTGAAAAAACTAATAATTTAGGGTCCGTTTCAAAATCAAAGGAAGGTTTAGAAAGTAGTGAGTCATTTATCACAGTGCTAGTCTGGCTAGTGTTAGTTCCAGAGAAAACTAAACTTTGTTCCTGCACCAGCACACTGGACTTTCTTCCGCATGTATCTGCTCCACTGGACTCTCTTGAAGAGCCATCACCATCCTCATCCGAGGGTAAAGATGTGATTGAGGTGAGAGAGGACTGGACTCCACTAACCACACTGGTGTTCTCAGGGTTTAGAAGATCTGTGGCACTAGGGACACCTGACTTCTGTGCAATTTGCTGAACAAAGCGTAGTGGAGGACTCAAAACAGCTTTTTCTGTTTGGTGCAAAACTGTTCCTGGCTCTGGTGCACCTAGTCCTACTAAAGTCTGTGGTCCTGGAGTAAACTGAGCAAGAGAACTAGGCTCACTCTCAATTCCAGAGTCGGACAGGCGGGAGGAGGCACTGGGGGCTCGAACATCAGGCAGTCTAATACATTCACTTTTGACTTGTACTGTAACCGGACAAGACTGACTATTACATGGTGGCTCATTACCAAAAACAGAGTCCAAAGGAGAGTCACACAGAGTTGTGTCACTAATATCAGAAATATTACTGCTACAAGTCCTTTCAGTCCTACAAGGTAGTATAACAGTGACTTTGTCTCCCTGGTATGGGTCCTTGTTACTTGGTTTCACCTCGATTTGCTTGATTCCAGACCACTGTGACAAGTTTGAGTCTGAGGTGTCTACTTGGCCTTTGGTTGACGATTGGTTGCATGTTAAAGCCCCAGTACCTGCCTGGGGATTATTCTGTGCATCAGAGTTCGTAGTATTTTTTAAGACCTCTTTCTCACAAGTATAAGAATTATCATTGTCTTCAGTGACAGATTTAACATTAGTCTTTACACAGCTACCTGGGTCCACTTGTTCTGTACTCTTGTCTTCCTCCAGGTTAGAAGTACATTCTCTCTCCTTTTGTTTAGTTTCACTAAAAGGAGCTTTAAGATTCTTATATCCAACAAGAACTACAGAGTCCTTTGAGCCTTGTCTAATTAGTTTTTTAGAGCTCTCAGACTTAGATAACTTCTTTGTTTTGACAGACTTTCCTTTGGATTTAGGAGGAGGATCATAGTCCGGCCAGGTGTTGTCTTCTGGGCTACACTGAGACTCAGGTATGGGGCTTGCTGCAGCGCTGGACTCTTTACAATTGAACTTTTCACTTTTACTAGACACCGAACCACTGCGAGTATTGTTCACGCCAAGCCATGGTCCATCTCGATCTGGATGTGTAATGGAGGTAACAAATAACAAGCCATGATAAGTTAAAAGTACTGTTGTGAGAACAGTGCAAATGTGTTGTTTCTAACCTTCAATGACAGAATCAAGATATCTGTCCTCAAAAATTATTGGCAGAGAATTGATGTCACCGTCAAGATCCGCACATTCCACAGGAAGTGGCGGCAGAGACAGGAAATAACTGGAGCTTTTGATTGCATTAGTCATTTGCTGGTGACTGTGCGCACTATGTGAAATAATACGGCAGAGAAAATATGTCAGTTACAAGTGCTAACTTGATGAGGCAAAACTATGCATGAACAGTAAATGCCATTGACTACTTACTGAAGCTCCTGATATGCCAGAGCAGATTGTCTGGGGTGTTCCAAACAAAAGAAAGCCTCAGCAAACCGTCGAACCTGCAAGTAGGTTCCACAAACAAATTAGAGTGTGTCCAGATGAAGTTTACAAGATTGAGTTTAGCTTAAGCTCAAAAGCCCATACAACTTACTCTTAGTGTATGATGTTCCATGGCCAAAATAGCAGCAACATGTTCTTGAAGAGAAACCACCTCTAAAAACTGACCCCAAAGCGCCATCAGCAGTGAGCACAGCTGAGCCAAGTTCATATTAACCAATTCAGCCAGCTCATCAGGGGACTCTGCTTTTGTCTAAAAAAATAAAAAGAGTTCTTAAATTAATTTGCATTCATTGTCAAGTATGAAGAATGGAAGAAGTGATTAGCCAACCTTGATTTGTTCACATAAATCCGCTAAACGTGCTTCTAAGTCTTGTTGTTCTGAAGGAGGAAAAAACAACGTTAGCCGAAGTGAACTTGTAATGAGGAACAACGATGTAATTATGAATGCATGTGGGAATGCCATAGGTGAAAATCTGTCAGCAGTGAGAAATCTGTGACTGTCAACAGAGAGGAAAACAATGGCCATTGATTTCTGACAAAAGATGATTAAGACCACAGTATAGAAACTTTTGGACAGTGTAGTCAAAGTGTTGAAACTGAAGCAGAAAGCAGAGTGTCACTCTGGTTTGAGGTACTGAACATACCTATGTAGACGTGTCTTTGACTTCGGGGATAGGGTCTTCTGAGAACTCTCTCATAAAGGACTTGCATGCTGGGTTTAGCTAGTAAGATTGCACATATAGGGATGTTTAACCTTTTTGTAGTGTTTAAATCTTGTTAATGAGTAATACATGTGCGTTTTCTAATATATGATAGTTGTTATATCTGAGTCAGTTTGTTATGCAAGTTTAGTCGATGTCAGTTTAGTTAGTAATCATTGGATTTTAAGTATCATATTTTTATTATGAAATTAAAAACCTTACTCGTTCATAAAATGGATTAGTAGTAGGTAGAGAATAAAGTGAAATGTTATGAACACAATATAAAAACATTACTGAAAATATAGAAAACAAAACAATATAAAAAAATATCAAATTCAAAGAAATAATTCATAATTAATTTACTCAGGTAGGCATCATTTCCTTTGGTGCAAACTACCGGATATCCATGGGGGAACGGTTACAAAATTGTTTAATTTTAGAAATGTATGCTCAAGCATACATTTGTGTAAAAATGGAGATCACTTTACCTAATTCTATGCGATGAGAGGAAGGCAGATCCTTGGTGATATTGGTGAAGTACCCGAACAGACCTTGGTAGGCAGCTAAAAGATTGGAGCAAAGGTTTTGGTGCAGACTGTAGGCGTGCTGAAGACAGTGCTCAGAGATGACAAAAGTTCGACTCTGGACAAGACACAGACAGGTTAAACAAATATTTGAGTTAAACTTTATTCCTGTGAAGTTAACTGCCATGTTCTCAAGTTCTTTACAATGGCATTGCCTTTGTTGTCACACCCAGATTTATGCATCACTACCCTGGTATTGTTCCTTTTGCTGTTCTGAGTCATGACAATTAATCTGCATTTTGTGTTTCTTGATAAAAACAAAAGTACAAAAATCAGTACAAAAAAAAGTTTAAAAAATCAAGTAGAGTTATAAATCTCTAAGTTCTGATAAAATGACTACAAGAGACACTGAAAAAATTATAGTGAAGAAAGAGAATACCAGTAGACAAAACTCATAATTGGTCTTTTTCATATAGACAGATGAAGAGAGCTGAACTTACATCTGGAGACACCTGCTTCACATAACTGCTTCCAAACACCACGTTTTCCAGAGGGGGGATCACAGAGTCTTTGCTCTGAGCTGGAGCATTGCGGTTCAACCATGTAGATTTTACTGGCCGAGGGAAACTGGATGAATAAAAAGAAAAGAAGGACAGTTGATTAATAAATTCAATGTTGCAGAAGAAATATGTTGTTTTTTAACTGAAGGCAGAAGGCTGACCTGACAAGAGGCTGATGTAGCGCCACAAGGGAGGCGTGGATAGCAACAGAAATGACAGAAAGGTGGAAATAGTCAAACATGACATTGATGTGTTGATGGATGCCTTTCTGAAGGCTAAAGTGCAAACGAAGGGAGCGCCCACTAATATTTTGCAACGAGCTTGGATCATCAGGTCTAAGGAGAGAAAATAAATAGTTACGCAATTCAAAAGTGTCTAGTCAATTTTTGCAGTGTTAATACATACGTGTAATCTCCATCTGTAAAGTACAAATCCAAAAAGAGCTGGAAATCCATTTCATTCAGGGTTTCTTCCACCTGATAATAACAAAAACAATTATTTGAATTCAGTGATAGCCTGCAGGGACCCCACAAATTGAATTCTGTGATGAAAACTAAACTTAGATGTACCTTCTTTTCATCCAATAGCATCATGACTTTGAAGACAAGAACATCATTGACCACCACCTCTTCGTTCTTGTACAGAATTTGGAATGTTTTGCTGCTGATTACATCATCTTGCACAGAGGCGGGAAATGCCAGATCAGAACCTTGAATAATAAAAACAATAATTTTTTGTCACCATTTACAAGGTATTATAGTAGTTAATGAAATAGTACTGGTGTATACCTCCTGGATGTAGCAAACTGGCCTCAACTTTGTGCGGGATTCTGGGAGGCATCTTGACGCTGCCACGGATCTGGTAGAATCTGTTACAATGACCATTGCATTATTATTTTTTACAACATTGGTAATATGATGCAGATCAGTTACATAATTACAGTCATTAGAAGGTAAGTGAAGGTAAGTCTAGAACAAAATGAACCATTTAGCTACAGGTAACTCTGGTGGGAAAATGACACTGAAGCAGTAATAAATTTATAATGAGCACTTTCGTTAGCAGTCACTCATGTAGCAAATGTGAGCTGTTAAAACGGTGATGTGCTCAGGGAAGTTGCAACTCATAGATGCATTATCCCTTATTTGGAGACGTTGCAGACCACTACTCACTACTCCATAGAGATACAATAGACAAAACAACATAAAAAGTTAAATAAACATGAGTTGATAGCATAGCTGTGTTAATTTGCTTCTTTTGCTATTTTTTATTGCTCTAAAATGAATGTAGCTTTTGAAAACACAGCGAGACAAAGAGCAAATTTTTTAATGACAATCATTTGTGTGTGTTAGAGCTGCAAGATTAATCATAACCAAAACAATTGTTATTAATCCTTTAATCAATGTATTGTTTTAAATTGTGTAGTAAAAAAATTTGCAATACACAGTCCATACAATGTAACGCTCACAGATGTAGTTAATACTCACCCTCGTTGAAACAGGTCCACATTGTAAAACTTGTGGAGCTCCACCGAAAACTCCACTGTGGCCTGGATTTCCGTCATGTTGAGTTCTACAGGCACTGCTGCCTTACATCACCTGGGATACATCTCATGGCCTGAAGGCAAAAATATGTCTTGGCATTCATTCTTAATTCATGAATTACATGCAAAGACGAGACAGGTCAAATTGCTACGGGAAGTAAAATTGCTGATGGGGCAATTGTTGTGGCAGTTATTGAAATTGGACACTTGCATAGAGAGCCATTCAAGCCAAGCTAAAGCCAAACAGCATTTATTTTTCCATGGTAACACTGTAAAGACAAACAAGTGAATACAATTTCCACACATTTGTCAAGTTAATAAACAAGGCTGTTCTGGTTTGCCATATTGACAGAGCGAGGGAATAAGCTGCAAACTGGTATGAAAACTATACAGATGCCCATTGAATTAGTAATGAATTAAATGAATAAATCATTAACACGAACAATGTATCTATGCAGGCATGCAAGGAATATTTGTATGAGGTTTATATGGATTATTTGAATCGAAAATAAAGATTGATTGATCAACATCTGCTTGGAGAACTATAATGACAACTTATCAACACAGCAATTTACTGCAAATGAGATCAATAATAAACGGATGACAACTCTTGACCTAATCTTCTAATACATGATTTTGAACAAGAATGGACTTCGTTTCAATCCACTCTGTCTCTTAGACAGCTGACGAGAAAAAACAACAAATAATCCGTAATCACGTTTACAACGCCTCGTCTGCGCTGACAAAGATTGCATAAGATGATATTGCTTAAGGGGAAGTATTAAGAAAGAAATTCTGTTTTGTGAAATGTGCCAATAAAAAGGCAAGAAATGTTAATAATCAATCGTGCATTGATAATGGTCAAAGGCTTGTGCTGATCAATCTCTGGTTCTGTATAGAAGTGTATAGTTACAGGTGGAATTTGTGCGAAAGGCCATAAATCACCAGGAGGTCTAAAGGAACATATATAGTTCCACAGTTTAGCCTCAAAACAATGCAAACATGTCCCCTCCAGACCCATTTAGCTGTAGACTGACCGTTAGCATAATAACGTTAGCTATGCAAAAATAGTGATCCCAGTCTGACATTAGCGCAGCAGCAGCAGCTAGCACCATAGCACTAGCACTACTTACCATTGCGTTGGTAAGCTAACATTTGCTAGCTAACCAACGCTAGCTTCTATTTTCGTCCCACGTAGTAAGTCTTTTTGGATCACTGGACAGAAAACATTTAACTCCAGCAGCTGCACAACTCCCGAGTGTGGTGAATGTAAGATTACACTAAAAGTTATTAATTATATGACCCTGTATTGGGCTGATCAGTGGCAGCAGAAGTCGAGCTCAATCTGAGAGGGCTGACAGCAGCAGCAGCTTCAGCTCCAGCTGCACTCGACGTAACTGTGCGTCACACTCTACAGAGTACAGGACACCAACACATAGGACTCAGCCACAGAAAGTTATTTACCTTCGCAAATAGGTGATTGCCAACAATCATCAAATAAACACTTAAATGGAGACTGTAATATTCATTTTGTTTGACATCCTTCCTCAAAACTAGACATCATTTGACTGGATCTGGGTGAATTTCATAACCTGATATATTTCTTACCCTTGTCAGAGCTTGATACAGCCTAAATTATTTGTATTAATTAGTGTTGGGCAGTACATAGTTACATTTACTCAGTTACATTTAAGCTACTTGAGTAACTTTTCAATTATTAAATACATTGTTCTACTTGGTGATTGTTAGGCTGCTCATCCCACTGTGAGGAAATCTGCAAGTGACAAAAACTTAATGTTGACAATATCAGCCTACATTATTTAAACATTTGGGTTTATTGCACTGCCTTCAGTTTGAAATTTGATTTGATTGATCTATGGACCAATTGAGTGTCTGAAATAAAGTTTATTGTGATGATTTTGTGTATTATTTAAGGTTTTGTCATTCCTATTAAATTAAATCCAAATTATAAACCAGATATTATGTCCATACAATTACACTTACTCTTGCTTTCCCCAAATATGGTACTTTTACTCTTACTCCAGTACTTTTTGGACTACTATACTTTATACTCTTACTTGAGTAATATTATTTTGAAGTACTGTTACTTGAGTTCATATTTTGGATACTCTACCCACCTCTGGCTTTAACTTGACTATTGGCTGCAATTAATGGTAAATAATTATCATAATGTCTCCCCCTATTTTTTAAAAAATCGGATCATGTTTCATCACAGGCTATAGTGGCTAACAAATTAGGCCCTATCCATCCTGCATTGGATTCTTTATCATATTGCATAAGACTCATAGCTGACAATGGCCCACTGGTCTTTAAGTGCAAAGGGAAAGTCTCCTCTAATAAGAAAAGCTCAGGAATGTGAAGTTGACACAGTTAAGTGTGGATGGTGTTGACACATGGCAAATAAATGACGGTCATGGCTATAAGAGGGGCTCTGTGACATGTGGCATTACTCCAGCTGAAGAAGTCTCAGGAGCTTCTTCTCTCCAGTGGTCCGTCCGCTACTCTCAAGAAAATTTATGCCTTCATCAAGCAATGACATGGCTGGGGTCAAAAGGTAAATTTTACCTCTTTAACGTAAAGCCTTTGTTTTAAACTACTACCAGAGTTTCCATTATGTTCCCCTCACCTCAGGTATATATTGGTCTTCATGGTGTTCTTCTTTCACAAGATTCCACAGTATTTCTGCACTGGGCTTCATGCTCAAAGTAAGTATAATATAGCCTAATTATTAATGCATATTTTTAATAAAGCATAAGGCAAGTAGAAAAAAATACACTGCCTTTGGGTATTTTACTCTTTGCTTGGTTTGAAAAATGTGTGTTTCTCAAACAGCATAAGACCTTATGATCTGCATGTTTGATCTATTGTTTTATGACATTAGTATCTCTGATGCTTTCCACATGTTGAATCCAGCTGTGCAATTGTGTCATTAGCACTGTTTCCAAAATAGCAATACCATACAGCAGTGGTATTGCATTAGTTATCTTCCTTGAGTGGCTTTGAAATCATTAACACATTTGACTTCCTCTCCAGATGTTTGCAGGAGGCAACTTTTAAGCTGAAGAGTCAAAAGCAACAGACTTGAACACAGTCATGGGGCTAATATTTATTCAATAAATGAGTGCATCTTCACAAACACATTTTATAACTCTCCCACAGCACAAACGCACAAACATACTTTTACAATATCTGTTAATCATGTGTTTTCTTTTGCTTCTTGTAGCTGTGAGATTTTCTTCTGATATTGGTATTAATTTTGAGCAGCAGTCCATGTGCCCCCCTGTCAGCATTGGAGGCGAAACTTTCCCAGGTTTTTCAATTCAAACTAATCATCAATTCTTGTTATTTAACTATCAAAATAAGACCAGTTAGACCTGTTTGTTATAACTGTACAACAGTGGTTTATTGGGAACCAAAGAAGATTCAATGTACTTGAGTCAGTTTTAACAAATGTTATGCAATCTAGATTTGTTCATGTATTTTGGACCATGCCAATAGCAGTAGTAGAAGTTGTGGTGTTAAATAACTATAATAAATCAAAGGTACACTTCGTTCCCTTCCTACTTTTAAGCACTTTGGCAGTATACCAGTATAGCTGTAAAGGGTTAAAACATATTATAGCAATAGCTATTGTAGAAGGATTTGTAGTGTTTTATATCTTTTGTGTGAAATTTCGAAAACAACATTGAAAAAAAATATTTTACCTACTTACTGATTGATGTGATACTCCCCAGGTTTTTATATTATGTCTCAGTTCCATATTGCTGAACTTGCAAGGAGAGGAACTGTTCAAAAGGTTCCTGGTTCATCTCCTCAACATGTGGCCTACAACATTGGCCCAGCCTTTAACTTCAGAATAAACACAAGGTAAGCTGCTACTGTTACATAATAGATGAACAGTGTCACCTAGTGGTAAAGAAAGTACAACACCGCTTACCCTGTCCATGGTGCTGAACGTTATGACGCCACCTCAAAATCTTGCAACATCTCCACGGCAGAACATGACACACATATCATTTAGTTACTTTGATTATAAACGGAGTCAAAATAGTCAAGAAAAATTTAAGACCAAGTATTTCCTGAACGATTAAATCGTTTTGTTGCAGTTTATACATTCATTCAGGACTTTGCTTATTGATTATGTAAACCCATGTCTGTTTGTATACAGTCATGAAAGCGCTTTGACTTGCGGTCAATTTAGAACTCACTGATGTACGGCTTTTTAGTATATTATCACATGGTGCACATTTTTTCCCCCTTCAGATCGGCGTATCCTTTAGGGCTACCGGTGGAGTTCGCCTTCGTGACTGAGCTGCGAATGACTGACAGGACAATAAGGAAAAAGTGGATTATCTGGCAGATGCAGGATGTGAATGGAGCAGAACAACTTGCTGTGAGCCTCAATGGGGAGTCTCAGTCTCTAGAGTTTACTTCCACTGGGACAGACTTCAGGAAGCATACAGTGGTCTTTGGTCCCCTACCTTCACTCTTCAATGACAAGTGGCATCGGATACTCCTGGATGTCAGCAAGGACTCTGTCTCCCTGTTTGTAGACTGTGTCCCGATTGACACCCAGGGCATACCTCCAAGACAGAAAGTCAGCCTGGATGG
Organism: Rhinogobius similis; assembly: GCA_019453435.1. Classification (NCBI taxonomy): domain Eukaryota; kingdom Metazoa; phylum Chordata; class Actinopteri; order Gobiiformes; family Gobiidae; genus Rhinogobius; species Rhinogobius similis. The sequence continues at coordinate 16,897,560 of CM033634.1, forward strand.
CTTTACAGTGATAGGAAAACTCCAGGATAATCCGGTTTTTGCGGTTCCGGTGAGTCTGAAAGAGAAATTATATTTCTTATATATTATATTAATTATTTTTTACGTTGCAAATATCTGACAACAATAGCCTATACAATATCGGGCTGGGCGGTATACATTTTTTTTTTTTTTTAATGAATGGTGATCTCATCCCTGGACAATCTGCTGTTTTGGTAAAGTCGTCATATTGTGATTCTCTATTTCTATTTCTATTCTATTTAATGCAGTGGTTATGGTTCAAACACTTTTTTCCGCCCACTCTTCCCTATTGGTCAGCCACTGTAAGGCTGTGAGTGAGTCACAGCTGGATTTAACCAATCCCAGTCACGTGTGAATTTTCAGAAGATGACTTTATTTACTTCTTAAAAAGGAAAAAGAAAAATTAGTGTAAATGAATTATTATTATTATTTATTATAATAATTATTATTGTTATTATTATTATTATTATTATTTGTTATTATTATTATTTTTTTGTCATATCGCCTATCCTTAATATGGAAATATATATTTAATATAGTCGCGGACAACAAATACAATAGCACGTAAGAAGCCCCGTGAGTTTGAGCACACCAAATGTTTGCCTGCTGCTTTCAGACCTTTCATACAAAAATGTGAACACTTTTGCAAGTTCCCTCTAATGAGCCACACAGTAATTTTGTTCAAATAAAAGCACTGTGTATCTTGGCCCACAATTAAATAAACTACATGCAAGATTTCCTATGCCTTATTGCAATGTTGGTTCCAGGCTGTGATCAATTAAATGCGTTAACAAGCGTGCGCCGCGCTCATTGTAAAGTGCACGGTGTGCTATTGAGTGTTGTTGTCTGAGGACTCTTAACCCTGAATACAATTCTGGTAGCCCGCCACTTAATGTATAAACAACATTACGGGTTATTCTGCAATACCGTATAGACTGATTATTATTTATAATCTTCTCAAGTTTGAACTCCAGTCCCTGTTGATTCACTGCGATGTGGCCCGCGCCAGAACAGAAGCTTGCTCCGACCTCACAGCCACGACCCAGGTAAGTACAAAGCCACATCATGTGTTTGATCATGTTTTTATTTAAGGCAACATATTATAGGTTATGTCGGCGAGGCCCTAGACCGAGAAGACTAAAATCCCCGCTTGTCCAGCCTGTTGTCCTTGCGATGACCCTCCCCTTCTCTTACTCTTGTCAAACCCGCCAATCCCTGTCTGTATTCAGAGCAGTATGAATATACATGAGGGCCAGACCCCGGACGGTCTGGATAGCTGAAGCGGGTTCAGTTGGATTGTTTTGTCGGGGGCTCCTTCAGCCCAACAAAGCCCACGGACAGGACTTCAGCTTTTACCTTTCCAGTCCACGGGAAGATAATGGCTCGGGGCCGCGACTTTAGGGGCCCGCTTTTGGCACTTCTCTTGCAGCTTGTCCTGATTTGCTCCGCGCAAGTAAGACTAATTGTGTCTCTGTCTCTTTTGTCCCCATAGGCCGAGCTTACCGTTTTGCAGGTGTGACATTCGAGCTCTATGCTAAGTAGCCTATTTGTTAAGCTTACATGAATTGACACAAACACGGACTGATGTTTTGTTTTGTTTTGTTTTTTGTTTTGTTTTTTATCTCAGTGGTAATGCACACTTCATTCATTGTCTGTTATATTGTCTTTACAATTTAATAGGTCCTTTTATCTCATTTAACATATTGCTTTATGTTTGCCACATTTAACAAATCCTCATTTCAGATTATATTATTATTTCATTAATTTCATAAAATGTGTTTCTTCAATCTTTTAGAGAAGTCAAGGCCCCCCTGGACCTCCAGGTGTGCCAGGAATCGATGGCATTGATGTGAGTTCCTCAGTTGTTAACACCTATTACAACATATCCAGTGATTTTCAAGTTTATGAAACCTACCTGACATGTCATTACAGGGGGAAAGGGGCATAGATGGGGAGGACGGGCCACCTGTAAGTTTAGTTCTTATTCTTTTTCAACAATAGTCTCATGTTATTGTGAAACCCAGATGTTCATCTGAAATTTTCAATTAGGGGCCCGATGGTGATGCGGGTAAACCAGGCTCTTCTGGATTACCTGGACTTCCTGGAAATGATGTGAGTGAAAAGCCGTTCATTGTTAATTTTCTGTTATTTTTTACAATGTCTATATTACTAATACTAATTAGATGGCTGTTTGTGTAGAATTATAATTTAAAAATGAATAAATAATAACTTTGCACATAACTTTAGAGTATGTTTGAGAAACAATGGCTCCACTGTGTGCTGGCTGCTGGTCATATCTCCCGTTGAGAATCCACAAAACAGTGAGGAATGGTAGTATTGGGGGATTTGTTTAAATCAACCTGAAGGAATGCTGGCTCTATGCTTGGTTTGCTGAGTGTTGGCTGAGAGTGTTGGCCTCTGCCCTTTTCTGTGTGCCTGCTAAGCTGCCTCTCCTCAACATGCTATTATGTCAAAACGCACTGACAAATATCAGGCTGCTGGGCCAAATTAATAGGAGAACTTTAGAGGCGGAGTTATGAATATGCATAACATAAGCCCCACCCACAACTGGGATCACTGATTGAAAAAATGTACTTCTACTAAAATTGTACATTAAAAAAAACTAGAAGAAAACATTTCATCTTATGTTTTAAGCTTGATGTCTTTCTTCCCTGCAGGGACTGACTGGCCCTGTCGGAGATCCCGGACCCGATGGCCCCCCTGGACAGAAAGTAAGTGACTAATGAGCCTGTCTTTGCTGCTTCACAGAAACATGAAGAAACGGTGCCAAGCTGCTGCTGTCCGTTTTGTTGGCATGGAGAAGAGCTGCGGTGCATAAACCAATTTCTTATGACAAATGAGAGTTAATCCAGCAAGTCTCCATGTAATCTCCATGGGGATTGAAGACCCTACATCAGTCCTCATTAAGATGAACATTGCTGGGTCAAGTGTGCCAGTTCAGTCATGTGATAATCCTTAGGAATGTTAACACTTGACATCTGCATCCAAAGCTGGTCTGTTTTTCTGTCTATTCAAGCTTCTAATCTATGCCTTTGTTTAGGGTGAACCTGGAAAAGCTGGGCCTCGTGGATCAGCTGTAAGTTTTTCCATCATCTTCATCAATATCAGCTGTTGCGCTATGCATTGTTTCATTCTCTAATTCATATATTGTTTTCTCTTTATAGGGTGTTGGAGCTGATGGACCCCCCGTAAGTACATTTTGGAAAACCCTTACAATCTGACAATTACATGAATTGTTGATTAGATCCTGTATTCTAAAGGGACCTCCCGGGCCTGGAGGACTTCTAGGTGAAGTTGGAAAAGTTGGACCACCGGTAAGTATAAAATTGAGACTGAATGAGTATTTGACTCAGAGATAGGATATAGTTCTTATGCTAAATTGCTTTAAGACATTATTAGTTGTTGTTGTTTTTTTGTTTTTTTTTTGAGAACGTATCCTCTTACAGCTAGATGGTTATTCTATATTGGCTGTGATGATGGTGAATAGGCTTTTCCCCTAAATTATTTTTTGGATAAATATTTTTTTTGAGGTCAATGGAATAGAAATTGTTATAGCTTTGCTTTAAAGAGTCAACATACCTATAAGGGAGAACAATCTAATCCTTGATGTTGAGTCATTTTAGTTGTTGATGACAATGAATAGGAACTATGTTGAAACAGAGTGAAATTATGTTTATGTATATCATTTACATATATATTGTACAAATTCAACTGAATACATTGTCATTTATTTGCATTGTTTCTGTACAGGGTGCCATGGGAGTGAGGGGGCCAGCTGGACCTCGTGGACCACAGGGACCCAGAGTAAGTGACACAAAAGCTGAATCTATTGACAATTAGGAAAATATATTGTGCATCAAACATGAAACTAACAAGTCTTTGTGAACATAATTTCTTTGTTTTTAAGGGAGCAGCCGGGGCCTTGGGCAGTACTGACCTGGTAAATCTTGAGCTAAAATTACAAAATAGAATATATTGGTTAAAATAATACATTCTTACCTTTCCCCCTTTTGTATAGTGTCCAAACTCTTGTCCTCCTGGAATGACAGGACATCCTGGACTCCCTGGCATGAAGGTATGCATTCATCTCGTGTTAAATTAATAAAACTCTTTATAGTAAATTACACTTTTGTATGTTTCTAGGGTCACAAAGGTGTAAAAGGTGAAGCTGGGGAACCTGGTAAACAAGGACACAAGGTAAATATATATATTTACTATTTCGATCAAAATTGTCCCAAAAGTGCTAAATCTGTTGGAAAAACACAGGCATCAGCCAAACCAACAATCATTCATAATTTCAGCTCTTCAGAGATTTTAGGTGGTGAATGGCACTTGAAGTGTTGTATTTCCATGGAGAAGAAACATGCCTCTGTATAGTGCCTTTGACTCCATGTATTGCACGACGGATGATTTATTTAAAATGATGTTCGAGCACATCTAGGCTCTCCCTGTAATGTGTCCATGCACTATATAAATGGAAATGAGCATGGGTCTATCTCCCTTTATCACCAGCACCAGGGTATGATTCACTGTCTGTCTGCATTAGTCCTCAACAATGATTTTCCCCTTCACTGAAAGTTTCTTTTAAAACGACAATTTGCCGGTTACCCCTTCTACTGATTAAAAGGTCTTCAAGTGAAAACATAATTGAAGCAACTACTTGATGTTATGCAAGTGATAAGTTTAGGAGTATGAGTTACAATGTAGCACCACATGCTTTCGACTGGTATGTGTCTTTGTTTTCAATTAATCTGCCTCTGTAAAGACTCGTCTTCTGTCACACCAACTTCATGTCCTTTCTCTCTACATCCAAGCATCGACTGTTTGGTCTTCCTCTAGGTGTCTGACACAGCAAGGTTATACAATTGTTTACAACATTTCAAGATCACTAACACCAAAAGTAATATAATAATAATAATATAAAATAATATTTGGCTGATGATGAATTTGGAAGAGTTTTGACTCATTCAATTGCATTCAAACTGCTGCTGATTTGATTTATACATTTATTGATTCTTTAACCATTATTACACAAAAATGTTTGCCCCTAGAGTTCAATTTAATGCTCATTAAAAGAAGAAACAGATTTTTATAGCAATGGAAAATTTGCTCTGCTGTAAACACCAAGTGCTATCTGTCCTAATGGACATGCCTCCCTCTACCACAGAGTCAGCATATACTGTAAATGGTTTGTAATTTGCAAAATGTTGAGCAGTAATTTGATGTTAAATAGTCTGCCTTTGGTCGTTTGCATCCACTTAAAGTAAGACTTTTTAATGGATGCCTTATTTTCTAATTAACACACTGATGGTACAAATGGCCTTGATTTTTCTTCTAATGTGGCGATGAATCACATAAATATCTACAGACTCAAATGTTACTGTCCACCTGGCTTCTGTTTATGTTTTTGTGGTTGATGTACCCTTTACTTATGTTTTCAGGGAGAGGAAGGAGAGCAGGGGATCCCAGGGGAGGTCGGAGCCCAAGGACCAACAGTGAGATATTTACCACTTTACATTTAAATATTTGTTAATTACTTGTTTTCTGCTTATTTCTGAGGGATTTGTTGATTTGCTTTGCTAATTTAGGGTCCTCAGGGAATCCGTGGAGCCACTGGGATGATGGGGCCCAAGGGGGAGATGGTAAGCGCCAGTGCAGTATTAAATGTGTGTTTAGATGTAGCTCTCTGAGAAATGGTGAAATTATGAGCACATTTTTTGCTTCAAGCTAACAGAGAAATAGTTACTGTAGATGTACTAATTATATAAATGTGGTGTTACAGGGGGCTCGAGGTCCTGATGGAGATCCAGGTCCACTGGGAGTCGCTGGAGCAACTGTATGTTGTTTCTACTAAACCAAACTACATAGAAAGACAAATGATTTTAGACAATCAAAATGTGTTTTTTTTTTTTTTTTTTTGTATTTCAGGGAGACCAAGGTCAGAGAGGTGTAATGGGTGAGGCTGGTCCTACAGGTGAAGAGGTAAGTAAACATACTACACAATTAACAGTTCATTCAAAATCGGTTCATGCTCATTTGTTATGATATTTAGGGTGTCCAAGGACCAAGAGGAATAACAGGGGTTCCAGGTCCAAAAGGAGAGGGCGTAAGTGTTTAATCCCAGAAATGAACCTTCAATCACTGTTTTGCAATTTCTTATGTGCGATTGTCTCACAGGGTCTTCCAGGTGTTGATGGCCGTGAAGGTATTCCAGGGATGCCAGGAGCAAAGGTAACACATTTATTAAAACTGTGTTATGGCCGAGACAGTAGATGAAGTTGAGTCTTTTCCTGTTTCTCATCTCTGCAGGGGATCATTGGAAAGGCTGGTACTCCTGGAGAAGTGGGCCCTCAAGGATTTCCTGTAAGTCTGACCTCTGACCCCAGACTGTCGACTGTGATTGGATACACCTGGGCAAACCCAGAGAGGTCCAGAGATCTGCAGACATGTGCTTACAGTGTGGATGTTATATTGCTTCAGTATACCAATATAATAACACATGAAGTGCATAATAATAATACGTGATTATACATGATGATACAATAACCACATAATAATTTACTCCATATTGTATCATGCAACAGTAATAATTGTGTCTTTGCTGAACATAAATGGCAGCGTTATGTTTGCAACTCAATTCAATTAAGTGTTCAGTAGTTCACCAGTTGTTGTTTCAATTGCTAATCTGTTTGTTTTCAGGGGTTACCAGGTGTTCCAGGGCCAAAAGGGTTGGGTGGCCCAAAGGTATATTTGACTTTGTTTATATGCTTTTATACAGTATTTTATCAGTACAAATAACATCTAATACAGTTATTATTCTTTTTAGGGAGATTCAGGTGAACCTGGACTCCCTGGGACAATTGGGTCTGCAGGAAAAACCGTAAGTACTAATTAAATGTAAATCACATAATAATGTCTGACATCTGTGATCCCTGTTGTATAACTCTATCATGCTGTGCACAGGGAGAGCGAGGAGAGCAGGGAGAGGTGGGGCCTGTTGGACCTATTGGTGAACCTGTAAGTGCCATCTTTGACCATTAAAACTACATTGTATGAAAATACATGTACAGTGGATTTTTTTCACAAATTTTCTTTGATTACATTACACAGGGAGATATCGGAGAACAAGGTCCCACGGGTCCAGCTGGCAAGCATGGTGCCAGGGTATGTTATTCTCATTAGCACATTGTACTGTAAACAAACATAGTGTTTTTGTTTCCTTTTTTACATCTCAGCTATAGTTGTTCCTGAATATAGTATTGTTTTATTGATAATTCTGAGTATGTGTATTTATCATACCCTGGTCAATATAATTTATCAGTGGATTAACTAAAATAGAGCTCTTGCCATGTTTCACCTGCATATAGCTACAAAGGGGGAACCCTGGCTGCTAAAAGCCTCAGTCGTTGTTTGAGAGGAATGTCTTAGAGAATAGCCCGGGTCCGGATCTCACACAAGGTCTATTTTCACAGTAAGGGGAGACTAAAGCAGGAGCTGAAAGGGCCCTCTGTTCCACTGGCATTCCTCTCATGGTCAGTCAGGGATCAAAGTGTGTGGCACCCACCAGCACACAGTAACTGCAGCTAAGATGAGGTGAACATTCAGAAAGAAGCAGAAAATGTATTGTTAGAATCATTTTTATATAAAGGTACTTAAATTAAACCAATAAACCAAAAGTGAAGAGCTGCAGAACAATAATTGAAACAACTAAATTCATTGTTATATATTATAATGAAAAAAAAAAAAACCTTAAAAAAAAAAAAAATCCAAATTGCTTTGTGAAGTATGCTTGTTTATTTCTGTGTTTGTTTACTTGTCACAGGGACCGAAAGGTGACCCAGGACTGCCTGGTCTCCCTGGCCCCCCTGGTCTTCCTGGAGTGAAAGGAGACAGAGTAAGTCAAAGCACTGAGACACATGCCAATTGACAGCTTTTAAAGGCCATTGTTTTAGAAAAAGAAGAAATGTGGGTAAGATTAATGGTCACAACAGACTGATTAGCTCCCTCTAGTGTGGACCAATAAAACATCCTGTCAGGTACTTAGTCGCTTGAGTGATAATTGTTTGTGTGTTACAGGGAGAGCGTGGTGAAGCTGGTCCTAAGGGAGAACAGGTGAAAAACAAATACGATTTCAAACTTTATGGTCTCATATAGCTTTCATGGGTTTTATTTATTTATGTTAATGTTGTGTCTCTTAACAGGGATCTCAAGGTGATGAAGGAAATGCAGGAGACAAAGGAGATGGCGTGAGTTATAACATAAGTAACTGAACCACTGTATTGTAGATATTCCCATGCTTTGTTTTTAATGCTATACTTCATACATGTCTGTTAGGGTGAATCGGGAGAGCCAGGGGCAAAAGGAGAGGTGAGTTTCAGCATCATAACATATTTTATGATGCCAAAATGTTGACAAATATGCAGCACTTTGAAAATTGCCCTAATGTGGTGCCATTTTTCTCTCCAGGTTGGTAACCCTGGTGAAACCGGCAAAAGAGGTCCAGAGGGAAGTCGAGGTCAGCCGGGCATCGAGGGACCCCCTGGTTCACCCGGGCCGAGGGGCATGCAGGGCAACAGAGGTCTACCAGGGGCTAGAGGATCCCAGGGGCCAGCGGTACGTCCAGTGAAAAATAACCCCTCTGTGGCTATTGTGGCTATAGCTAAAATAAGAGGCTGTAGCATTCACGTGAACCCAGCCAAATCATGGAGGGAACCTGATATCACAGTGTGCAGTGATTTTCCATAGGCTTTATTCATACTCTTCCCTTGTCCAGAGTTTGGACGACCACAAAGGGTGAAGGGACATGTTATGGCTGAACACAATTAGTGTTAAACCAGTCCAGTTACATTTTTTGAATTTTGTTTCTTTTTAAACTACATGTAAATGGATGTAAATTCTATCTGATGAAACGTTGCATAAATGACCACTTTAAATACCAATTTTTGCTCACATGCAATTGCAGCAGAAAATACATCTATATCAGCCAGGTTAGTGTTTTAAACCTTGTTGGCAAGAACATTAGTGGAAGAATTGGAAATACAGTATAATTATTGTATAATAATAACATTTGAGTTGTGTCAATAGTAGGTAAAACTGGTAAAACATTTTTATGGTCAAAAGGGTTTATGCAACTACCAGACTAAATGTTTAGTAAGTTTATATGTAAACATGTCACAAAATCAATTAAGTGTTCTTTTCTCTGTCCAGGGCAAGGAGCCAAGTGATCAGCACATCAAGCAAGTTTGTATGCGTGTCATGCAAGGTGTGAACAGAGGGGCCTTTGACCCCATTTATCATTCCCCTGCACCTCATTTCATGACTTTAATCATTGCCACAATGCCTCATTACACTGCCCCACAGTCAGCTGCTCCAGCCCCGTCCCATTGATCAGGCTGTTTGCTGCATATTGTTAAGTTCAAATTGGAGGTCTCATAACCTAAATATAAAAATACTTCATCCTTTGTTTATTTGATGGATGAAAGATGTCTTCTCTGAGCTTTAGAAATGTTTCACCGAAGTCACAACCACTGTTCTCTTCATTCTTTGCTTTTACGTCTTTTCGGCTCATCTCCTATTCTCATGACTTTTTTATACCTGATGTGCTGAAAAATTAATTTCACCTCCAGCAGACCTGAGATCCCCTGCTCCAAGTGAGGAGTCTGCTTGGGAGGAAAATCTTTAAAAAGCAGCCCCTGTATGAATTTTCATCAGAAACTCAAAAATGGAAAGGGTAAAACACTAGCAGCTCAAAGCCACATGGGAATAATATACCTTTTAACCAGGAGCATACATTTTCTGTCATTGATTGCTTCATATAAAGAGTATAATTTACTTGTGCACAATTGACAAAGCTTGTATAGGAAAAGGGAGAAACACTGCAGCAGCTTGAGGAATGTTGTGACCACACTCTCACCCTGCTCTACTGCTCTCTAAACTGCAAAAACTGTTGGACTATCGCTTCATAAGAGCTGCTCTGGGCTTTCAAAAATGAGTCTGCTATCACATGATCAGTTATAGTGCTCTCACACTATAAAAAGCCTCATGATACAGGCCATGTTTAAAGACATTTAAGCTTTGCTCATATGTGCACCTGTTTTACTGACATCTTTGTGCTGTTTTGTCTCACAGAACAGTTGGCTCAGCTGGCTGCCAGTCTGCGAAGGCCTGAGTCTGGGGCAGCCGGTTTACCTGGCAGACCTGGACCTCCTGGGCCTCCTGGACCTCCTGGAGACAATGGCTTCCCCGGACAGGCTGGGTCTAGAGGACTGCCAGGTCTAAAGGGGCCGCCTGGAGCATTAGGTCATAAAGGACCAAAAGGTAAAACATGACACTTTGTGAAACATCCTTAACACCAATGTCAGGGGTTTTTACATGGGTGATTCACTGTTCCATTTCAGGTGAAATGGGTGATAGAGGATCCAGAGGGCCCACAGTCCGTGGACCTAAGGGTCAGCCCGGACCACCTGGCCTTCCGGGTAAGTTATTTCTGTCTTTTAAAACGTCAGTCTTTAATTAACATGGACGGTTCTATCTTGACAACACAACTGATCACAGGTGAGGCTGGTAAACCTGGCTATGGTCGAGATGGACGTGATGGGCAAAGGGGCCCCCCTGGAGTCCCGGGACAGCCTGGTGTACCTGGATCACCTGGAGCTGCTGGTCCTAATGGATACTGTGATCCATCAGCCTGCAACCTGCAAGCTGGCGCTGCCCAGCAGTCTATTGATGTAAAGGGACCTGCGGGAAACTAAGAGTCAGCCCAGAGCAGACAAAAAGACAGTTGCAACGCAGACGTCCTTCACACTTCCTCTTCTGGAGCTGCAGCACGTGGCTGCTGTTGTCCAGGCCTCTGTGAGCACCATCAAAGGAAACAGTCGCTTCATTATGGAAACTAAATACTCATAATTTTCCATGTGGTGCTGGAAGTGCTGCTGGAACTTTCTTTCTGGTGAACTCTCATCTAGTACTTTCTCATTCTCCATTGCCAAAGAGAACCAGGGTCAAATTTGTTGTAATTTTATTAAGTTCATTGCCTTTTCAATGATGATGTCACATGTGTGTATATGTGTACGTTGTATGTACAGTGTGTATGTACCAAAGAAAAACCTGCTGAAACACATTGACTCAGTTGTCAGCTCTACAGGTCAAATAAATGACAGGAGGTAATAATTTTATACCAAAGTCACGCAGACGTTAGTGTATGATGTAAATCTGTAAATTGTTTGAATTGTTGTTAATTATATTTAATACAAACCACTTTATGTGAGATTTTGTCTCATGACCCGTGCATGTGCATGGTTTAGTGCACAGATCAAACACACACGCACGCTGGGTAAAGTAATGGATCACATTTATTGCACACCAGTAAGGCTGTATTGTTAATAGACATAAATAAAATAGGCAGCAAGAGAAGAATAAAATAAACAAGTCCTCTGAAATAGTGAAACCACACCTTCCTAAACCTCTTCCCTGTGAAACATTTGTACATTGCAGCTGCTTGTCAGTCAAAGGCAACAGTTTATGATGTAAAATATATTTATGTCAAATAGCTAATTATAAAGACGTGGTAAACCAGGACTGAGGTAGATGTTTACAGAGAAAGTTTAGCAACAACATTGAAGTCACTCGGCACAAGAGACACAGGAGCAGACAGACACAAGGCAACAATTACCACCAGACACCACAATAAGCGACTGATCCATATTATATTTCCTTTAAGCTTATTTACACCTGATCACATGACATTTGATTGTATTGAACATTTTTAAACATACAGCAGACACATCTCTCATTAGTAGACACACATAAGAGCTTGATTAACTCATGAAAAGGTTTTACATGATTATTGACAAACGGGCTGCATAATTTTGGCTTTTTACAATCGTCATCATTATTGCAAATAAGGACATACTCAGCTGTATTAAAAACAAAAAAACGTGTTAAGAAGATAACTAGGGATGTCAGGAGTATTTGGTTAATTGATTCACATGGTTATTCAGGTCACAATATAATATAATGAATAATTATCATGACAATTTTAGCAGCAAAAAAAGTCACATCAATTAAATCTATACACCAGGAAGTAAACCTAAACGAAAGGAGCTGTTTTATCGTGCATGTTATATCAGATTAACTTTTACTTTATCATTCACAAAGTTTAATTTCATATAGCTGGTCACATAGCAACTAGACAATGTTAGACAGTGTGAATGAAAATAAATTCACAGTTTGTTTGGTTATGGTGTCATTAATCGTGAATAATGGTAAACCTGCAATGTTTCTCCTCACAATTATCGTATCGCTAAATTTGATACCTTGAATCCCTATGATAAGATGCAGAGCCTATGCACAGCCCCTTCAAATGTCTTGGTACGCACTCCCCCTGAGGAGACATAAAAATGTCCAGCAGGGGGCTCCTTTGACTCACAAATAAAGTCACATTGGCGCTGTCCCATCCAAAATGTACTCTGAAAATTTGACATAAAAAGGGCTTGCATGAAAATATTAATAAAACTTTCTGTTACATCGGGGTAAAGGGGACTATAATGTGTGATATAGATGCACTGAGCCTTCCTATGATGCAAACTCAAAGGAGGATCTTAGATGAAACACAGAAGGAAGCAACATTTTCAAATACGCCCACATTACTTTTCAATCATTAATGTCACACAGGACAGTTAAAAGTAAAGTAAAACCCTCGAGTCACAATCTAAGCTCTGAAAAAAAAAAAGTTCATGTCAAAATAGTGCAAGCTAATTATCTTTTACTGAATGAAAAATGTCATTGTATTGTGTCAGACCTGTATTTCTCAAATAAGACAAACTCCAGGAACTTATAAGGATAATAAGGATGTATTGAGAATTCCTTATTGAAAGACAGATGGGGTGGCATCAGATAAGATTATGAAGGATGTAAGTTTTCAACATAAGGGATATCTCAAGTCTGTTGCAAGCTTGCAAAGCGTGTCAGACATGCACTACCAAATAATTATTCACACGCACATTAACTCACTGTGGGCAATTTAGATTAATCAGTTGACTTCATACATGCAAACTGAGCACCTAGGGAGAGATTAAAAGACTGAAGATTCTAATAAAAAAGAAAATCAAAACAAAACAAAAACTTACAAATTTTAATGACACAAAACTATTCAAAAGATAGCTCAAGTAAATTAGTCTCATTGATTGAGAAGCTTAAGTGAAGTAGTCCGATTTCCTTTGGGTAGTTAAAACCAAAATATACATATAGGTCAATAAGGAATCGTCATACACCACACTGTGTAAACAATTCATATTATTTACAAGCATACATTTTCATGAAGATACAATGTGATGGTCTTAATTGTTGCTAACTTGTTTCATTGTCTGAGTAAAAGCCTCTCTGACATAAAAACAAATAAATGCACAAACTCTGATTAAGCCAGCAGAAGAGGTCACTCAAAGACTAATGACATCTCAAGTACATTTGTTTCAATTGCCCTTGACGTGTGTGTGTTGTAACAAATAGACTGAGAGTGATGGCTTATCCAAATACACAAGGACCTCTTCATCAGTGATTGTGATTACTTTAGAGATGTGTTTGAAATCAAGCCAAAGTACAAGTCTGACATTAGTGGAAAACCACTCAAATATCCTGAAGCTGTATCATGTTTCCAAATAGTCATGCTACATTTACTACAATAACCAGTTCCATAATTAAAGTACATTCTCAAAGAACACGCTTTAAATAAATAATTTCCATATCAAACATATCTGCTGCACTTTGGTTGCGTTATGAGTTCAAAAATATTTTTTTCACACCTACAGATAAAAGAGACACATTCATTCAACTCTCTCATTTCAAACACATACACAGTCACGAGATGTACCTTTGCCAAACAAATGGCTTATCTGAATTGCAACAAAAGAGTGCATACGCGTGCCGATTCAAAAGGTAAATACATAATTAAGATCACGTTTTTTTCTGACAGGGCTACCCTCAACAAAATGCTCATTTCATGGTCTTTAACGACAGAATGAGAGTTGAAAAGGAATGCATTACATCACAGTGGGGGATAAAAAACAAACGAACAAAACAAAGCAAAACGCAATAAAATAACTATTCAAAAGACTCTTTGTTGCACTCAAAACAAAACAACAAACCTAACAGCATCCCCAGGAGGAAAACCCCAACTGCATACTAATGTTATTGACAAAGGAGGTCAGAAAAGCCACAGATCCAGGTCCAGATTGAGGCGTGTCCCAGCCTGAAGATGGAGAGGGCTCATAGGGAAGGAAGCAGGCAATCGCTTGGGTCACATGTTCCAGGAGCTCCATGGGCCCCTGGGGGTCCCGGGGGGCCGTGAGTGGTGATCCCAGGGGGTCCTAGACACAGAATTACAGATTATGAATTTCTTCACCGCACCATACTCTATCAATGTTGCAAGCCGCTTTCCATTATTGATAACACAGGTTTGGCAGCATCTGTGTCACATTGTCCATACAGAAAGCCTGTGTAGGATTAAAAATGGAAGTTGTGAAAGTCTGGATGCTGCACTGTGGAGGCTGGAGCCTACCCCCGAGAGACACTGTGTTTCTTTATACAGATGGGAATAGAAAGTGTGGATTGTCTTTATGAAAAACTATCCACAAAGTTACAGAGCATGCTTTCCTCTGTACACCAGGTAACTTTTGTCCCCAAGACCATCTGCAGAGATGCTTGTCACCTTAAACGCCTTTTTGATCAGATTTGGCCAGTAAACACTAATCAGACATGACATTATGAACACTGACAGTTGAAGTGAATAACACATATTATCTCTTCATCATGGCATCTGTTAGATTACGTGTTCATCACATGATCTCTCGAGGTGGAGTCTGCATGTCCTCCCCGTGTTACCATGGGTTCTCTCCAGGTTCTATGACTTCCTTCCACCGTTCAAAGCCATACATGTGTTAGGTCAACTTGACAACTCTAAATTGCCTCTGGGGAATGAATGTCTGTCCATGTCTCCAGTCACCCGGGATGTCTAACGAGAACAAGTGGTAGAAAATGAATGAATGAATGAACAACTTGCCCTCAAAGTTAATGAGTAAGAGCAAAAAACAGCAACCTTTATACAAGATTGACAAGGGTCAAATTGTGAAGGCTACAGATGAGTCCATTACAGAGGGACTGGTCTGTGCTCAAAAGTTTAACTGTAGATAAACTATTGTGTATTAAGCCATAAAGTATAATAAATTGAACTACTAGTTGAAAAAAATTATTAGAAATGTGGAAATGCTGTCGTTGCCTGTTTTTAGTTGTATAACACTTCCTTCTGTGGTATTTTGTTCAAACACAATCTGAGAGCACAAGTGTGGAGTTATTGTGGTTATGGATGAATTTAGAAAGCAAGAACATGAATAGTATCACAATATCTAGAGAGAAAATGGTGTTTTTCAGTTTTTATCTGTTGATGATTGAAAACATAAAAAACATGTTTTTTTCTCTTCCCAATCCAAGCAAACCTGTCAGTCATATTATTTGTGTTAAAAACTCACTTCAAATGTTCCTCCATCTTTTGAATCGCTCAAGCGATGTACATTTTTGATTTGGATAAAATTTTTTCCCAAGGAATTAAAATTCACTCTTCAATTCATAAGCACTGTTTCTTCACACAATACATGTCAGACTTTATCCTGGTTTGTTAATTATTCTTGATACAATTATTATAAAATACAAAAAGGAAGACATGTCTTTTGGATAAACAGGCTTATTTCTCTGTTAGAAATCAGAGTCTGGCAGACTTTATGGTCTGCATATGAAAGAGGCTCCACTCTTCAGCATGTGGCCCGTCCTGCTGAGCTCCTGCATCTGCCCTATGGCAACCACAGTGCAGGGTAAAATAAATGAAACCACAAAGAGCAAAACAAATTATTTTAACAGCTTCAAACCTTTACCCTTAGCTTCAAAATCTTATCTCTGTTGTGATGCAAACTGTTGAAGACATTTTCAGCATAACTAAAAAGTGATTGTAATTTTCTTATTTAATATCATACATAGTTGACAAAAAGTGTAAAAATAAACTGTAGAATTATGCTTACCTGGTGGTCCAATAGGCCCTGGATCTCCAGGCAGTGCCAAACCCATCTGACCTCGTTCTCCTTTCTGGCCTCTGTATCCTGAATAGAAAAGAGAATAGTTTGTCTTTACGCTTGTTGTATAATAATTGTAGGGTGGATTATTCAGTGTCAGGTTGACAGGTATGTTAGAAAGATTAGTACAAAACCCATAATGCCATCCCAGTGCGTTCAGCTAAGGATACACCTTCACATCTGCCACTCAAACAGACAGCCATTTGGATGATCTAAATAACATCATAACAATGACAGTGTCAAGCATCAAGCTCGCTCTTATTATGAGAGAAGCAGCTCTAGTAGTGTGTGTGAAAACAGGCTACTCTCAATTCTCAGTTTCCATCCCAAAGCTTTGAATAATAAAAGACGCCCTGTCAAAACAGAAATCATCAAACAAGCCATCTATGAGTTAGTTCCACTGAGAAGGTGTCAAGGGCTTTTGCTGCTCTGTCAACAATAAAGCCACAAGCAAATGTCTTTGAAGATTTCTGAATGAACAGCAATGCTTTTTTTCAATCAAAGACTGTGTATCAAAGGTAGTTTCACTTTGGAGCC
Organism: Rhinogobius similis; assembly: GCA_019453435.1. Taxonomy (NCBI): domain Eukaryota; kingdom Metazoa; phylum Chordata; class Actinopteri; order Gobiiformes; family Gobiidae; genus Rhinogobius; species Rhinogobius similis. The sequence goes on from CM033634.1 coordinate 16,914,251, forward strand.
ATCAAATAAAACTATTGTACTTATGGCGTAATGGAAATTCTGGAAAATAATATTATGAGTTCAAAAGGCAAGTAATTCACTCAACAAAGACCAAAAAGAGCACACAACACAAGCAACAATGAGCAGCAGTATTGAACATCTATTATGCTAAATCACATGCAAGTCTTTCATGTAATGTAAAATAGTAGAAATGCAAGTACAAAGTCAGTGTTATTCTGAGAAAGATGACTATACAATCCTATATTTGCATTTTATTGTACAACTAAATGCATGCGAACATATTCATCAAAGACTCCGCCATGCAGAGAGCCTTTGTGTCTTTACAGTTTAAACAAGCTGCATACCAAGTACAAATTTAAGAGCCTGTGCAGAAGTCTTTCCCCACAAGGCACTTAAAATAATGGAGTCTCAGGACCAGCCTCCCATAAAGTGCATCAGAAACACTGACAGTGGTATCGAGCATTGCACTGCCACAGCCCAAAGGGAAAATGCCTCATCGCTTACATGTCACAGAAAATCACTGAAAAAAAAAAAGCCTTATGAATGCTCCAAAAGTGCGAGGGGCAGTCGCAATAATGAGACTTCTTTCAACACTCACAGGGCCCCGGGCATTCATTCAGGGAGCAGACAGTCCATGGAGAGAAGAGCCCTGTATTTTAAAAAATATACGGAAAATAATGCAATAATAAGCCCGCATGGCACACGCAAACTGCTGAATTTAACTACATGGAAAATGGGTCACCCCAGCCGGACCTGGTGCCAAAGTCTGGTGGTAGAAATACTGGACAATTGTGATTATTTTTCCCCCACTGATTGCCCCTTATATTATTTGTAACAAAATCAACCAGTCAGCTGTGCAGCTTTGATTGTGGCCGCATATAATGGCAAGTTTACTCCTACAATTTACCACAACACAAGGCAAGTCTTAAAATCATAAACTTTGAAAATAGGTATATAATAAAATAAAAGGTTTAACAAACTTTCAAAAAAAAAAAAAAAAAATAGAACAGAGAGTAAACAATAATAATAATTTAAAAAGAAGAAAACTGCATTCTGAATGGCAAAACCAGCAACACATCTTAAAAAGTTGAAAAAGGTAATACCTTGTGGAAAATTGCATTTTAATATGTTCAGCTACAATCCAATTTCAACTATTCATATTATATATATTTGGAGATATTTTTAAATATCTCCAAGTCCTATTTTGTGTAAAAACTGGAAAATGATCATTTTGATTGTAGATTTTCTACTCGTTTGACACTGGGGCTGTTCTTTGCACTTAGTAGCTTGCACTAATCAATTTCACTCCAAAGAAGTCTACAACAAAAAGGCACACAATTACAATAAAAGAGGAAAACAGGAAAAGGGAAAGAAACAGGGTGATTATGCACGCTCCTCTGCAAACACCACTTAAGACCCACGTGAAATCAAACCATGAGAAAAAACAAGCATGAATTCAACACAGGGGTTATTTTTCTCCATAAACAATTCATTTTGGCGTATTGGAAATTAAATTGGATATTCCAAAGAAACACAGTCTCCAGCGGCGTATGACGAGAAATAATGAGGAAATATTACCCCCCAACTCACTTCCCAGTCGAGTGGAGACACAAGCCGACAATGAAAAAAATGAAGAAACTTGTTGCATTTTTGATTTATCATGGGAAATAACTTAGCTGTTTGCTTTTTGTAAATATTTTATGCAGGTTTTCATTAAAATCTATAAAACATTATTTTGATGGCTTAAAAAACACAAAACATCATTCGATAAACATGTTATGCAAATGGCATTAACACAGCAAAAATATTTAGTTGAATCAGTGCATTAGCTTACACTCTCCTGCATTAACAGCAGCTTGTACAATCAAAGCAGTCAATTATAGTGTCAGTGGTCTTTATAATGTGAGGTAGATACAAAACTCCAACAAAGGTGCTCTGAACTGCACCAACCAGTCCACTTCAAAATCTTTGCCGGTGGAGGGTCCACTATGTGCTTATTTCTATAGAGATGTTATTGCTTTGCCTGAAATGTTCCATAATATGGCATTTAACTTATCTGTCCAGCATTTATTTAATTACTGGTGTTTTGTCGCTCAAAATACCTTGAAAAAACACATTCTGTGAGCATGAAGGCCTGTCCAGATTTGACCTGCAACTGGGCCTGGACGCGTCAAGTGCTTGTGTCCATGGAGATAGATATGTTTAATTTGCCTGGGATACAGAATACCTCAGATACTTTACAAGTGTGAGCCTGAGCCAAACTCAGACAGAACTGTGCAATCAGATTTAATTGCGTAGAACAAACTTCTTTCTCCTCCGATGAACACATTTGCCTATTGATTCTCTAGAAAACCAAACCAAATCTTTTTGTTTCAAGTCCCTGTCATTATCATGTCTTTTACCCTCTTGTTGACAAGTAAGCAGGCATGTTTCTGATTGACTAATCCACCTGTCAATCATGTTCATCTGAATTCTGGACTTGCAGGCAAAAGTCTGATGCAAGACAGCAGGGTAGACTACAGGAAAGGCAATACCATCTCCATTGAAAAAAAACAAAACGATTATATTTGACTAATAGGTGGCATACCCTCCAGCGGAAAAGTTACTCAGTACACCTTTAAGACAATTTAGCTAAAGTGAATACTAAGCATAAAAATAAAGACAAAACACCTATAGGAAACCATTAGTGTAGTACATCAAGCATTCAGAAAGTCTCGCAGATGAAGATGTCCAGTCTTTACTGACTCCTGCAGTGTTTTTAGAGCTTGCTTATTTCAGAGGAGAGTTTCAGTACTGTGGCTCTTTCCTGTCCGCTCTCATAATACTTTCTCTTATTCTTCTTTTGTCTTCATATTTTCCCGAGCCGCTGTCCTCTGCTTCAGTCTGCTTTGATATATGGCTCTACCGAGAAAGAAATGCCCATGAATCCCATACGAAATACAAGTGTCAGCCTCCCACAAATCCATTGTGTCACCCGAGTTTGAACCAAAATGCTTTTCTTACAGCTAGAGATTGGTGGTGGTCACTTTGGGAACTTTATAGCAGTGTGTCTGTTCTGTTGTGTAGTACTATGCAGTTGTTCACCAGCTCTGTCTCATAATACAACAGAGAAGGAGAAGTACTCGATACATGTACTCAAGTATAAATAAAAAACTTTCCTTTAGTGAGTAAACCCTGAGAAAGTACGCTATAAAAGCAGAACTTTGTGACAACTATCAGGCCATTGCATAGTTCCTTCATCTAATTAGAAAACATTTTATAGATTGCAAACTTGTAAGAAAGTGCCATGTTAGCGACTATACCGTGCTTTGGGATGAAAGCTGATTCGCCGTCCACCCTGCTTCACTTTTCTGTCTGAAAAAGCTCATCTAAAGCTGTGCATGTGGCAAAAATATCATGCATGTACATACTAGTGTCAAAGTGTTTATCAGAGGAAGAAGATAGATTTAAATATCCTTTGCTCCATTTATGGTTTAAGTATATGCTGCTTCTTTATTAATTTTAGAGGCAAGTTTGAAAAACAATATCAACTAAATTAGCTATTTGAAATCAGAGTGAAAGTTAGAAACAAAGGGGGAAAAATGTAATAAGCAGAAGTAAGCTTCTTAGTTTAAGTAGTAACTTTAAGAGCACACAGTATAGTTTCAATAGAATAATAACAGGGCTCTATTGACTGTTAATAACCACAGGCCAATAGTTAATTACATGTTCTCGTTTCTTTAGACAAATCTGGTCTTACCTTGAGGACCAGGAGAACCAGGCTCTCCAGGTGGTCCCGGTAACCCATCTCTGCCCGGTGGTCCTGGGGGGCCTTGGATGTGCGCAGCTAAAATCCCTGCAGGTGTCTTCTGCATCATGGAAGCGTGTGATACTTTATCTACATAACATTGTAGTAAAATACAGAGCATTGCATTAAATTGGAGCATGTTAGAGAAAAGACAATATATGAAAAAGGTACATTTGTGTTCTTACCTTCCATAGCCCTTAAAACTTCATTTCGAATGATTGTTTTCAGCTCTTCCAAAAATCCAGGATCACCCTGTATTAGTAAAATGCAAGACATAAACATGTTTATTTAATGTCCAGTCGTACATATAACACATGTATCAAATAATTTACTATTCCATTAGTAAACAGCGCAACAAGATGAAAAAATAACTTACAACGTCGAAAGGTTTACTGCATGGTGCATGTTTCCTGATTCAAACTTGACTTTTGCAAGTCATTCAATTTTGCAATGTTGTTCCTAATTCTAAAATGAAGGCGTTACTTGACAGTTGAATAAATTACAATTACTATTCAAAACAAAAATATTATCAAGACTAAGAATGTTGAATGTGTGACTGAATCAAAGCTTACAGCATAAACATTGCACTCTCAGTGCTAAAGACATTTAAACTATTGTAGCCTTGGACTCATTCAACCCTTTTTTCATTTCTGCTGCGGGTGTTATGTAACTTTGCGACTGTGTAGAGTTATGTGTAAAATTTCTGTGACACCCGGGGGCGCCGCTGAGCTGGAGACACGCCCACACAAAGCTGTATCTCTGTGTGTTTGCATCTCTCTCTCCCTGACCTTCCCTTGCGATGAGCTGATCGGGAGTGGGAAGTGTGGAATAGAAAAAGAACACTAAACCTTCTCTGCAACAGGCCTTTTTGATGTTTCATGTAAAAATCTGTACCGGCTGTGCCATTTTTCCACACAAAGAATGAAAGAACTTCAGAGGAGAGGAGGGCTAAAATGGTTCTGAGAGGGACTGAAAATATAATGAACATGTAGCGTTAATACAAGAATAGCAAGTGCAGTACTTAGGTGCAGTATGTTTATCTTAAATCTAATCTAATCCGGAAATCAGCCATAGTTTAGTCTTGGTTTGTTCATTGTTTTGACCAGGTTGAATGTCAGTTTAGGCCTAGTTTAGTTCTTGAAGACACCTTGGCCTGATATAATTCAATATTACCATGTTACCAACGCTTTATTTTCCATTATACAATATGATTTCACACAAGCGCCAGACAGAATTGCCCTGATTGGTCTTTGATAAGATTGATAAGAAGATGGATAATGACGTGTTTATAATATTGTTCATACCTTCCTCTATGGCAGTCAGAAAATTAAAATGTCTTTTACCAGGAGATGTGAGCTGCCCAGCTGTCCCGGAGATCCTGGGTCTCCCTTTTGGCCTTGGGGTCCCGTTGATCCAGGTGGGCCAGAGTCACCGGTGCGTCCCCGCTCTCCCTGGACACCTCGCTCTCCGGGAATGCCTGGGTCGCCCTGGAGTATTAGAAAAAAACATGTCACAGTTACCCTACATCAAAGCTTTGAACATTAAGAATTCCACACCTTTAGTTTAATCTAAAACTTGCAAATCCCATAAAGCTTTTAAATAAAATACAAATAAAATTCCTTTGTCTGCTACATTATATTTCAAGGATGCAATGGCTGTTGGTAAGTAGAAATCTAAACATTGTATTTTGTAACTTATTTCTAATATTTGTGATGCATTACTCCAACATTTCTACAGAGCTCTTCAATTTAGCCTTGTGTGATGGGAAAAAGTTCTTTTATCTAGTGCTTAGGTTCTTGTGGGATTAGTCCTGTTTGCAGAGCACTAAAGATTTTTATTTGAATGAAAATGAATATGCGCCTACGCTTGTGTCAGGCTGACATCACATTACTTACACGTTCTCCTTTGGAGCCTCGGTCTCCAGGTCTCCCCGTCTCTCCCTGAGGAAAAGAGCAGACATACAGTATTTTAATGATTTGTTTGAATTGTGCATAACCACCGCAGAGATAAAAACACTGCCACATGGAAACAAGATATTGATCACATGTGAAGCAGAGTTGAGGCTTTGCTTAAGGAATACACAACCACTTAAGGAATGCACAACAATAATGACAGTAAATCTACATTTCTACAGTTTTCTTGAAGGGCCTGTACCTAATTTTTTCAGTTGTGAAACGAAAAAACAAAAACAAAAACAGAACTAGTCCATGTTCTTGATTTTTTGCATGTAATAAAGTAAAATCTGTGTTGCTCCAGCACAGATATATTGTAAAAGCATCTATTTAGGTGAAAATGAGACCACAATTTCTACATATCTGCATCTATTTATAGATCTATAAATTAACAAGAAAAGCAGAAAGTGCGCAGTTAGCATGCTAATGTTTGTTAGCTTTACCCGTGAAGGTATTTGACACTCAGGGCTCAGTGTATACAAACTCATCGCAGTGAATCTTTAGGATGCTGGGACTGCATTAGGTAAATGAACAATACATGTGATTGCAGTAAAGACTTTAACATGAGCTAGTTCTGTTTGTTTCAAACGTTTCAAAACAGTAATCAGGCTTTAAAGGAGCATATATGTATCTTTTCTGGTGAAGGGCTCACTACCTGCTCATCTACATGGAGGTAGCTAAAGCTAAACCTAATTTACATGATGTAACAAAAACATTTAGATCTTTCATTTGGAGAAGCAGATGCTCATTTCTTTTTCTTTTTTTTGGGTTAAAACTGTACTAAAACTACTGTAAAACACATGAAATATGGGTAAGATAATGTGTAAATAATATATTTGGATAACCTTTCTCAAACAAATCAACATATTGGGGAAAAGTTTCTGATCTGTTTACGTCTAAGCTTTTTGACTTTGAAAAACACAGAGTTATGTGCATTGATCGACTATTTCCCAGCCCAGGTGAATTGCCTGTATATTATTTCCCTGTATACTAGTTCACCTTCTGCAAAGTCATCCCCTCCTGCCTCTGTCTCGTTGAATTGTGAGAGGCACCTGCTTTTCTCCTCACCTGTCTCTACAATACACCACTCTATATGGAAGTCCTTTGGAGACTGCCTGTTGGCTTGTGTCACAACTTCCAGTGTCTTCCAATTCCTCCCTGTCACTCCTCATTGCCTCTCCTTTTACCACGCTCAGTGCCAATCCCTTCGAGAGCATCTTTCTATCAATTTCCTAGTGGATTACGGGTGCCATGCAAAAGACAATATGGCATGATGTGGTTTTAAAGCAGGCATCTCGTAGTGAGGCTTCTACGCCCCTGCCTACTTTAATCTGCACAAGTTTTGTATTCCCTGTAGCATGATGGGAATCTTAAATCTATCATCTTGCCCACTGAAATGTGCTTCCCTGTGCGTTGGATTAAGGTGAGCAAGAAGCAGAGAGGAGAGGTGTGGGCTACCTGCTAGATGGCACTGTTGCTGCATGAAAAAGTTACTCTTGAGGTCCATATAGCACAGGGGATCTAATGTGGATCAGTACAGCTCAGATTCTGGTAGAAATAATAACTAACTGCTTACAGAAAAGCACAAAATTACAGATAATGTCAATGAGGTTTAAGGCGGCAAAAGTAAGCAAGAAATAGCTGGTTGTTTGTCCTTTATCTTTTATGAGTCCCTTTGCATTGACTTAAACAAATGGTGTGAAATAGGTGTAATCAGTCAAGTTAGACAATGAGGAATATCTATGTTCATTTCAAGTTCATCAGACAGAAAAGAAAATCATGTTATATTCAATCTGAGTGTCTTAGGGTGCTCTATGGCAAACATGTTATCATTAGCTTGGAGCAGCACGGATATAATGAAGGTAAAATTAAGCCAAAGTAGCCTTAAAAGTGCAAATTCTATTTAGTTTTTATCAAATCTTGAAAATTCAAATGAGCTTAATTCACTCCGGACGCTGTTGCCTGAGGTGGGATAAGAATCTGCTGTGCCATCTTTTTGTAGCTCTGATGATGTAAAGTACTTTTCTATAAGGGGATTTGCAGCTCTCACTTTGTATCCAGGAGTCCCATCTCTTCCAGCACGGCCCTGTTTGAGAGGAACACAAACAAAGACATTTGGTATCAGCTCCCACCTTCGATTGGATCAGCGCTGTTGCACTTCTAGTAATCTCCACAGTTAATGAGATATTTCAAAAAGGGATAATGACCCTGATTGCTGAGTGCCCACTAGTCCATTGTGCACATACAGGGAAAATTACAGAAACCATTTCTGATGGTAATTACATAGAGTAACGTAATCATCCACAGGACAAGTGATAGCCAACTTATTCCCTCCATATTGTCCTTGAATACAGTTTTTCTTCAGGCATTCAGTGAAATAACAATGGGCAAACCATCTGATAGAAATAAGTGCCACTTAGAAGGCATAATCTCAGTATGGTCATGATTGGAAAGTGGTGGGTAGCATCTACACTGATTATATATGCTGTATAAGACACAGCAAAATAATTTACGTAGCACCCTTACAGGAGGACCTTGGGGTCCCTCAGGCCCTGGAAATCCGGTCTCTCCGATGGGTCCTCGCTCGCCCTGAGAACAGACATAGCGAGTGTCAGTCGCAGTGACGTGAGGACTGACAGCTCAAAGAGAGTTAGAGTCTGCAGCTCACCGGCTCTCCTGGGATCCCTGGCTCTCCACGCGCACCGGGCTTCCCCTGTCAATCACACACACACAGACTCATTGTGTCATCTAATGCTTTCTATTCAACTCAGACCCAGTGAACTCTAGTAAGCATCTACATATTTTAAATCATTTATGTTAAAAATTGCAATGCATTGCAAGTACATTGAGTCTAATAAAAACTTGTAAGGTAAACTTTGAAGTATCTGGGAAAGAATAAAGCAGTACTCACTGCAGAACCAGGTACTCCCTGAGGTCCAGCTAAACCAGCATCTCCCTGAAGAAAAACATATTAAGCCCTACTTAGAAAGGGGTGCACAACTTACATTGGTTAACAATGACATCACCTCAACATTCAGCATGAATACAATTTAATTATAGTTTTATTCTCAGCAATAGTCTGTGTGTTCTGTAGTTATAGAAGATGATGAACAGCATACTCTATAGCAGTTACCCTTCACCTTTTACCCACTTGTGCCGCTAGAAAATTGATATTGTGCTCATCTTTAAGCAGGTTCTCTTACCTTGGCACCAGGAAGCCCGTCAAGACCAGGTAACCCCATAGGCCCTGGCTCACCCTACAAAAAAACAAAGAATGATTACTGGAAGTATCTGCCGCCACCTGACATTATTATCAAGGCCATTTTGAGATACGGTATTAGACAGTAAATTGCTTATTAGAAGGCTGTCAGAAATTGTTAAGCATGTGTAAGAGCATATAGATCAAAGCAAATGAAAGCAGGTAAAACCAATTTCACCAGTTGCGCCTGATATTCCAATGGACTAGGTCATGTATTAAAATAGCTCACATGTCAATACAGAGATAATTCTTGGAGGACAATGCTTCAACTCCAGCACATTATTTATGTGATCTTTTGACACAGGCTGTCACACCTTGTAGGCTCAGGATGGGTTCAAAATAAAACCCTCTTTGACAATCACAATCGGACTAAAAATAGAGAGCCATTTCCAAGCTCACTATGCGACACCTTCTAGCTCTAGGTGCCGTGAAGAAATGCCTTTACAGAAAATAGAGGGCCAAAGCAGCACTGACACTGAAGGATTGTGCAGGTAATTGTCACACATGTAGATTGTCGTGAATAAGCGAGTGTGCCTATAAAGGAGAGGAGAGAGGGCTGTAGCCAGAGGATCAGCTGCGAGACAGATTGGGGCAATTCCAACCACTGCACCTAGGTCCGTGCGTACAATTTATTAAAGTGTCAAATTAACATCCTGGTGAAAAATCACTTTGCAACAAAACAATAAAAAATGCAATTGGCCCCATGAGGATAGGGAATTCAAGTTGATGGCACATGCGGCGACCTGTTTCATGTTTCAATGTAGTGTGGATTGTTTTTAAGAAATCACTAAAGGGGAGCGAGGGAAGGCGTTTGAAGTACAGAAAAAGAGGTTGAGGGTTGCCACTGGCGAGACAATATGGTACAACGGTTTCATGTTTTCAGGAGACATGCTCATTTTTTGTTGTGTGCTTGAGCTCTACTGAAAGGGTGGTTAAGTGCGGAGGCTGGAGGGTGTATTGACTTGTTCTGTAGAGACACTATATGATAGAAAACACTACTGACTCCTGTCCAACTTCTTCACACTTCAAAAAGAGACAAATAATTCAACATAAATATGTTTTAAAATGAAAAACTTACCACAAGCCCATCATCTCCTTTGGGACCCTTAAACGGAACAAAGGAGGACAGATCACTCTCATGAATGTGACAAGTGCAGCAATAAAATACATAAAAACTAGTCTAAAATGACAATGAGCGGCTACTCAATGATATGCCCCCAGAATTTATAGCATACATTATTGGATGTCTTTTTGTTGAGTTTCCCCTTATAAATCATTCTTGTACATAATCAAGGTGATAAAGTGTGAGTCATCTTCCACAAACACCCGGTCATTTCACATTTTCTGCCACTCTACATCTTTTCACACCAAAAGGACTTATTGATATATAGGTGCCCTTGTCCCTCTTAACATTGATGAAGATGCTTTACTATTGATTGGCCGGGAGGAGCAGTGGGGCCATGATGGATGCAGTACAGAGCACAGCGCACCATCCAGATTACAAACTGTCTGATAAGAAGGGGCAGTGGGAGTTGATAAGCAAATCAGGTCACTCCAACCAGCTTCATGTTGGAGTAGCTGAGTTATTTCAGTGTGAGTGCTCTTACGAGTGCAAAAAAAAAAAAAAATTCCACTAATTTGATCTTCACGGAAAAATTCACTTTTCAAGGAACTGTGTATTCAGTGGCCCTCAAGCAAAAACAAATTCAATGTCTGTTACCCATTGTTCTGAATAATATAATTTCACTGCAGGCAACATAGAAATGTTTGTGGTCAACCAGAAGTATTTCTTTACTCATCTTTTAGTAAATTTAATAAAAATGTGGGAAAAAAATGTAATAAATATTTTGCCTGGAAAAACATATTGAAACCAGATTTGTGTAACTTAAGTTTGTGTATCCCTTTTAGTATATGTGACCCTGTTTCAGAGCCATTGCGCCTCTATAAGTTCTATCTAAAAATAAATAAATAAATAAAATCCTATATGTCATACCCTTCAAGAATAGATCATTTCCAGTACTTCATAGTGCGCATTATTAGTCCATCGAGAATGTATTGCACCATATTGTATTTTTTCACAGTGCTCTTCAGAACATTCCACTAAAACAGCTCTATAGCATGATCATAGAGCGCTACAGAGTAAGTGGGGTTACTTGATATTCAGGTCTTCTCTATGCTACAGTATCTACGTGCTGCTGCTTCCACAGCACACTGTGAGAGCACTGGCTTCAAGCAAAGCGATCATATCCTTACCGGTGCACCAGGAGCTCCGGGGGGTCCTAAAATAGCTCCGCTGCTCTGCAAAGACATATTTTTTTTTAATTTTATTACCCTGCTGCATATTATACAATATAGGTCAAGCACATTTAAAGCACAAATTTATTCTTGACGGTGTGATTGAAGACACCACTCACCAGTCCCTGAATCACTTTGTCACAATGGCTCTATGGTCCTTACCTGCAGCTTGTAGAGACTGCCCATCCCATTGCCCTGGAACATAATCGAGAGTGAATTTCAGCTTGGTGCACGATGGGCATTAGCACAGTACAGTAGGTCTAGGGTAGTTAAGCCTTTAAAGGCTACATCAAAGAGATCAATAGCTAATTTGGAGACCATACAAATGGGAGAGGGAGAGAGTGAAAAATGAAAAGCATCAGGAAAATAGAGAACAGCAGGCTTAACAACACTCAAGGCTTTGGTAATTCTAGAGAAAAAAGGCTAAAAAAATCTAATAAAAAAGCGCTACCATGTTAAACAAAGCAGAGAAACAATTTTGCAGGGTTCTAGCAAATGGACTCAAAATGAATTAATTCATAACTTGTCTATAAAAACAGTATGGGGTAAACCATAACATAAATAAACAATTCACTGGTATAATAAAAATAGTTAAGTTAGAATAATAACTTTACTTAACACATGCATGTTTTTGACAAATGCAATCAATGGACAAGGGAAGGGAATGTAGAGTTCATGTTGAACAGCCCACAGCCTCCTTGCTGGGTAGCCCTTCTAAAGTTCAATGAACATACTTTAAACGTGAACCTGAACCTATATTTGAACAACTTTATAATAAATGTACAGGATGGTGTTCACACAAACAAATCATTAAAAATTGAATGTGAGACCCATGAAAGGATCATTGAAAGGATGGTACTCCTGGGTTAGGGTTTTATGGGTATTTGGACATAAGAGCAAGTTTTTTGCTCGGATAGATTGGTGTAGGGCAGGTATTGTAAACGTAGAAAGAGTCAAGGTTCTCATTTAAAAGCAAGTGCCTTGCTGTGCCCTTTTCAAGCCACTGAGCCATCTCGTGTCCTCCCAGACTGCTGTTTATGAGCTGGAGGTGTGTAAGGGGGGCACGGCAGGTTCAAGGGAAACCTGATGAATTATAGATTCGCCTTTGGAAGTGCTTACTCACTGGCCTCTTAAAGGGAAGGGGCCATGATTCAATACCAAGGCCCCGGTCAGTCTGATTTCATCACATTTGCAGTTGTTTATCAGTTATGTTTCTCTTGTTGGGAAAAATACGCGAAGAAATATTTTTGATATATAAAAAAGTCAGGTGGAAACAGGGAGGACTATATAATCTATTTGACAAGATAACAGTAAAAACATTACGAGTGGGGTCATATTGACAGGGCATCCGTGTTTAGAGGTTATTGCTTTGGGGTTGTGATGAAAGAAACGAAAAAACTCACAGGAGGTCCGGGGAGTCCTGGTTTTCCTGGAGAACCTTCATTTCCCTGAAGACCAGAAGTACAAGTCAACAATGTTGTTTGGTCCAAAAGTTGACCAGAATACTGTTGCTTGTGAATCATTTTGTGACTTTGGTCTGTGAAAAGCGCTATACAGTGATCCCTCGCTCTATCGCGTTTCATCTTTCACGGCTTCGCTGCTTCACGGATTTTTTTTACAGTGCGGATATTTTTACAGTGCATCCACTGAACTTCAGCGCACACACAAGAACGGGACCCTTTGACGAGTCGTTCATTGCAGTTCTCAAATATAATCGAAGGTGGCATATCCGTTTATAAAAATCTTCTTGCTCAGAAAAAGAAAGAGCGCCAACAACTACCCATAACAATGTTCTTCTCTCGGAGAAAGACTCCGAGACTGCGCCTTCAGTAGAAACAGACGCTACAGCGGAGCGGAGTCGGGACCAAGAGGCACAGACTGTGAAATACGCCAGTGACAATGTTTCCAACCTGGTATTACTATATTAAAATTATTGTTTTAAACAAATTTTGGGCTTTAAAACAGGTTTTGATTTTTGGTTTCATTCCATAGTTCAGTATTGCATTGTAAAATAATAAAAAATAAAGCTGTGACTACTTCACGGATTTCACTTTTCGCGTGTTATTTTTGGAACGCAACTCCCGCGATAAACGAGGGATCACTGTACAATTAAAGTTTACTTACTTACTTATTTAGAATACTGTATTATTAATTAGGATAGATCTTTTTATGTGTGTTGAGTCCATGAATAATGGAGTAATCAAATGTAACACTTTGAGAGGCTTTTCAAATTAGTGCAACAGAAAGTCAAGTAAAAAAAAAACAACAACTCACAATTACACTTTTTGGCTAACAAACAAAATAAAAAAAGTTGATTTTACTACAAGAAGCAAACTCTGCAAAGGATTTATCTGAGGATCTGTGCTGGGATTGAAGTTGAGGTAGATAGTGACACAAATCTGAGTGAGCTTGCTAACGTGCCAAAAAAGGGACCAGGAATAATAGGGTAGTAGTTACCTTTTCTCCTTTTCCTCCTTGTGGTCCGGCTGGACCAGGTCTACCCATAATCCCCTGTAAACAAAACAGAATACACTAAAGCATGACCTTCACAAAGCTCTGAGTGTTGTTCTCCTGAATGTTCACGCTCTAATTAAGCCGTAGCCCCATTCAGATGGTCTTACCGAGGCTCCAGTTCGACCGGCCACTCCGGGGAGGCCTGGGACTCCAGCTGGGCCCTATATAAGATCAAAACCCACTTCAAGACAAATTATATTTACACTTGTGGTTTATAATAGGCACATATATATTTAGCAAACATAATTAATTTAGAGCAACACTTGGATAGAGGTTGAATGCTCAAACTGCACTGTTGTTGCTTAAGAAAGATAATGTGCCTCCTGAAATGGCTTTTTTTTTGTGAGAATAGAGAATAAAAAAAACATTCTGTAAGAGCATCTCTAGAAGAGTAACCAGAAAAAGATGTACTCTGATGTGCCTGGTCACAATGGTACACCAAGAAGTTAAAATTATCACAAACGTTTCATAATATTTCTAAAAAAGCTAGGTCAAAGTGTCTAAACAGACAAGTGAATGATAATTTTAAGTGCAACACACATTATAATAAATCATCAGTCTTTTCAAACAATTACTCCAGATGTCACAACACTTCCAGATACCACTCAATGCAACAGTTTTTGTTCTGTCAAACTCTACTTTTCTGCTCACCTCATCCCCTTTATCTCCAGCTGGGCCTGGGAACCCTCTTTCGCCTTTCACTCCCTGCAGAAAACACCCACACGGACAAAAATATTATATTTTTTCACCAAACATGAAAAACACTAAAACTAAAGCCTGACGGACTTAAACTTCAAAACGCCATCTACTCTTTCTGCTGCACATGACAACTAGCTGTATCCATAGCAACTACCCCCGCTGCATCTACAAAATGATTTGTACAGCAGCTGGGCTTTGGCAATTACTCACACGGACATTTATGAAGAGCTCCTGACACAAGCACAATGTATCACTGCCATCAATGACGATAAACATAATGCTGATATGGTCAGCACTAAAACTACTGACCTTTGGGCCTTCTTTCCCGGGGTTACCCATGGGACCCCTGACACCTGGATCCCCCTGAAGAGCAAAGTAATTAAAAACAAATTGTATTAAACATGCACACATACACATACACAATTAATTTATGATGGTGGGATCACTTCATTTAAAGGAAAAATATTAGGCATTTTTTGTATTGTTATTAGCCTTTAAACATGCTCTTGAGTACCTTTAATTTGTATCTCATGTAAAAAAAAATTACTATGGAAGCTTTTCTCATCAGTCTGGAAAGACACTATCAAGATAGCAGTAGTTTGTTTAGATAGAAGAAATGCTCAGAACAAGTCTGGCGATGATTTAAGGACTTAAAACAGCAAAAGATTCTCGGATAAGTGACGTAGATGATCTGAAAATGCGTCCCAGAAACAAGGAAGTTCCACTGGGAGTGTTTTTGATGCTCGGACGGGAGAGGATTTTCTGATGAACGTTCCCCAAAACAGTGTGAATGCAACTGAATGCTACTGCAGGTATGTTTTTGATGATGGAACATTGTTGGAACATGGTTAATCTCAAAAAAGTCACTGTACCAGAATATTTGTCCTTTAAAATATTTTTTGGTTCAACTATTGTTATTGTTCTCTCTAAGGGCAGGTGTTGCAAAACAATATTGGCTTTAACATTGTGATGTTTACAATGTGTTTTAAAGAAACACTGTTACTGTCCCTATCAAATGAAAAATAAATAAAACAAACAAATAGCTCCAGTTGTGGTAGATTTGGTTGAGTCCCAATTACGCTGTTGAAATTGAGATCATTGAGATTGAGATCATTGTTGCTTAAAATGTTTTGTGTAGAAAAGTTAATTAAAATATAACAAGAACTGAATTGTTAACTTGGTTCACATTGTTTATGGATTTTTGTAACTGATTTATGAAACATACTGGTGTAAAATTTAACTTTGGAAACTTAATTAAATTAAAAAGTAACAAGATGCTTCAAAACCTGATGGATGGAATGATTTACTGAAATGTTAATTTGTAAAGCAGCCTTGTAGTCTTTAATTTGATGTGTTGCAAATGATCTTTGAATAATTTAGTAAAAAGTACCTTGGAAAAGTTATTGCAATATTTAAACCTGTACTTTCCTTTGGAACTGCTGCATGATGTTCCTGTGGATAAAGATTTTAATTTGGGATGCTGACGAGGTAACTTTACCTTCTCTCCCACCATGCCTTCCACCCCCGGTTCGCCTCTGGAGCCCTTCTCTCCCTTCTGCCCGGGAAGCCCTGGGATCTTGGCACAAGTACTGCAGGCGTTCTACGTTCAGCACAGGCAGAAGCAGGGGGAGGTAATGGTGACATACATACGATTTTATTAAGTTCAGATTGGACACTGCATTTTGGCCTTTTATTAAGTCACATCTCCCGGGTAGAGGACAAGACCCCCGACTGACAAAAAGTGTTCTCTAAATGTCTGCAGAACCAAAATAATGTGAACCCACCATGAACACCTCTCAGGTGGGTGAGAGCTGAACTTTGTCAAACTCATTGACTGTGACATTTAGGTGTGAATCTTAAATATCATTGTCCTTGATCCAGTCTTGATAATGTAGGCACTGCAAGTTCCCGGAGAGAGCTCGGCATTAAAACTCTTACAGTGAGAGCAGCAGTGAGTACCGTAATCTTTTGGATACTGTTAAAACGTCAAAACTGTAGTGTCCCAAAATGAACTCTTACTTAAATTTAGTACCAACTTTCTGTATCATTAGGACCAGTGTAGTGGAGAGAAACAGACAATAAACAGTATTGATATGGGTATTCCATGTATGTATTTGTTTATGTCTATGATCTCAAATGTTTAATATCAGGAAACCCAAACAGTCCTAAAATCAAGCACATAAAAGCATCACATATAAAATGTATTCAAATGTATGAAAGTGTATTTAATGTAGAAAATATAAGTTACCTTTAGTAAAGCACCCATGTCACCAACAATAGGCAGAGCTGTCTAGAATGAAGAAAAGCAATAGCAAAAACTGAATGTGATGGTCAACAATGACATCTTTGACAGCAAATAGAAAAAAAAAAAGTATTTCCATACCGTTCTAAAATATGTAAAAATATATACATGTACAAGCTTTTGTGTAATGGTGGTAGTTACCTTATCTTAGTCTTCTTACTGCTGCTAAAACTACATAAAATCATGCTCCTGCTTAAGGCTTGAATAGAACCAAAAAGAATAAAAACATGAGCTAACAATGGGGTGCTGCCAATTTGTCATAAACAGCAATGTTTTTTTAGGAAATACTGCTCACTGCACAGCGGGATCAGTGAAAATTTTCCAAAAACAAGCTGCACTTTGAATAGCAACTTAGACTTTAGCATAGAGCAGTGATGCCAAACAGCAACAAGACAATATAATCTGACTTACTGGTTCACCCGGGGGTCCTGCAGGTCCCGGTGGGCCTGGTCTACCAGGGGAGCCCTTTAATTGGGACAAAGAAAAGCGTTAGCCATTCTTCTGGCACCACACACACACATAGAGTCCAGTTCACACAGAGCTCAGCTGGTGGTGCTGTAGTGAGGGGGCTTGGTTCATATACACTGAACACCTTGGTGCATTGCCATTTAACAGGGACTGTTATTCTGACTCACCTCTCGTCCTGGAACGCCAGGTGGGCCAGATGGACCGGAGGGGCCACGGGAGCCCTATATAAAAATAGAAACTCTGATTATGAGCAGTTCGGCATTGAAGAGCAAAATCCTATACAACTAAAGCAGGGGTGAATCATTAAAAACGCTAACAGCTGGGCATGCATCAATAAGGTCTGTGAAAACAGAATGTGTTTGTGTGTTCAAAGACTATGCTCACCTGTATTCCTGGCTTTCCTGGTTGTCCCAGAGGGCCCTAAAACACATCATACATCTTGTTAACACTGTCTGCCCTGCAGCGCCGTGATCCAATAAAGGAATTGTGTTAGACACCTTTTGCTCTATTGATTGTCTGTCTTCAAGTATCCTGTATCACAGAAATGAAAGCAGACCCACCAACAATCAACGCTGCTAAAACCAGCGCAGCATACATGATGGGACCCTAAGTTTGCGCCTCACAGTAATGACCAGCATTTTCATCTGTCTCTGTTTAGTGAACTCTGGTCCCGAGAATCAAAGAGAATGCTTTTCCTTTAATAACTAAAGTGAAGATTTCACAGAGGCTCGCAGTTCGAAGTTAATAATGAATGTGGGAGGCAGACGATCAATACATCATAAAACTGACCGGTGGGCCTTGAACTCCTTCTCCAGGTTCGCCTTTCTCTCCATGGTCTCCTGGCAGTCCAGGGACCCCTCTTTCGCCCTGATAAAGGCACAAATGAGGCGTCAGCAGGAGGGCACTCAGACTGAAGCTCACAGTTATGATGAGGGACTGTGCAATCATTATTCTGGCTCCACTAGAACCCGTTTTAACACTGTGCAAAATCTTTAGAAGCAATGAGAAACTGAAGTTCAGCTATAGACAAGCACATGCTCTTTATGCAGTTATATGCATAACTGCATAAAGGTGTCAGGTCCAGGTTCACCATTATTTAAAAATTCATCATACATTTTTATTATTATTATGGTCAAGGCAATTATTTAAGATCCAATAACTACTTGCCTTTCCTCTGAATAAAAGTGGACATCAAAATTAAGTGCAAAAAAACATAACATGTAAAATAATAATAATTTAAAAAAAAAATAGTACTTCAGTCTAATACTTCAGTCTAAAGGAAAAAGGGGGGTAATACAAATACAGTAAACAGTAAAAAAGGTTCAAGTGGTTCAGCTAACAAATATTTAAAAAAAATAAATACAATTCACAATCATAGAGAGTTAATGAATGAACCTAAGGACATAAAAGTTGTCCTTGTATAGCCATGACATCACATTATGGGTAAAACTTGCATGTATGTTATTTTAAATGCACAGATGTAGTAGAGTGTCTCTGTACCTTTGGACCACGAGAGCCTCTGGTCAAGGGCAAGCCATCAGCCTGAAACAAAAACAAACAGGAAAACGTGGCAATCTTATTTAGTGATATGATTTTGGAGTGTGTGGAGTATATGTCACCTGGTTTTTCCATGCAGTTGAGTTGTTTAACTTTGATTGGTCTATTTATCCACTATATATACTTAAAATTCTATTCTCAGATAGTTATTTCTATAATGTCTAGCTGCACAGGGACAACAGGTGTAAATTAGCATTTGTGGTATAATATGGCCCCAACAGCTCTCATCTGACTTTGTCTTGGTTAATATATAGTCGTGCACCGTTCCTGTATAAATAGAAGAAAACCAAACTATCCCTTAGAGTTGTTATTGATTTGTCTGGAATTTTGTACAGTATAGCCTTATCTATCTCCATGGAGACAAGCAGGTACTATCAAACCAAGTTATAAGTCATATCTGTGGTGAGGCAAATGCTAGAAAAATATGTTTATTGTTGTACAGTAGAACACTGATTTTAAAGTAAATGTTTCCAATTAGTAGTTTTGTGATTATTACTGTAATGTAGCATTGTTCAACAGTTCCTGCGCTCAATGGCAGACTTACAATGGCACACCACAGACGGATTCTGTGAAGGATCTGAAGCACTTGTAAGCATTATTAACAGAAGAGTTTGGGATTGATTTCTGTGGTCAGCAAGTTTAAGTTTGACACTGCACAATGTAAATAGGCTTTTCACTTCCAATAGCCACTAACACGGCAGTTATAAAAAATGGAGAAATGTACAAATCCATCAAAATGAAAGATGGTAAACAAGTATTAGTGGTTATGAGTGATTTAGGCAGGTCAACTAAATATTTTTGTACATTTAAAAGTGAATCCGAACACAAGGAGTCACAACACAACGATTTGAATATATCATGAAGGAAGGCCTTATTTTTTCAAACTTAACATCTTTAGTTCCCAAAAAGCACCATATAATTTTGATACATTATTATTACAATTAAGGTTTAATATTACTTCTTTTTCTTATGAAAACAATGTATCAGTATGTGCGTACATTGCAAAAGTCAAAGATAGTTACCCACAATTCAATTTTAAAACATACAATCAAGTAACATTAAACTTTTTGTGAAGGCTGAAGCATTAAAGTCACTCGCACCATCTGCACTGTTCTGTTTATTAACCGCACCATATGCGATCACAGTCCTCTTCCGATAGTTATGTCATGATCCCATTTACTCAACAAGCGTCACATCTTTGTTTAGCCTTTGCTCTGTTTAACTGAAGAGGTCCTCCAAGCCCTTATAAACAATGCTATGTGGCTCTCTTCACCTGCTGTCCTCAGCTGTTCTGTTCATAATAATCTATCGACCTCCTGGTCCTTATTCATTGTTCTTAACAGAATTCTTTGACTTCCTATCAAATTTAGTATTAGACTGGGAAAATATCGTGGTGGTTGGGGATTTCAACATTCATGTGAATGAAAATAATTGCCTCAGTAATGCCTTTAGCGCTTTATTAGACAGCATTGGTTTCACTCAAAATGTAAATGAACCAACCCACAGTCACCAGCACACTCTGGACCTGGTTCTAACTTATGGAATAGAGATTAGTGACCTTAATGTCTTCCCCCAAAACCCAATAATGTCAGATCACTTCCTAATTACCTTTCAGTTTATTCTTAAGGACTATCCAGCTCCTCAGACTAAAACTATAATGAAAAGGACAATATCTGAAAAATCTATTTTAAAGTTCAGAGAAATAATAGAACCAATATTTAATATTATGTCATGTGATCCTGTCGTTAACAGCGCCAGTCCCAGTGCTATTGATAACTCTGTTGACTCAATGGTCAACTCTCTAAAATCTGCTCTTGATGTTGCAGCTCCACTTAAACAGAAAGTAATCAGGCCAAAACGAGCCTCCCTGGTACAATGAAGAACTACGTTCTCACAAACAAAGGAGTAAGAAAACTAGAGAGATCCTTACGCCGCTCACACAGAAGAATCCCTGAAAGAATGGAAAACTTGCCTTCTGTCTTATAAGCAGGCTCTGCGTAAAGGCTCAAACCAGATATTATTCAAATTTAATAGAAGTAAATAAAAATAACTCTAGATTTCTCTTCAGCACTGTAGCCAGGCTGACAAACTGTCACAACGCAGTAGAACCCTCAATACCAGTTACTCTAAGCTGCAATGACTTCCTTCTATTCTTTAACAGCAAAATCACAACTATTAGAGATAAACTAAATGCAATTACTCCCACTATCAGTACTGAGCAAGCCCAGACTGCAAAGCTAGTGTCCCATACAAATCCTTCAGTAATACTAGATAGGTTCACTGCTGTTGATCAGGCAGAGGTAACTTCAGTCAGTATGGCCTCCAAAACATCAACTTGTATTTAGACCCAATCCCAAGTAGACTCCTCAAAGAAATTCTCCCTAATTATAAATCCCATTCTTAATATAATAAATACTTCACTAGAAAGCGGTTATGTCCCTCAGTCCTTCAAATATGCAGTGGTTAAACCACTTTTGAAAAAGCCTAATCTAGACCCGACATACTGGCAAACTATAGACCTATTTCTAATCTGCCCTTTGTCTCTAAAATCCTTGAAAGAATTGTGATTAAACAGCTTTGTCGCCACCTGCAGGACAATAATTTATTTGAAGTTTTCAGTCAGGGTTCCGTGCATACCACAGCACTGAAACTGCACTAGTTAAAGTCACAAATGATCTGTTATTAGCTGCTGATGATGGACAGGTCTCAATCCTGGTTCTGTTGGACCTCAGCGCAGCGTTTGACACCATCGACCACAACATTCTACTGCAGAGGTTAGAATGTGATGTAGGTGTCAGTGGAACCGCCCTTAGCTGGTTTAAATCCTATCTATCTGATAGGTACCAGTTTGTTAATGTAAACCAGAGATCTTCCCCATGTTTCTAAAGTAACCTACGGTGTGCGCGGGTTCAGTACTCGGTCCAGTTCTGTTCACTCATTATATGCTGCCCTTAGGTATGATCATCAGAAAGCATGGCATTAACTTCCACTGCTATGCAGATGACACTCAGCTGTATTTATCAATGAAACCTGATCAGACGCATCAAGTAGACAGACTTAGTGCCTGCGTGAAAGACATAAAAACTTGGATGACTCTTAATTATCTGCTCCTTAACCTGAAAACCGAGGTCATTCTGCTGGGCCCTAAGCACCTGCGAGACTCCTTATCTGACCAGATAGTTTCTCTGGACAATATCACTGTAGCCCCCAGCTCTACTGTAAGAAACCTTGGGGTCCTATTTGACCAAGATCTCTCGTTCAAAGCTCATATAATCAAGCCTGTAAAACAGCCTACTTTCATTTGCGTAACATAGTCAAAATTAGAAAAATCCTGCCCAGAGACGATGCCGAAAAACTCATCCATGCATTTGTCACATCCAGATTAGACTATTGCAGCTCTGCTACAGCGTGTCTTAAAAGCTCTATAAGAAGCTTTCAACTGGTTCAAAATGCAGCAGCAAGATTATTAACAGGTACTAGAAAAAGAGATCATATTTCACCAGTGTTGGAGTCTCTTCACTGGCTTCCTGTTGAGTTTAGAATCAAATTTAAAAATCCTCCTCCTGACTTATAAAGCTTTAAACAATATGGCCCCATCCTACCTCAAAGATGCAATAGTAGCGTACCATCCAAACAGAGCTCTTCGTTCTCAAAATGCTGGACTATGTGTTAGTCCCCAGAGTCTCTAAAAGCACAGTAGGAGGTCGAGCATTTAGCTACCAAGCTCCTATGTTATGGAACCAGCTCCTGTTCATGTAAAAAGAGGCCGACACAGTCTCTACATTTAAGACCAGGCTCAAAACGTTCCTCTTTGAAATAGCTTATGGTCAGGCCAGTACGGAACAGAAATAAAAACCTACAGTTTTAGCTACGCTGCCCGTGGAGCAAGTCTGCTGGGGAAGTATGGCAGCTTGAACACTATCCTCTGGTTCTTCCTACTTTATCTATCAACAATATTTAATATTACTTCAACTGTAGTCTGTTCATTGCTGTTCACATGTTTCTCTTTCTCTCCACTTCCCGGGAGTGGAGACTGTTTCAGACACTGCGGGCTGCTCCAGTGGCGACCCCCCCCACCCCCACCTGTCTGGGCCGATCTATCGCCACCCGCCTGGACAGCTGGATTAGCCACACCTCGTCTGCCTGGGCCGAACTCCTTCTACTGATGAACTGTTCCTCATCTCCTGCTGGAGGATCTCTCTACACTGGTGGACTGCTCCTCGTCCGCCTGGAGGAACTCTTTAAAGCCACCTCCCTCTTGAGTGGTTCTGGCTCCACAGTCCAAGTGGATGCGTCAGTCCTAGTTAATCTGCAGCCTGTCCGTCCGTGGGAGTAGGATCTCTCCTTCACTGTGGTTCTCCCCGAGGTTTCTACTTTTTCCCATGGGGTTTTTTGTAGTTTTTCCTCGCCGCGAAGGAGGGTCAAAGGACAGGGGCATTCTGGGACAGTTATCTGAACTGCTTTTACCTGTGGCCCATCGAGGCAACTGTTGTTGTGATTTTGGGCATTATAAAAATAAATTGATTTGATTTGATTTGATTTCAACACTGTTCAAGCACTTTCAAAGGTCTAGAAGCAGTGCATGCATAAGTCGCCTGGCCCATTATTTCCATGTGCAAACAACAAACATGATGATTTCTCAAAGCTGAAGAGTGATTGAAGATAGAGTGAACCGCAGCCCCAAACCCACTGCCTGAGAGGGAATCTGTAATGACGGCTTCTATATGCAAAGCCATGTCCATAAAAGCAAGTGCTGGAGTAGCTATCCGCTCCAAAATGTGGGGATCTATGATTACACAGGCAGGGCTGGATTACTTAAGAGCATTGCATCTTCATAATGTCGTAGCCACACAGCTGTAAAACCCTTGGGCCTCTTCTCAGGGTTGTAGCAGCCAATGATCTGTGCTTCATGAGTTACTGTCAATGTGCGGCTGTTTAACATTTTTACATTTGTGTTTTGTGACTTAGCAAATTGTTTTTATGCATATTTAATCTAATACCTACCATATAACCACCTCCAGGCTCACCGGGCTCTCCCTTAGGTCCAGGTGGCCCCACAATTTCACCACAGTCTCCCTGAGAAGAAAGTCAAGATTAAGTCAATGTGTGTTAAAAATCTGTTTGGGCCTTAAGATTTTTTTTAAGTTTACACAAAGTTTATATGAATACTGTTTTAAGTAACAAATAAATATTATTGACCAAATTATACAGACAAAAATGTTTTTTTCATCTAGTTCGATTCTGGTGTTTAATATTAACCTATAACATGTAAATCAATACTTACACAGCTACAGAACTAAGACTACAGAACCCATCTTCATAGTGGAATTGTATTTTACAAGGTTTTCATGTTGAAAAATTGCTCTGTGACATTTTTTATCCTTACATTTATGACCTGGAGCCTCAATAAAAAAAAAAAAATAATAAATAAATAAATAAATATATATATAGTGGAATTGTAAAATACAATTCCACTATATAAATATTCCCTGCTCACCCTCATGGTGGTCACATCCATCTCTGAGCTCTATATATATATATATATATATATATATATATATATATATATATATATATATATATATATATATATATATATATATATATATATATATATATATATAATTTCAAGTACAGAGCACTGAGTGGAGATAGAGCATTGAATGCAGGATTAATGGATTACTGAATACAGGATTACTAAAAGAAGTCAATTTATCAAAATAAGAGTAAGCTAACAATGAGGGAAAACTTATAAAATGATTAAAAGCTGATAAAAGTTAACCTGGCCCTGTCATATGAACCATATGATATGGTTTGGGTGGACATCAAATAGGCGAACCTAAACAAACATGGCTGCGCCGACGGACAAACTTCGGCCTATTTCATTATATTTACAGACTATTTTGCTTTTGAAAACGTGCACATAGAAGTGCTTTGTACATTTGAGGACGAGGAAGAAGTTGGTGCTTTTCTCTCAACTGGATTTCTTGATTTCTTGGCTTGGTCAGTTCAAATGTTCGTCACGGTGTTACGTATTTTTATGAATGACATCAACGGGGCCTGTCCAGATTGATAATGTGTAGAACTAATTCAGAGTGATACACATATCAATCTGGCATGAGCCAGGTTAGATAAAAGTAGATTTTACTCTTATGACCTCTTTAAACAATGAATTGTTTTAAGAAAAAACACGGCTGTCATAAAATACACAGTATGAATTTCAAAATATTCTTGAGAGGTATTTGTATTTATGGAGTTGTGTGGGGCGCCAAAGCAGAGAACACTATCTTCCTGCGACTGGCTCATATTTGGAAAGGTGTCCTCACAAGTCAAGTAGCATGTTCAATCTGTGGTAAAACATCATAGGTCTGTATTTCTCTTTGAGGTGAGAGGAGGATTTGAAGTTTACCTACCTTCTCTCCTTTCAGGCCGTCTCTCCCCGGCACGCCGGCCTCCCCTGGCGAGCCCTGTAAATAGTGTAGAAAAGAGACACATCTATCATCAGGCCTTCATCGCCTGCACACATATATCTCCTCCTCCTCCTTCTCCTCACTGCTCCAGCAGGCCGCCCTGCTCCAGCATCATTTCCCTTAGCCTGGATTTATGAAATGCCTCTTTTCCCTCCGTGCATTTGAATAAAGACAGATGCTCATTACTGAAGCAGGTGTGGAGAACAGATTGGGCCTCTGCCTGCAATCCCAGCATCAAGCACTTAAGATTTGCCACTTTCCACTAATTAATTTTTAAATTTGATTACTGATCGACTGTATAAAATGGTGGACATCTCTCACCACCTTTTATCTGTTCATATGTAGTGATCTATTGTGGTGGCCACTTGCCTGGAAAATCCAGAATGATCTGTCTGTATTTCTTGATGCATATAAATCTGTGTTACTCTCACTGAGTTCAGATGGGTGTGATTGACAGGTGGATTAGCCAACCAGGGACACACATGGTCCGTACATCAATGAGTGAAGCATAAAATGATGTTAATCTGACATGAAAGAAATTTGATTTTGTTCTAAATAGTACATCAGAATCAGAGAAAGAAAAAGATTTATTGCCATTGTCAGTGAACAAAATTCACAAAGTTGGAACTTGCTTCAGCGGTACACCAAAACGCTAGGGCATCCATTAGCGGCGCCCTCTTGGACTAACATCCATATTACCAATGAGCTCCTTTGTTTTATATGCGTCACGGAAATAAACAAATCTGATTTCACGGTTCTGTTTGAGTTTGACTCGAGGCGATCAAAATTTTTGTTGTTGTCAAATTATGAGACACTCAAAGTAAAATCGAATGCACGACCGTATGATGACAATCACGATGATTGAGTGTCAGTACAATGAGAAGTGAATGCACTTGTTCATGTGCATAGAAGTACGCTATCAATACTATTAATATTACTACTAATTACATATTTGTTTTATTTTCACTGGTCTTGTGGGTATTTTAAAGTTGTGCCTTTTACGTAAAAGAGATAAGATGTGCCAAGGCGACAGATAAGGCAAAAACTCAGAGTTGGGCTCAATATCAAGAGCCCACTGCCTGTACTTACCGTCTCACCAGGGAGTCCAGGCAGTCCAGTGGGTCCGGGCAGGCCCTGTCTCCCCTGGTCAAACACAAAGGAAAACCAATTATTTTTGCCTGTTTTTCTGTCTGTGTGCGACACCAGCGTCTGGCACCTTTTGCCAACTATTCAATATAGGTAGTGTGCTTTGCTAGCACTTTCTAAATGTGCCGATTAAGAGTCTCCCTAGCTGCTCTTTTAAATAAATTGTTATATTAGATGGCATCATGGTGGCTTCACGCATTTATGCTAAAGCAGAGTACTTTGTTATTGCATTCACGTTCCTTTTTTGCCTCATTACTGTCTTTGTGTACGCGGCTCAAACCAGCATTCCCTATTGCTATGGAAACTGGGTCTATACTAAAGCAAAACTATTAAAATAAAGTGCTCAAAAGGTGTCTCTTTACCAGATGGCGTTGGCAACTGTACAAATATTGCTTAACAACAAATGTTTTAGTTGTTAAGCAATTGTTTAGCATTATAATGGTGTCACTTTAGGTTGTATTCGGTGTATGACAATATTTAAAACTGTTAAATTTAAAAACCACAATCAGCTACACAGTAATTAGGGAGAACTCTCTCCAAAAGTTTAAAACAGACAAAACAGTATTACATTTGATTTACCTCTGGTCCTGCATCTCCTTTCAGCCCTGGGAGTCCTGAAGCTCCCTATTAAAATAAGATTAAGTTCAGTCATATTAAACTTCAATGTAATAACACTTTATTTAATATATCTCCCAGGTAGCACATAGCTCTACAGGTTGAACTAGACAGATTAAAAATACAGCAAAGTATTTGAAACATTGTGGGTCAAATTCCATTTAAAGTACTCAGTTTTGTGAATCACTACAATATCATGACATCTGTCGAATTGAAGTGAAGACTGTGCACAGTGAAAGATACAGGATTTTTGACAAGTTACCTTGAAGCCAGGCGGTCCTTGGGCACCCATTTCTCCCTAAAGAAATAAAGAAAAAATTATAGACAAACGTCATTCCCTACTTCATAAGGTTCTACTGCAAAGCTGTTCTTCTTGACAACTGGGTTCAAGTTTTTGGAAAATTCCACAAGGACCTTCATGAAGCTTCTACCCAATTAGAGGACCCCCTTGAAAACGAGATGGTTCATCTCAAGGGGCTTATCCTCCTAATAAATAAATTGAAATTGAAATTGAAATTGAAGGGTAGGAACACTGAGGTTTTCTTTTCTAAGTTTACTTCTGTGTTTCAGACGTGGAGCAAGATCGGAATTTTAGGAAAGTTTTACCTTTGAGAAACATGATTTTGTTGGTGTTGCTGCCTGTGTGCACATTTCGGCATGTGGGCTGTGCTTTTGTCTCCTTGTGCACTGCGCTTTTGCAGAATAATAACTAATCTACTTGTTTTTCAAATAAATAGATAAATAAAGATAAAGGACTTTCAATAACAAATGGTTGAACAGCACTTACCTGATCACCCTTTTCTCCTTTCAAGGTTGGCTCCTTCATGTCATCCTTCAATAAATAAAACAGTTTAATACATTCTTTTTAAACTGAGTCAGACAGTCAAAGGATTTAATTGAATTTTATTTTAGATTTGAATTTTTTTTGTCCATCTATGATTGCAGTGTCTTGTTTGAATAATATGTGATTGTTGCCAATATAACAAAGTGAAATAGACGTCTCAATACAATTTATTATAATCATCTTTTATGTTAATATATATCCTGAACATAAACACTCACAGATCAAAACATTGCATTACTCTGGGTTAGAAATCATTATCGAATTAAAGGGAGTGAAAATATTAAATTCTATCACATATTTCTAATTTCCAATTGACATTACACTTAATTACAGCTTTGCAAATTGAACAATATTTCATATTAAATACTATACTGACTAATTTAACTTGAGATCAGTTCAATTTTACTTACCGTCCCAGAGAGCAATCTTAATCCATGCGCTGTCATCACCTGCAAGATATGCATCAGTTTTATAACTATTCTGGTTATGCAGATCTCTAACAGAAGATGGCACTTGGGAACATGAAAGCACATTGTATCATCATTAAGAATAATTTGCACATTTGCTAATTCTGGCCTAAAATAGACATTATGCTTGAAAGTGACGCCAACATTGTTAGCTGAATGCATTAAGAAACACAGTGCTCTGAAAACCTCGTGTAATCGTGTGTCTATAATCATCAGAGCCTATTAAGTCTAAATGTCCTCTGGCTCTCGCTGTTGATGGTAAGCACATGTTTCATCCCTGTGTGCAATTAGGCCCTTCTCATTCTTGGGTGGTTTTTGTGTGATGATAAATTAAGAACAAGAAATAGAAATAGAAACAAGGCATATTGAACAACTGAACATGTTGAGCAGTGTCTAGTGCCCATTTGTATACAATTGTGACATTGCATTGGAATAATAACCTTGGACTGACTTGAAGACAATTATTTTAAAACGTCATTGTCATTTGCAAACTAAAACATATAAAAAATATTTGATTATGAAGCAAAAAATTGTACTTGTATGGGTTCACGTATTAGATGTCCACATGATACAGTAAATGCTGCTGTCAAAGTGGTCACCGGACCCCATTGGTGTAAAGCCCAACACCTGGGCAGTGGACTGATCATAATGTTATGTCTTGTATCAACACCAACTGCCATTTGGAAACAACTAGAGCTGAAAATTACACCAAGAGCCAAATGTATGAGGAGAATAGAATGGTTATATTTCACTGCTGTGGGTTCAGTGGCTCAGTGTCAAAACTGGCCAAAGAAACTAACACTGAGAGAAAAGTTAGCAATTACAGTGGGTATTAGGTAAAAAATATATATAATCATTATATCAAGTATAAAGCATAGAGTGCAAAGTGTCTATGACAGGTTAACCTGCTAATTTTACTAAAACACAGTTAAGATAATCATATTTAAGATCTAGCTAAAAATGCAGCAATTTTTTCTCCAGTTTAGCAATTCAGCAAGCAGTTTATATATGTAAATTTTGCCAAACTATTTTGATGGAGAATCATGATCGAGATTCACTCATTTCTAATAGTCAATGATCAGGGTCCACAGTCAATCCTCTGTCAGGAAAAGCTTGTTTTTTGGAGCAGAGTTCAGAATTTTTTTTTGTGTTAAATGGCACTGATTAAAATTCTGTTTACGTTCAGAAAATCTATATGCCATTTTATTTGTTCTTAATAAGACAAAATAAAAATATAATTGAAAAACAAAATATATTCATTATATCACCCAGCTCTAAACTGTATTTTTCCGCAGATACCCTGAGCTCCATAACGTTTTTCAGAAATGTATCTTCTTTTATCCTTTCCTGTACAAAATGTACCATACCTTGTTGGCCGCTTTACCCGGGCTGATATTATTATGTATGCTTTAATGCAACTGGCCATAATCTTCTCTTGACGTTTTCCTTTCCTTCCAAAACAACATTTACTGAAAAACTCAGTTCCCACTACCTCTGCACCAGCCTGATAACGTCTTCTAGTGCGGCTCGATAAGGGATACACAGGATGCTCTCTCCAATGTGGTAAAATGTGCACATAACCATTTACTCGGCATAGGTTGGCATAACAGATTTTAGGGCTCTATTGTAAAATGCATTCTGCCAGCCATAAATTTGGTGATGGTCTTGGAGCTAAAAGGGCTATTTTGCAGTTTGAAAAGCATCAGACGGCACGATGGCCATGCACTGCTCCTCCCTGTCACTAATAAACACAAGAAGCTTTATGAAGGGCGGGTAATGATGTGAGGCCTGGCTTCTGCTGTGTAAGGGAAATCGATGCCTAACTGCCAAAATTATCTGCCACGGGGAAAGCACAGACAGAGACTGGCACTAAATATTTAAGCAGTCTCATCCATCAAACGACTAAATGTTTTTCTGGAGACAGTTAGCATGCATGCATCTTCACTGCGCAGCATTGAGTGAATATGTAGATTATGATTTAGGACACTGATACATTTACGGCATTGTATATAACTTCGATAAAACACAATGCTAGCTTTTGTTGGCTTGCACTTTCTTTCGTTGTATTGCTTCAATCAAAAATGCAGTTTTTCGTATAATATAAATACTATTCTTAACTATACGTAGGGGTGAGCAATATCAAAATTTAGATCATGTCATGAATGTTATTTTGAAGATATGTTAAATTTGAATATTGCGTATATCGTTTACAGTAAAAAATGCTGTAAAAAGCTGATTGAAAAATAGTTGTGTTTCAAATAAAGGTAAAAGTAGTTTTGCACGTTTGTGAATGATTTGACCAACATTTTACATTTGTCTGATAATTAAACCTCAACTAATACGTTTAAAAAAGTTTAAAAACACGTTTCTGTTGGGTCGACATAATATTGTCTGACTTTCGCTGTTGGGATACTCCAAAAAAATATCAGATATTCCATTTTGTCAATATCACCCACCCACCCTAACTATACATTATCTTAAAGTGGAGCTAAACACCTAAACTTTGGCCACAACCACAGTCCAAACAAGCTGCTAAACTGAGCAGTGCCGGAAGGACTAAAGGAGAGCGTGAGGGGGAAGAGGGGCGGGGTCTGGACATCAAACTCCGCCCCTGCAGCCTAGTGATGTCACAGGCCTCCTGAAATGTACTGGCTATTGACGGCAGTACACACTCAGCTTTAGACAATTTCAGACCACAAAAATGCAAATTGCGATGACAAAAAAGACATTGCTCTTAAAACACCCTGTACACTGTTGGAAGCAAAAAGGTGTTTTTAGCATTGTTTATTACACTTGAGGCAATATCGTCGAAAAACAAAACACACAAACCCAATATTGATTTCCAATTGATTGACATGTGTTGAACTATCTAATTAACTTGTCTGATTTCCAACCTGTCAGCCCTTTGAATAAGGCACTAACAAGAATTAGATTAGGACCGAAAGTCACTGAAGTGTTTCCAAGCTCGTGTCTTAAACCTTCAGAGTCTAAACAGGCAGCGGAGCAAAACCCATTAGACCCAAGTCATCCGCATGTCAGCCGGCAAACTTTGTGACAGCTGTTTTTTTCATGCCACTTTGCGTTATTTGAGGGAAAAGATTGGCCATCACCGTCGCTCCTTTAAGAGTGATTACCGCTCACCAGCAGATTTTAAAACTGATGTGTTTGCTGCATGTTGTTTTTACTTTCTATAATAAGTAATGTCTTTATTATCACTCCTACTTCTTGTCACCTTCAACACATTAAAAGAGACTAGCTTACGTTTGACTAATCATTTTTAACAATAATTTCTGAAAACAGTGCTTTCCCTTTTGTTTTAATGAGCTCACAAGATTTCACATTCAAATCTTTTGCTGTTTATGACTGAAGGATCACAACACCACAGACTAATGGCTGTAACAAATGGGTTCATTTGACAAAAGATAAGCAGTAAATCACAGCCCACAAACTTCAAACGGTAGAATTTTATGCATGATTTATAACTTTGTAGCAGAACTGGAAGTGTATTCAAATGACACCTTTGTGCAAGTTCAATTCAATGTACAAAATGTAAATTGACGAAGAATATCTGGCATATTTTGAAAAATCATACGAGTTGGCTGAGATGGAAATTACTTTGGAGATCAATTGTTGAGGTGTAACGGAAAGTGTAAACACCGCAAATCTGTTCCAGTCTTTCAATTTATCATGGGGCTGTTATGTATAAAGAGTTTGCTACAGAACTGCTTGACAAACACCATTATCATTCATTTGTTGTACCTTATCACATCGTGCCTTGTGCCGATGACAGATCATTTTTAACCAACTCATTAAAACTGAAAGTGTATGTTGTACTTACAGGACCAGGAGGACCGGCTGGACCCACATCTCCCTAAAGGAAAACAGGAAACATATTATACTTTGAAGAGATATGAATTTACAAATGTCTTTAGGTTTAAAAAACAGGTTGCCGTGACATACTTTGGTTTAGTTGAAACATAACTTAACACTCAGACTTTTTGGCTTTTTGACATTATGGCTACAAACAACTAATAACCCTAGGGTCAAAAACTTGATACCCATTAGATACTCATTTTAACAAGTCATTACTAGAAAGAAAACCTAATAAATAGGACAAAATGTGACCTTGCCTGACTAGTTTAATGTTCTTTAGATCAGTGGCTCTAAACCTTTTTCAGTTGTGACCCCCAAAATAACAACAGTCGGCATTTGCGATCCCCAAACACAACACCACAAGTGATAAAGTGGCCTTATGTCTAATGTTTAATTTTATTTTGGGAACATAGACCTAGAAAACCTACTTTAATAGGCCAACAAATAGGAATCTACATTTACCACAGCATTTGAAGGGTGTCAAGTCTTGTTTAAGACTACAGCATACATTTTAAACTTAAAGAATGGTTACAGGAAAAACTCCATAAATAGGACATAATTTGACTTTATCTGAGTAGTTTTAGTATGGTGGTTTTTAACTATATCAGAACTACGGGTGGACAATATTGCCAAAAAAAGAATAACTTGTGAAATGTGAAATGTCAGTAAAATAAACCAAGTGCAAAAATATCACCTTATACCAATATTTGAACATGTAAAACATTTTTTTTTATTTGCTTTTTTTAAAATCAGCTCTTTTCTTTCTTTTTTTTTTATTTTATTTTGTACATCTTCAAAACAACAATCATGTTATTATCTACATTTTGATATAATGCCCATCTCACTCACAATTACACTTTAACATTAAAGAATCTACTAATGTCATAGTGTTGAAAATTTTATTATATTCTACAAAATCTTTTTTATTTTTAAATCATCATTGGGACATAAAAATTGGTAAACAGAGTACTGTTTACCGATTTTGATTGAACATTGAGCACTGAGATTGAGCATTGAGCGAAACTGAGCATTTTATCTATCAAAATACAGTTTGATATTCTATCATTCTGACAACACAAAACCGACTTGAATTAGATATTACCAATGTTCTTTCCTTGAACAAGGGCAGAAAACACCCCACAATGCTGCTGTGGAGAGATACTTCGATAACGTTTTCCAACCATTTGTTCATCCTTGTAAAATCTTTTTCTTACAGAATAAGAATCAGAATTGGGTTATTGCCATTGTAACATTGTTACGTGTAACACATACATTTTGAAGACTGAAAGTTGATCATTGTACACTGACTAATTATCAAACAAATCACAGCTTCTTCCCAACAAGACGTCAGATATATACTGTAGTTTGCTTTCAACGCACGACAATAGAGGACAATAATAAGACCAGACGGTGTGAAACTACAATCTAGCACAGGCAATATGACACAGACCACGAGATGAGTGAGATGAAAGAGCACAAACAGAGAGCGTTCATGTGCAGCGTGCGTTAAGTTGCGGCACTTAATTGGTTTGTGCATACACTTATACGCTTTACAACCCTTTAGAATGAATATAGTGGGGGCTCCAGGGAACTTTGGAAGGCTCTTAATTGTGATGCATTGCGTTTTGGAACCTTTACTTTCCCATTCATAATTTACAAGCTGTATTTCCATTCTTTCACCATGGCACATACAGCAGTAGTGTGTAGGCTCTAACAATGGCAGGACAACAATGTCACTTATCTTAATCATTTTCTATGGGCGCAAATTTGGCACCGCATGGGGGTATTAAAGCAGACAGTTAAAAAGTATTACAGTATTTCTGTCATGCATTATTCACTGGTTACAAAGGTTATATGTGTGCAAAAGGAAAGACAGAGAGGTTAGGATATGCACTTTCTTAATTTTTGCTGAGGGTGTCAAGATCATCTGGTTAATTAGTTAAAGAGGCTGTACCTGACTTTTATTGTGCGAATATATTGTAAAAGCATCTATTCGGGAGACCACAGAGCATTCTCTGCATCTATTTGTAGATGTCTCAAAAAGGTAAACATGAGGTAAACCCCCTTTAATAAATACATTGATAAATAGTTAAAAATTAGTAAGTTATGATAACAATACCATTGTTAACTATCATTGAGAACTAATAATAATTTTATTATAATAACTTTTGAAGGAAAATTAAGTAACTCAAATTGAAGTGCTAGTTTATGTCAAATATGTCAAACCCAACTAAATGAAGAGATTAACAAATAAAGCGAGTCACATACTATTGGATTGGTAAAGTATGTCAATAAATTTGAATACTCACAATAATAGTAACACAAAAATGTGACATTGTGGCACCTGCAATAGGCCAAAGTCTACAGCGCGTGAAAGTATTTTTTTCCTTTCGTTTATCTAAGGTTGTTTCATCCGATAAAAAGATTGGAATTTAATAAAGCAATGGCAGTATTTTATAAATTCTTTCGAAGCTCGGCATGTTCCTTCTAGATTTTCAACAAGGTCTAAAGTCTCAGTAAAATCTGTTTCACACTGTGCACACTACACTGTATTTTGTCAACCTATAATGGTACTAGTTTATGTTACCATGTAGTCTTATACTAGTTCTGATAAAGCTCAGATAATTTAACTGTTTGGACAGGTCAAATTTTGTCCTGTTTATGTGATTTTTTTTTGGCCGAACCTCCAGCTTCTGTTACATAGTGTACCTTTAAGAGAGAAAATGTATCTAGTTCGAGTTCATTCATTTCGTAGCTTCCAAATTTGCTTCTTGTAATGTTTCCAAAAGCTTTCAAGGATGAGCAAAACTGGGAAATAACACAGCCAAAAGGACTGGCCTCTATACGCTGCCAATTACATAGTGCTTGAACTGTGTGAGCCCTATACCACTTTGTGTGGTGTGCACTTACACCAGAGCGGCTTTAAGGGCGCACAGACAGAGGGGAAATCACGGCGTGTGACACTTGACATTGATGTGACTTACTTTTTGTCCTTTCATCCCGGTGGCTCCGTCCGCACCTGGCTGACCCTGTAGGGAGGAGCAGCAAGCCCTGGTTAATGACTGTGTGGGACAATGGCACAATATGAAATGTCACCGCTGGAAAATACGCACCGCTTCTCCTTTCTCACCCTTTTCTCCTGGGACTCCGGAGTCACCCTTTTCTCCCTGCAAATGAACAAACACATCAGTGAGTGACAACAAGGAGACACAGCGCAGGATCACAGCAAGGATACTGATAAACAATAATAATAAACCAAATTCTTCCGAATCTTTCCTATGGGGACAATACAGTGTTCCTTAACCTTTACCACATTAATTTGGACAATCTGTTGACATGCTGCCTGTATACCACACTCTGCAGCATGGGGCCTTACTGGGTCTGATTTTGCTTGACTATTTTCTGCTAGGATTTATCACAGAAACCGGGTACAAGCTGGACAATGGTATAGAGAGGGTTGAATATAAAAAAAGTTAAGGATGTGCCAAATGTCCAAAAAGATGCAACAAAAGAGCCATGGAATAACCCGAAAAAACTATGGGTTACTGCAGGTAAATACATCACACTATAAAGCCAGAATACTTTTGAATGAATGCTAAGTTTAGTATTTAATGTCTTAAAATCTCCTTTGGTATTGGCCTTGATAATGGCTATTCTTCCTGGGGTCCACATCTTAAAAGCGCATTACATACAGATGAAAAGCATAGTGTAAAAGTACACAAGTGCAAAGTACATTTAAAATTCATAAAAGCTTCAAATACACTCTCATATTCCTGTGCAACTTTCGGATACCATTGAATGGCCATGATCCGCATGTCATGTGTCATGTCATGATAGATTAATCACAAAAATCAAATAAAAATAATCTTAAAGTCTATTTCAACACATCAATATATGCCTTTACAGTAAGACCAGATCCACAGCATTGAAGAGCCCAAGCCTCCAGCTGTTGCACTGCACCACTTTCATACTACAGTATTTTCTGGAGAATAATTCCTCTGTCTACCAAAAGATGGCACTTTATGACTGTGGGTGAGTTGTGCTCTATGTTCGCAGAGAGAGAGAGAGAGAGAGAGAGAGAGAGAGAGAGAGAGAGAGAGAGAGTGGCCCTTCTGTCAGCTCTGTGGAGAAAACTATGTAAACAGCAGTGTAAAGCCTCGCAGTATAGTCAAATACACAGATTCACTGCATGTGTTTACCATTAGTTTGGGTATTGTGTAAAGAAGAAGAAAGCTGCATTTTAGAGCAGTCCGGAAATAGAACTATTATAAACAAACAGTGGCTCAGCATACTGTGCACAGTTTTTAATGAGTGGTAGTAAGTTATTTTGGTAGAGCTCGTTTAGTAAGACCATAAAAAGCTTGCTTCACACTTCTTTGCTTTTGACACATTCTTTCATGGTCCCAAGGCACGACCAAAATATAGTGTATAATGAATACTCGATCCATAAAAATTAAACACACATAAAATAAAATAAAAAGCTCCAATAATCATGTCACAATAGGTTAAAACCAGTGAACCTAAATTCTATTACCAGCATAAATATATATTATATATCAATATTATATCAATTTTACTTTTTCTTTCAAGGATGTGCAAAGTAATTTTTTTATTGCTGTCTTCACACTTGTCAGTCTAAAATTATTTAATTCAAGGTATTGCTTATTGTTTGAAAAACTACAGATCAGATCAGGCCTGTAACATCTAGCATACCCTGCTTGTCTCCATGAAGATAGATATGTTAAATGCTATACTGTGGAACATTTCAAGCAAGCAGGTAGCGGACCCCTACCTGAAAAGTTACAGTTTAGTGGTACCCTTTTTTTTTAATGTAAAAATGTAAATAAAATCGATTTTGCCCCAGTACAGATATATTGGAAAAGCATATATTTGGGCGAAAATGAGACCACAGTGCTTTCTCCGCATTTATGTATAGAACATTTTATTCTCCATGAAGCGTGTGCCGTTAGCATTCTACGTTTGTTAGACTCCTCCCCTCTGGGATCAGGACTCCCCTGAAAAAGAGATTCTAAGTGGGACTTTCCTGGTTAAGTAAAGGTCAATAAAATAACTGAAATTGTTTTAACTTGACAGCAAGTTCTGAAAAGCACTTTTAAACTCATTGTGGTGAGTGAGCGATACATCTTCTGGACTGCTCCAAAGAGTTTAAAATGAACTATCTATTCTGTTTTTCACATTTTAAGATAAAGTTACAGAACTGATTGGAAAAAAGTCACCTTATTCAGGAAGTTGTCGCAGGCTGCCAATCTCAACAGCAAATAAATGCTATTCAGACTACAAAGCCGTTTTCAATCAACCCGGAGAAAAGGTGGTTGTTTTGTTTTGTTTGTTGTTGCACATGAGCATTGAACATCATTCTAAAATCGACCTATTTTATATAATGTTATAGCAGCGAAACCTTACTCAAGTTCTTTATTGAAATTAATGTAAGTTCCGCACCAGAAATGCGATCACTGGGGATTGCGGATAAGTAACATTCAGAAGTAAAAGTGTGCTGCAGAATGAGGTGGATTTCAATTTCTGAAACTTACTAACTGTGCCCAGCCCGACAACATCCCCGTCTTAAGTTTACGACCATGAAGGAATTGAGAGTAAAGCAAGCTAAACTGAATAAGAAAAGAAACAACAGCCAACAAACTTCCGGCAGAAATGTCTAGACTCTTTATCCCACACACAATGCTAACCTAGACATTTTAATTGACTTCCATTCACTGCATATAATCAAACACGTTACTTGTCGACTCTTGACATGTTTAATAAACCTGTGCCATCATGGGATTTTTTTCCACATTTCCAGCCATTATGTGCGTGAGAACTGAAGGAACAAGTGGGCCGTTCATCAAAGCTTATTGTTGCCTCCCCTGACGCGTGTGGAGATTTGTAGGGGATGCTTGAGTTACTCAGAGCAGCGATATCATGGAGCATCTGTTAGGCAATCTGAGAAGACAGAATGGCGTCGCGGTTGTATTTAGACACTCCTTAGTCACGCACACATCCCAACAGACAATAATTGGTATTTACTCAAAGCCCCTCCCCTCGTTCATCAGTTTCTCTAATGACAGCCATTGTCATACGTCCCTTTAATGAGATATAAGTCACTGTTTCCTCGTCCAAATGATGAGCAGTTATTAAGGCTGGTAGGGCTGCTGCCATGCTCGAACAGATGGATTGTCCTATTAATATTTGAGTTGGGGAGGAGGGACTAGTAAAAATTGACTTTGAGCGCTAATTGAATTCTGTGCAGCTTTATCAACCACATGGGAGTCCTTTGGATTTTTAACAGTATTGTACCTCTAATGCTACAAGTCACAGGAGTTTTACATTGGCACGAAACCTTACAGTAAGAATGTAGTGCTATATCCACAAAAAAATCATTCTATGTTCTGGCAAAAGTGATTTTCTTTCTGAATACGTAAAAAAATCAGTACGGAAAAGGACAGCTGTTAGAATCCAGTAGGACATGTAGTTTTTTTGTCAACTAACTGATTTATTTAGAACATAATGACTTATATGGGACAGCAACAGAACGGAGTAAGCTATAGCTAAATATTTGGGAGTCACTCATGAGTTTATTCTGCTTTTTACATAAATACACTGTTTCCAATGACGTTTTCTGTATAAATTGTTGTTTCCGAATGAACTCCCATGCAGCTGTGGTCTTGTGAGTGCAGTTTGGGTCAGACAAGGTTAGGTCATAGAGATACTGAAATGTTTTGAGTGCTTTTGCTAGTTTTGCACCACAGCCCTCTCGAGTCGACAAATCAAACA
Organism: Rhinogobius similis; assembly: GCA_019453435.1. Classification (NCBI taxonomy): domain Eukaryota; kingdom Metazoa; phylum Chordata; class Actinopteri; order Gobiiformes; family Gobiidae; genus Rhinogobius; species Rhinogobius similis. The sequence goes on from CM033634.1 coordinate 16,953,288, forward strand.
GCAGGGCAAAAACTTCTTTAGTCAACTACAGCCGTAATATCCAGATACTAATCAATACTTCAAACCTTACTTAATACTACTATCTTACTTAAACAATTGATACTGGAAAAAAATAAACATAAACACATTGGACCTTTTCTGAAAAGGTCGAATCTATATCAGAACTAGCAGCAAGTGGTAATATTACATAAAATATTTTGTGTTGAAAATTCTTTTGTATAAAATAAAAAGCAGAACAGTTATATAAAGAAGAATTAGAACACTAGTCTATATCTTGTACTGCTCTAACCAACTAAAGAGTTTCATGGTTGGAGCAACAACATTTTTAAGATAACTTGTAATTGGGTTTTAAAGACTATTTTCTAATACCAGATATTTTTGTCAAGGAATAAGTCAATGCGATATTCCACCACTGGCTACAGACTTTCATTGTCTTTCCCAGAGTGCTACTCTAGCAACAAGTCACTGTTGATTCACACAAGACTTTAACATGTATTTCTTTTAAAAAACAATCATGATTTATGTTTTCATCCAACAGGGGAGAAAAAGAGCACTTCGGTGTGGACTTATGTGGATAAATATCTGTCTTTATTATCGTTTCACATATCCATGACAGATCATTCAAAGTCAAATAATTGGCAGAGGGGTATAAAACAAGTTAATAAACCCTTCACATAAGATTAACTGTGGCTCTGATAGTGTTTGCTGAGATTATGGCTGTATTTACGTGAAGTGGAGCAGACCTGCGCATGTGTGAGCGTGAAACGATGACTTTGAAGCACCTCTAGTCATCAAACTGCAATTAGGGCCAGTCTGCACCGTGCTCTCCATCAATACCTGCACCTCACTGTCAGGGGGAGTGCTACAGCTATGGAAATATGATTCATGAGAGCACCAGGCTTCCCAGCTCATCACACGAGGAGTTTAACGATATGCTGGAAATGCATCTAACACCAGTCCGTAGAGGAAAGTAAATGTATGTAATGTTGAATGAGGATAATTAGTAATAACTAGTGGTGCAGTGATTACATGACTTTTTTCAACTTCACAGTAAATCCTTTATAACCAAGTAATATCTTGCTAGTTGCATGAATTATGTTTGCATGCATTGTTGAGTATTTTCTTTCTTTTTTATTCTTTTTGATAAAAAATAAGTTCACAATAGGGCTGTATGTAATGGAACAAAAAAAAAAAGACAAACCCTATGCATCCATTATTCAACTAAAAGGGAGCAAGGCGTTGTGCTAGAAGAGCTCTCAAAAGTAAGAATTTACATAATCTCACCATATATCTGACTGAAAATGCACACAGAAGATCATAACTACAAGTTTGCGTACAGAAAAGTACCAAGAAACTGCCCTCAAAAGAAGAAAAACATTGATCAGTCACTCCAAGATCTCCAGCTAACTTACTCTTTGTCTTGTCCATATATATGTTTATAATCCAACAAAATAATAAGTTGATTTTTAAATATTTTTGGTCAACCAAGACTCCATCAACTGTGACCAAACACTTGGAGCCCTAGTTCACCACAAATAGCCCAAAAACTGTCTAAACCTGAAACTGAACCTTGATATAGACCAGGAATATACCAGGAGTAGATCTTTACCAAACCAATTTCTACATCAGCACTAAACTGGGCTCAAATCAGAGAAAACTCACTGTAAACAATGCAATGCAAACCTATTTGAGTGAGAGAAAGTGCCTTGTCTTAAACAGATGTTAACAGTTCAGTGCAAATTGTCTAGTGTTTAGACCGGCCTTTAAAAATGCACAGGGGCGAGTGAGAAGTGGTGACAATTCTAATGCTGCTCAATAATTACTGCCCACGCAAACTGTGCCTTTCCCAGCCTGATGGTTTAATTTCTTCATTTGCATTGTCTCGTGTCCATAAAACAATCGTCCAGACCTTCAGCAGTAGGACAGGTTTTAGTAAGTAATTGACTGAGACAAAAGAGAGTTTGCTTGTCTTCAAAATGTATAATAATAATAATGATGTGTCTGTGTTCGTAAGTTTGAACACTGAACTTTTACTCATTCACTGTTTATGCTCTGTAGCTTTAACACTGAATTAGTTAGGGTCTTGTTTTATCCTGGTTTAGCCCAGTTTAGTAATGTCTTATCCTTGTTAAGACTTAGTTTGGACTGGCTTTAATTCTGGTTGATGAATGGCATTATATATATGGTTTGTGCGTGGTATAAAAGATGTTGCTTTGAAAGTCAAATGTTTTCTGAGGTAGAAGATGATAAAAATGTGTGCATTATTTCCACAGTGGAACTTTTAAATTGCTGCACAATACATCATATTTTTTCCACAGGTAATTTTGCATTGTAGCTTGCACCACTGTTAGTTCTGCATTTTAAAGAAGTAATATAATGAACAGCAAATTCTTGGGGGATTAACGCCGGCTTGTAAACCTTTGTTATTAGCTGAAATCATTCAGGAAAGTACAGGAAAATGCCACAAGTGAGAGTAAATTCCACCTGAGTGTGGCCTCAAGCAACCTTAAGAAAGCGTCCATTCTACTGGTCACAAATTACAGGACAAAAATAATCAGAGAACAAAACACTTCAGCATTAGTTTGAAAAGGTATTTCATAGGGTGATGGCATTTTGACATCAACAGTCATAATTTAGTAACAAGTAATGAGCCCCTGTGAACAACTTCAATCCCAATTATGGATGTATTAGTAACACACTAGTGTTAGTAGACGATTTGCATATTTTTAGCTACTTTTTAAATGCATTTATGTATTTAAATACAGGATAAAGGTAGACCTTGATTGTGTATGTTGAGTTAAAATAAAATAAAAAGTTATAATTGAGTTAATTACATGCACTTACAAAAGTACTTCTTTTAAGTCCTTCATCAAACCTCTGGTTCTGAGTGAAACTTACATTGCCTCACATTTGTCATTTGAGTGTTTTCATGTTGGTTTTACAAGGGCACGCAGAGCACTATTCTTTACTACCACCAACACTCATATTTTCATTATATTACACTGTATGCTGAAGTCCCATTTGTTTCAAAGTATATTCCATGTCCTCATAAGACAACTTTGCTTTTTCAAGGTGGCCATTGCTGACATGTCTCCTTCCTCCTCTGGGCATGGAGAGCAGGAGGACCTCAGCATCCTTACCTGACACCACAGCTCAGCCACACACTATACATCAAACCAACAGCTGCGGTCAATAGGTTGTCCACTACACAATAGCTTTCACTCCCGGTGTGTTCACAAGTGGGCCACTGGAGGCCTGGTGGGCGGTGGTTTGGAGCGCTAAAAGAATACAAGTACGCAGATAAACAGTAGGAGACTAGCATAGGTCCATGTTGGAGGATTTTTACATAGTGTGTTCTGAGTGCCTCCGGTGAGCAACAGCACCCCTGGGCTTCATGAAAATGATTGCAGAGCCTGTTTTATTCTTTATTTTTACAAAGCGCTGTGCGTAATGACCATCTGTCTGTCTGGAGTATGAGCTCTGAGTCACGCTGTGTGCGCGGCAGGAGGCTCCGGCTGGGATAAAATACATCACTTAGGTAGGATACAACTGAGTGAAATGTGCTGCTGCCAATGAGGGAGATAACTGATTCTGCAGTGTCAATCAAACAAACGCACAGTCCTCAGCAGAGGTGAAAATAAACGAAAACATTTTATGAAATGCCTTGTACTTTCAATTGGAGATTTTTTCCCAAACAGTCATAATTCACCAAATGTCTTTTTCTACCCCAGTGCATGACACTTAACAAATAAATAAGTGCAAAAGTGTGTTTAGTGACACGATTAAATAGTTTTCATCTTCGCAGTACTGTTGTAGTACTTTCTAGGAACGTTATATGTCTTCTTTAATTTGGATTTAATTACAAAATGTTGGGTATACTGTTACATATAGTAGCAATAGTGGAGAAAATTGTAGCAGAAATTGCTTTTTAAACATCTAGATAATGATTTACTTGATTTCATTTAAAAGTACATAGGTAAGTATTTTTGCAGAAATGATTTTATGCGATAACCTCCTTCACCTCTGACCCTTTGACGCACTTGGGGGTAAAACTTGTATAATCCAAACACAGACGGCACTGTAGATGATTAAAGTTTGTTCCGATTTGGAGGACTTTCTGAATGAACGCTGCTCAATCACGCTGACAGTTCACCCTTGCTGGAGGTGCGGCTCTGGGACATTTCATCAAACGCCGGAGACAGCCTGAATGTACTTTATATGCTGCGTGTCACTGGGTTTTGTTTTGAGATGAACAATGTTTTTAGTTGTGCCTTGACGCAGGCTCCGTCACACTGCAGTTATAATCGGTTTGGTTTTATCAAGAAAAATGCAATCAAATCAAACACACAAGTCAAGTATATCTGAGTAATACACAGATATAGGGATTATATAAGATTTGATATTGCCTTTGTTAAGTAAATGTATTAGTTTTACTGTTTATACTGTTTATTTCAGTGTAGATGATGAATTGATTGCTAAGAATTATGTTCAGTTTACTATGTATATATTCCAGTACTACAGCTAGAAGTAATCTATATTTGGAGGTGTAGATTTTTCAGTTTTAAAGGGATATTTTTTTTCTCTACACTGTCCTGGAAATGCAACAGTGTTTGACTTTTTGCTCAAAATTCTAAGATCAGTGCGTAATTGCTTGCTTGTCACACCCAAAATCTCTTCACCTGATCCGTGGCCAATTCTTGCTTGAAAACTGTCTACCTCTCCTTCAACTTCCGCTGCTGCTGCCAACAGACAAAGCGTCCTGTTGTGTGTCTTGAATAGATGAAGCTTAAGATCCTCACCTCAGCAAAACAGGAGACTTATAAATGCCAATACAAGTGGATGGATGAAAAGCTGGCATGTATTAAGGGTATCATAGGGACACTGTCATTTAGAAATGCCGCTCCTTATCTTTAAGTCAGGGAGTGGAGTGTTTTAAAGAGGGACTATGTCACGTTTCTGCCACTTTTTTCCTTTTTTTAACATTCTAAAAAACAAAAAGAACAGACAGAACAAACAGAAGAACACCAGAGCATGAAAAGACAAAATCAAAAGGAAAAAAGAATATAAAATGTGTCTCCTCAGTGTTGGTCCCATTTGTCTGATAAATTTGTCATGTTTAAGTTCTGCCTCCTTCTTGACTCCATGGAGATGTTATTGCTTTTTTTTCTTCCACAGTATGGAACTCACCATGAGGTAAAACAGGTAATGCCATCAGACCAAGTTACAAGTCACATCTGTGGAGCGCTCACCCACTCACAGTGAGAAGTATGCATTTTAAAGATGTTTTTCAGCAATAAAAACACCCGTAATTCATAAAGTTTAGCAACACTGAGGAACAGGTAAAGCAATACCATCTCCATGGAGACTAGCAGGCTAGAACCTTTTACATAGTGTACCTTTAAGACTCCACTATTATTTATTTGGTCTATTTGGTGGAGGCAGTGCAAGAAAATTAACATACTTGGTTGTAGCCATGGGGTAAGATAAGATAATGAGATAAGACCAGCCTTTACTGTCTTCCAGTGGAGAAATTTGTCTTGGAGATAACATCACACGTAATACAGTATATCCACTCCTCTAACCAAGAGCTACACAATCCATCTAAAAAGGTATTAAATATAATTCATAACTGCATTGGTTACAAACAATAACACATTATTGCATTTTCCCAATTGACCTCAAAACCATCTGAGATTTGCTCTCCCACACAACAATCTCACTCATTCTTCACCACTGAGGTGGGTGAAGTGTCTCGCCCAAAGACATAATGACACTGGTCTATATAGAATTTGAATTTTCTGATTGGACTATAGTCTAGATTGGAGTTATTTCTCTGTATTTCTTTGTTTATTTATTTTCTTCTACAGTTGATTTTATTTCACCTTTCTATGATTACTGGGAGAGATCAAAGTAGCTTGGTTTTATTGTCTGTTTGTTTCTATCACTGTATAATCAAAACTATGGAAACTGTCTCGTTTATATAATTTGCTGTATAAACAAAATGGGCTGTATTGTATGCGACCACTACATCTGACAGCAGACTGTGGCTACAACAGTCACTAACTGTCACAAGCTTTATAGTGGATGGAAATGGAGAATCCTTATGTTGTGATCAAATGTGAAATCAGGCCAATAGTGCATGAAAATAATTGGACAGCTAGACTATTTGATGCCTAAATGCTCTTGTTTTCCCCTGACACTGACTCGGTTAAGAGCCTGACAAGCTGTCTGTGTCTTAACGCATGGAGGTGCTTGTGCCCTTTAGCGGATGGGTCACTTCACACAGCCGTCCCACCGTGTCTGGGAATGCACCGGACCCCGAGGAGAAAGACCATAACTCAAAAAACCAACGGGGCTTATAGGCAGACTTGTCCTACTCATCAATACGCCACTACCTTAATACAGCCCCTGTGGTTTGGAGCGCTGACAATAGCAATGGCGCTGTGGCAGAATAAAGGAGGGCAATTTGAATGGATCGATACATGTTTTGCATATGATTTAAGGCTAGAAATAATTTGTATTTTTTACAAATTCAGAATATATAGAAAGTATCAAAAGTCAGATACTAATCGACACTGAAAAACAAGCATAGAAACTAGATATTAATTTGAACAAGTATCGATACAAAAAAGAAATCACAAACAGGACAAAATGTGACTTTTCCCAAAAAAGAAATCACAAACAGGACAAAATTTGACTTTTCCCAAAAAAGAGATCACAAACAGGACAAAATTTGACTTTTCCCAAAAAGTTTTAGACTGATCAGTCTTGTGAAAACACTGTCTAGAACAGGTATATCCAAAAATCTACAATAGCATTTTTTTGTGGAAAATGTCTTTACTTAGGGTTAAAACAAGTTAATCGATTAATCTCAACCAATCGATTATTGAGATAACAGTCAACTACTTTAGTAATCAAATAAACATTATCTGGACTATGCACATAGTCATGTGCAGAAAGAAAGGGTTAATGACTCAAACAAAGCAGGAATTACTTTTTTTTTTTTTTTTTACATTTTCAGTCACGTTTTGTTTTGTTTTTGATCAAAAATCTATTTTGGCTATGAATATAGTCCATCAGGACGTCCTCAAGTGCTATCACATCAACTTTGTCTGGGTTAAATTGAGAAAAATCTGATTAATAAAGGCCTTCCGTGGCCTATAAACAACTAATCGATTAACAGAAAGAATAATCGCTTAGTAAAACAATTGTTAGTTGCAGCCCTATTTTAACTACATTTTAAAACATCTTACAATACATTCAGAGTTTATTGTAGATCAAGTTGTAGTAGTAATAGTGATAGATATGGCTGAGTATGAATATGCAAGTTATTTTTCTTTTGGATAAAGTTTAGACAACAATTGGAGAAAAACACCAATGAGTCAGTTAAGTGTTCATTAGTAAAGAAAATGTTAATAGTGAAGCAATAATTTATTTTCCTGTTCAGTGTTGTATCTTAATTTTAGCCTGTGTAATACTAGAGGTTCAGTTTTAAAGATTGAATTCATTTGGAGAAAGAAAAGATACCTGCAAGTAAAATTACACCTGTTAGTGCTTTTGATTGGATTAGCAGAAACATTAAACAGCAATTATCTCTTGTGATGAGATGACACAAAGACACAGATTTCCCAGTAGTGGTTACATTTTAGAATCAGTGGTGGCTTAAATCACTTACAGGCATGCCTCTGGGCCCCGGCTCCCCAGCCTTTCCTCTGCGTCCCTGCGGCAGACACAAACACAGTGACTTCAGTTGAGCGCGTGAAGCTGGAGCAGAAACAACAGGTGTGGCTGCCTGGGCACATACACGCTACTAGCAATTAAGGCTAGAGACAGAAACTCCTGTCACAGTCTCTAATTTGCTTTTAATTAACAACCAGAAAACAGCTTAATTGCTGCGCCCCGTGTGGCCCACTACTCTTTGTTTCCCGCTCAGGTTTAGTGCGCCTTCCCCAGCTGCATGACTTCTCTGCAACATCAATCAGAGTGCAAAGAAACAAGTGTCCAATAATAGCGGATACACTGTCCGACGAAAAGGAGGTCACCGTCTTAAAACAGGATCCTTGCAAGTCTTAAAAAGCTGACATCTTATAACGCGATGTAATACGATGTGAACAAGTTGCAAAGATTTACATCAAGAGGTCTTATATCCTCATGGGGAAAGAGGATAAAGCTTTTGCGAACGTCCTTATAGATATCCTATAAACTGGCACAGCATCACGGGCTCTGACTGGAATTAGCTTTCACACAGACAGCCAGTAGTATCAACTCAATTAGGAGAAGCTAATACTGTGGCTGATATCAAACTACAATGAAGAAAGTTATAATGCCTAATGTCAAAATGGATTACTTTATTTTGCAACTTCATTTCACAAATAAAAGACTTGGACAAAAATCACACTGAAAATAAGCAGGACAAGCTGTCATTTTTAGTACATTCTTAGAACTTTGCATCAAGGAACTGCACATCCATTCACACACATTCACACACCAGTGTACGCAAACTCTGGGGGTGAGTTAAGTGTCCTGCCCAAGGACACAACAGCACTATTCATCTGAGGGAGCGGTCATCCTGTGGACCGTTGAGGAAAAATGTCACATCACACTATGTTTCACAACGTCAGTGTCCAGATAATAAATGTTGCACAGGATGTGCTAAAAAGTACAACGTACTCTTAAGAAATGACCAAAGAACAACTAATCTGTTATGAAGCTAATCTACTATGGCCTTGTCTTGATTTACTGGCTTAGACTGGTTCCTTAAGGTGGACATTTTAATTCTTTGCAATGTAAGAAATTTCACCATTTCACCACCAAGACCATTGATCTACCAAGAATGTTTTTTTTTCTAATTTCAGGAATGACCTTTGAATCAGAAGATGGTCTATAAAATGATCTTCAAACATTTTCATGTTCATATTGAACAAGCATAAATCCTATTCCTTTGTTACAATAGATTCCAAAGTTATTCATGAATGCAAATTCAATATAGTTGCATGATGCATCACATGATTTGAAAAAACCTTTGATGTAGTAGACATCCTTTAAGCAGACGCAGTCAGTGCAATTTACTTGAATTTTGTATTCCGTGCACTAATGTTATACCATCAATACAGTAAAGCTATACACTTTAAATGCATTTGGTGTTTTGGACATGAAATGTATGTATTTTATTATTTTGCAAACCACTCATTACTGCTTTTACCATCAACGTTGTTTTTTTTTCTGAGTTCATAAATATGCCACTCTTACGTACTACAATCTACAGCACAGAATCAGCCAACACAGATTTGAAGGATCACTATTATTATCCTCCTCTACTGTACATGCCCTGATTGCCACATAAAGCACACTTCCTCCCTCTACTGCACCAGGCCCGGCTCAATCTTTCGGGAGTCCAAGGATCATCACTCGCAGCTGCAAGAAGAAGAAGATTCACAAAGCAACGCCCCCTCTCCTCTCCTCTCCTCTGACATGCCGTATGCGTACTCTTTGATTAACTGGGTCGAATTTGACACTTTTGCCAGCAACAAAGACAAAGGATGAAACTTGACTCGCAGCTATGGCTTTTTTAATCATCTGTTTGCATGTTTGAAGTTTGGGAAATTAAAATATAAAGTACAGTAAATGTCCCTAAAATAAGGTGAAAAAATACATTCGCCTTCTCCCTGGAATAACCCCTGTTACCCATTTTGTTTGATGTCTGAAGTCAGCCTTGGCCATGCATCTTTTGATCATCCGTGTTAATGTAGCTGTGAAACTCCACACTCTGTCTTAATGGGAGCACATTCAAGGGCTTCTTCGTGAAACCGTCGGAAGCAGAAGTCAAAACCTGTCAATGTACAGGAACAAAACCTTTAAAAGTCTTGAAAGCCCCTTTTAGCTTCAAATCTCATTACATTCCAGTGCAACGGTCTCTTTCAGATATAATTGAGGTTGGTTACCTTTGGGCCACTGAAAGAGCACTTGCAAGGCAGACGGAGTATTCTTGTAGTAGTAGCTTTTGCACTAGGGGCTGCATGTTGATTGAAAACACATGCATTTTGCAAAAGCAGAAGCATAACAAAGCCTGTGATAATGAATGGGTTGACAAAGGATCACTGCCGCATTTGCACAAACAGGTGAGTGTTTGTTTTAGCCCTGGCCCTCGACGCTGCCCTCTCTCCTCTGAACTTAAAAACAGATCCATGGTTAAGTGATTTCCCTAATGAATATTTCATATCCTATTATTCCAAACAGGTCATGAATTATGCAAGTGTGTTTACTATCGCTGTGCATTTGCCCTTAAATCACTTTTAACTTCAGAAGATCATGTGGTCACTCTTTATTTTACTAATTACAATATGTAACAACTTCCTATTGCTAATGCATTACATGTCACTTTGAAGTTGTTTTATTTTTTACTTTATTTTAAATAAACTAGGTATTGTATCAAGGATAGTGTAAAATTAAGTGTTACAAATTTCATAAACACTAAGCTCATTAAAGACAAGAATTACAGACAAAATCTCAATATACATTCTCTTGAAGTTAGTAAAAAAAAAAAGAAAAAGAAAATACATTTTGCAAATCAATAACTGGCCTGACACAATAATTATGATGAAAAACGTAAGAAAACGTCGGCAGCAATCTGGCAGCAATTAAAGATCCTTCATTTAGTGAGGGACATACCAACTTACTGACTTAATAAAGGATTTTTAATTGCTGCCAGAGTGCCTCGGACGTTTTCTTCAGTTTTTCTTGTGATCTATGTTTCTACTGATCCTGTTTCAACTGTTCGGGCAAACTACACTGCTGATTCATCCTTGAAGCACTCACTTTTCCCCCCATTTCAACGATAATTATTATACTGACTTATTGTTCCAAAAAAAAAAAAAATATATATATATATATATATATTTTAGGAATCAATTTCAGTACTGGGAAATGTATCAACATTTTTTGTAGTATATTAACATTTAATTTGTAGATGGTAATTAATGATACTTTATAATCTATATTTATAATACGGCGATTCAAAATTTGCTTTTGGGACAGGCTAAGTAATAACATGATGCAGTGTACCAAGAGTAGCAGAGTTGCAGAGGAAAGTGTATCTAATATATAGGTTGGTAATTCAAGTGTTGAGTCTGTAGCCTATCGCTTGACTTTTCATATCTTTAGAGGTAAGTCATTTGTTGCGGTGAACTGGTGAAATTCTAAAAGCCAAAAAGAGCATTTGAGCTTAGTAGCTCTGGAGTTGACCTTGTAGTAACACAGACACGTTCTGTCTACAGGTTGTTCACTTATGCACGTTCTCGTCTACAAATGTGTGCTTTAGAGTCCATTAGATTAAATGTAATCAGTGCATGCTACATCTGCTGCTGCTGTTTGCACTCAAACATCCCACTGTTTTACTGCCCACCAGCACCTAAGTACTCTCGCAGCACGACTTCCACTCACCATCAAAGCACAGAGCCTTTTCCCAGATCAATCCTTAATGAAATTTTAGATTCAGTCGCAGCTTTTTGTTTACATTGCCTGAACATAGCAGTGTTCGAGTGTCACAGTAAATAATTGAAAAATGTATAAGCCTTGTGAAGTTCCAGTAAATCTGTTGTCTATGTCTTTCTTTCTTTTTTTTTTAAACGTCATATTGCTAGAGAAATGGAGTATCAGAGGTGAACTATGGTCGAAAGTTGTAACCAAGCAACAAGGCTCAGAAAACTCCAACCAACAACGGATAAACTTTTAGCAAAAATAATGAAAGAAAGGAAAAAACAACAATGACAGCAGAGCTAGAAAATGTTTTGCTGAAACTGATTGTCATTGTTTGTGTCAAATGCAAATATTGACCACGACTCATTGCTTATTATAAAATGAATTAATTGAATGAATAGAATTTACAGCCATCCACAGATACACACGTACACATGTACACATACACATAGACATGTACACACACACACACACACACACATACACATCCACATGTACACACAGACACATACACACATCCACATACACGTACACATACACATAGACATGTACACACGTACACATACACATAGACATGTACACACATACACATACACATGCACACGTACACACAGACACATACACACGCACACACATACACGTACACATGTACACATACACACAGACATGTACACACATACACAAATACACACACACGTACACACACATACATGTACACATACACATACACACATACACACACATACGCACGTACACACAGACACATACACATGTACATACAGACACATACACACATCCACATACACGTACATACATACACATACACACTTCCATACAAAAACTCAAGCTACATAAGAAGGACTGACAGGAAAAGCCTCTTTTCGAATTATGAGAGGAACCAGAAGTGACAGAGGACTCACAATTACACAAGAGAGATTTAACAAGCCTATCACTAAAAGATTGTGTCACCTGTCCACAAAATCAAACCTACAAACTCCTTCATTAGAGTCAAGAGGCACACCACTTCGTCAGATAAATTACCTGAAGTATTCTACAATAAAAATGTTCCACACAAATCTGTTAGGAAGTATTATTGGTACAGTACTCAGTTAGAGTTAAGAGTTCAAAAGCCCCAGGACAAAAGCACTTGAAATGTGACTAATATATATATATATATATATATATATATATATATATATATATATATATATATATATATATATATATATATATATATTTATTTATTTATTTATATATTTATTTATGTGTGTGTGTGTGTATACACGAGAGAGAGAGAGAGAGAGAGAGAGAGGTATAGATATATAAATATAGATATAGATATAGACATAGACATAGATATATATCTGCAGACACTGTAGAATCAACATCATCATTTTAGAGAATAAATAAAATTTGCGGTGGGTGGGAGTTAACAATGGGAAGAGGCTGTTTGTGTCCATGCCATAAGCAAATTAATTATTGGCAACTTAATTGTCACGTCATTACACTTATCCATTTGCACTGCAGTTCTGGCTATATTGTACATTTTGTGTATATACAACAGGATTTAGTCAAAGTTTATTTATTTATTTTATCTTAATTTATTATAGTTTACATTTAACTATTAATATTCATTATTTTATGTAGCACCAATCACTGATGTAAGTTCCTAGTTGTGAATTGTTCTTCGCTGACAATGACAATAAAACTATACTGTTTCTAATTCTGAACATGAATGATTTTGGCAAATCGGTTGGTCAAATGATAGCAAATTACAAAATATGAATGTGAAGGATTGGCTTTATTACATTGACCCAATGTTGCAGGCACTATTTACCCACAGTTGAAGGAGAAGAAGCACAATGAAACTACATTTTGAACTTTCTTAGACTCAAAACTTTTGAGGATATGCACTCTGTATAATTGATCATACTGTATAACATCAATCCCAAAGTTCAAAGTGTATTTCTTCATTTTTTTCCACAATATCTTTTTTTCCTTACTTTCGCATCCTCCTGGCATCTCCCCTTCCTCTGCTGTCACTCACCCCGTTTCCTCTTCACCCAACTTTTTGCCGCCTGTCGAATCACCCCAGCCATCTCTGTTGCTAGGTTACACTGGTGTCCTATAAATTTGACAACATCCTAGTGCTTGATTATTATTTGAGCGCCGCAGTGTGGAGCCCTCCTTCAGGTCATTGCAGTAGATTAGAGAGAAGGAGGTAAGGAAAGGAAACGAGGGATGAGGAGGGGGCAGATGACAGGATGGTGCGTGCAGAGGCAGTGGGAGTGGGAGTTGGAAATGAACAAGATTTAGGAGTGAATGAAAGATGGCATGGTTAGGCTAAACATATTCACACTTGTATTTATCTGAAGTTGAGAGAAGACAGCGGCGCATATTAAAGCAGCTGTTTCTAGTTTTGACATTCAGGAACTCCAGCAGGGGCAGTAGAGAACAGAAAGTACCCTTCTCTTTGTTCCTTTGGGGTGTTTCCTTGATAGGGGTCTAATCATTGTCTTCCAGCATGCAGAGATTCCTTGTCTCTGTTAACATCATTATGTGCTGACACAGGCTATAACAAAGCACTTCATGGAGCTACTTGTATGGGACAGGGAAACATCGACATTTCTTGATCGCATTGACAGGAAGCTTCTTTATAACAGACCATAAGCCTAACATTCATTCATTCATTTTCTACCGCTTGTTCCTGTTAGGGGTCACGAGTGACTGGAGCCTATCCCAGTGCCTTTGGGCCTTGGGTGGGATACGCCCTGGACAGTGGCCATCTTGTCGCAGGGCTAACATAGAGACAGATAACCATTCACTCACAAAAGACAATTTATAGTTACCGAGTAACCTACACATGCGTGTCTTTGGACTGTGGAAGGAAGCCAGAGAACCCGGAGAGAACCCACAGTAACACGGGGAGGACATGCAGACCCCACCCAGAGAGATCGTGCAATGTTAGTCTAGTCCAGGATTCGAACCCACAATCTCCTTATTGGGAGGCAGAAGCTCTAACCACTCTGCCACCGTGCACCCCCATGTTTATCATTTGTGCATCTGAGTTTCAATTATTCATCTTAGTTCAAGACCAAAAGACTACTTTTCAGAAAAGAATAAATGACATCTACTAAGGACTGACTTTTAATTTTTGGAATAGAACCTCAAACTGTTCATACCTCCTGCTGAAGTATTCACAGTATCCATGCACTATTTTGTCTCAATAAAGTTCTGCAGAAGAGATGGGAGGTCTGGCCTGATTTGACTTCAGAACTTTCTATTGATGATCACTCTTTTAGGTCATAGGTTGGGTTCATCTTGGACAAATGACTCAGATAACTGACGCAGAAAACCATTAGCTTTTACATTTATTCAGTTCAAGAGCAATTTAGAATCTTCATTACACATAACACACAGGCAGGAGGAAGAACTAATCTGTACGACACAAACGGGCGTACATCAACAGAGTGTGTTTCATATGGCCCTGTGGGATCCTTAATGTTGAGAGGCACCTCAAGAGGAACCTTGCAAAGTGGTTGGTAATTTTATAACAAGCAAATGTGAATGTAATTTATTCCTCTGAAGGTATAATTGTAATGCAACCCACTGACGTTTGTGCAGCACAACACAGACTGATAACGTGGAATTAATGATTGTAAATTATTTTTTGTTTTGTCCCTCATCTTAATACATCACCATCTACTGAAGGGGGATCCCGAATTGGCTGTCGGTGCAAGTGAAATATCAATATTTTCAGCAAATTTGGGGATTTTTTATTATTAAAGTCCCATCAAATGGTGTAAGAATTGCGTGTGAGATACAGCTGGATAGAGGTTACACTGAGTTTGAGGCGAAGAGACGGCCTTTGGAGATTGACAGTATTTTCTGAACTTCTGACTTAATCCACAAGGATGCCATCCTCTTCCGACTTCAGCTCTGCTCTGAGTTGTAAAGTGCAAAAGGCAACATCCTCTCATTCCTGCAACACAAAACCCAATCTTACAGCAAAGTCACCACTGACAGTGACACACAGCAGAGCAGAGG
Organism: Rhinogobius similis; assembly: GCA_019453435.1. Lineage (NCBI taxonomy): Eukaryota > Metazoa > Chordata > Actinopteri > Gobiiformes > Gobiidae > Rhinogobius > Rhinogobius similis. The sequence goes on from CM033634.1 coordinate 16,968,810, forward strand.
CACTCGTTCATGAAGACTCCATAATCCTTATACCAAATGTCAACATGTCTGTGCCGTGTCCATCTACTGTACTGGAATAACACAGTGGTGGGAAACGAAGAAGGCCAAGGGTGCCATATTTTTCCTACAATAAAGCAGATATAGCATCAAGCATCCCCATAATCCACCTGTCGAATGCCTCTGTCGAGCAGGGTCAGCGGATAAACTCAAGGAGAGTTCTGAAATGAACACCACGGGACCAAACTCAAACTAGACAGAGGTAGATGGTATAACTTACATTTTGCCTCTCATATAGATGTCAGACAGTATTTGCAAAACTTGACCACAAGTCTGTACCAACAGTAAAATCAAGAGCTCTCTTCTTTTCCAAAATGCTTGGTGACCTGAAGGGAACATATCTGACATGGCTGTGCTGAGTTGGTGTGCAGTGGTCTTATGTAGCTTATGGGAGAGATGACCTTTTCTTGAGTGAAAACACAAATGCCACTCCCTCCTCTTCTGCCTGACTAAAGACTGCTGTCTCCCTAGGGTACATGCACTGAGGCCACCTGAGACTGCTGTCCGACTGCTCAGTGACGCTTAATGGAATCTGACGACGTCACTCATAAGGCGCAGCTGTGTTTATCCAATATAAATAATAGTGCACCGAAACACACAAAACACTATATGGACCGCTTTAGCATCATAAAGTAAACATGTTGTTCTTTTGACACAACAAAGTACAAAAATATGCGAGTATAAAAATGAGTTAGACATGAACCATAACAATAGTTAATTCAAAAGAACAAGTCTCTTTTCCACTCTGACCTGTGAGAGCTTGTATTGCCACAGTCTTATCAAGCCCAGCGCCACAGGGACAGTTATTGTATCCAGATTCAAACAAGATGCACACAGTTATTTGACTGCCACCAAAAGCTAATTTATTTCTGTAATTAATTTTGAAATGTCATCCGTTCCTCCATGCAAATATTTTCTCATTTCTCATTTAAAAGTTTTCACAATGAGCCATAATGGCTGAAAAGACCAGGAACATGAAAGCCAATGCACAAAGTGGTTCTAAAATGTCAACATATTTGCAGCACGCATCATGTTCATCATGATTTGTTTAATCCATAATTACCATGCTAGATGGCTATTATAACTAAACAATAAATCCATATGTTAAGGATAGTTTTATTTTCCATTAATACTAAGTGGAACTGACACACTCTCATATCACCTTATGCTAAATATTTTCTCATACACATCACGCCAGCTGCATATGGGCGTCAGTGAGAGAATCATCTGGTGAAAAGAGCACACATCCAGTGGATTTACACAAGTTAAGCTGCTTCCTATGCTGTAGTTGTCAAATGTATAACAAACACATTCCCTGTGTCACAGAAGCGTATGAATAAGCACAAACTAATATTGATTATAGATAATGTGACAATGTCATAATAAAATGTCATAAAAGCTGCTGCAGAGGCGCCTCACCTGCTTCTGGTTAAACATCCTATTATAACAAGAGTGCACATTTCAGATCTCAGTGCCCTATGTGGATGCCGGCTCAAGATGCTTGGGCACTGGAGCTTGCAGAGATCCCCAGCATTTGGTAAAGGCCTTAATAAAATAGGATTTGTTCCAGTTGTTTACTGAGGGTGAGAGGAGCAACCAGGGCAGGAAGAGAACGGCAAAGCCGACAGCTGCCTGGCAGGGGCTCAAATACAGCTTACTATTTTCACCATTCAGATTGGCACACAATACTCCCTTTAACTTACAACCATCTAATATTCAGGCATGCATTCAAAAGATAACTGGCAGTGGAGCTGCCTTAAGTCAAGCTCAGCAGGCTAAACTGCATTCGCTCTATAGTAGATGCTAAATCTTTCCATGAAGGTTTACCTCATAGCCACTCAATCATAGGCTTTGACCATTTGGTTATTTCTGCAAGTACCACTAGATGGCAAACTAGCTTCATCATAAATGTTCAGAGTGTGGGAGACAGAGCCAACACAGAGCCATCTCTCTCAGAGAGTATGGATGTCCTCAATGCATGAATGTAAGATGTGTGTTGGGTAACATCTCTAATTAGGCAGTCGTGCAATTAGGCTGTGAATACCATAAAGGAGATTTTTTTTTTGTAAAGGGCTTACAGAGATGAGAGAAGAGGAAGTTGAAGCTGTACAAAGTGAGGCGGAGTGACAACAATTTTCACAGCACATTATGCCTCCTCTCAACAGCCACACGACACAAAGGGACACAGGTGGTATCACAAGGCAACCCAGTCAGATAGCGCAGCATATTATTGGGGAAAATAACCATTATGAAGCTATTTCAGCCGCTTCAATGGCCCCCTACCACACATTGTGCAAACAGCACAGTCCGCGGCTTACACAGGAGATGCAGACAGTGACTTACTGTAAAAACTAAGTGAAGGCAGGTTACGTCTGCTGAATCACTGAAGTTTTAAGAGCTCATTGACTTTAACAACTCAAGGAGGGAAAGAGAGCCCTAGTGATATTATGTGAATCTGCATTTTTATGCTGTTAGAATGATAAATCTATATTTAACAATGAGCTGCAATAACACAGATAGCCTGGTACTCTAGCTCCTCACAGACATGGCATTTGAATGTTCTCCTTATGATGCCCTGGCGCTGAGCTTTCACAGGCTCATCCGGACTTGTAGCTGTTTTATTCATCTATCCAATGTTTACAGATATTGAGTGTTTCATCAATGCATTATCCATGAGTGAATAAGAGAGGGTGAAAATCTACTTTGAATAAAGCCGGCTTCATTTTACAAACCAAATATTTGAGGTCAGAGAGAATACACTGAACAAAGATCTGCGTCTGTTGGCTCAGTACTGTAGCCCTTGTGAGGCTTGTGCTTCTTATCACTCACCAAGAATAGCAGATTAAGCTGAGGACTTGCTGGCGTATCATCGCCACAGTCACTGCACTACTGCCAGGCATGCCATTAGTGTGGACACAAAAGCCTACTTTTGAATTACTTGTGGTCAGAGGATTGTTGGCAATCGCAACAATTGCAGACATGCTGTAAGTAATGATGTTTCCAGTGTTAAAGACTTTTCGTGTAACACCCAATTAAAAAAAAAAAATAGACTATAAAATGCAGCTTTAAGAGGCTAGTTCCATTAAGATAAAGCTGGCAGTATTCAACTGCAAAACTAATTGTAATCAAGACTGCAGTTCAGTAACAAACAACAGAGCAATTTCATCTAAAAACAACAATCCATCCCATCTTATTATATATAAACCTGCTGTAGTCTAGACTTCTGTAAACATGTTTATGCTCTTGCCTCCTGGATGTGTTCAAAATGTGGGCACAAAATCCCTCTGTTAAAAACTAAATAAAAAAACTAACTGCAATCACAATGCTTGCCAATTTTTTCTGCAATTACATTGAACACGAGCAAATATTCAGAAGGAGAAAAAAAAGAAGAAAATATTAAATGTAAATGACAGAGACAAGTCAATACAGCCCCCGTGACAGGAGCAGTGTGTGCTGGTGAACTTAAAAATGCACACATTTATGTTGAAAAAAAAAAAAACCTTCAATAATTACATTCACTGAGAAAAAGGTTCTCTTATTCTTTTTATTCTTTTATTTTTAAAGGCATGTAATCCTGTCCAATAATACTGCCCTTTTATCGAAGCCATCTGGGCATATTTCAAGGAAATTTGTGGACCATAACATTAATGAACAAACAAGAGTTACTGTTTTGAATATTAAGTTCGAAATACAACTTTAATTACCTCCATTTGTTGGGAAACGGGGACTTTGCAGACAACCATCTACTATATGAATGAAATTATGTAATTCCATCATCTAACTTGAGAATCTATTTAAAAATATTTACATTCCTGACATATACTGTAGAGTGAGTGCGCCCATAAGCGACTAGACTCTTGGGAGCCAGTGAAAACCCATTGTTTGGATGACTGTACACCTCAGCACCTAACGCAGTCACAGAGAGGCCATCCACCTCGTGTCTATCCACATACCTCCATCAGTCAGGTGGCTGGAGTTCAACTGACCCCATTCGATATTTGATACACCAGCAACGCCACTTTTGACCCTCTCCGCCTTTGAAACGAAATGTTGAAGAGGTGGTGTGGACATAGATTGTAACTACTCCTTTTAGTTTTTGGATGCAGGGACATTTATACACCTCCTCACAAGGTCGTAAAATACATTTCTGGAGGAAGACGTGAGGTTGTGAATATGTGAACAAGGGGTTGTGCTCTGGCCAACTGCAACTCTCCTGTCCAATGCTCTGAGGATGCATTGACCTACATTAGCCCTTGTTGAACATTCTTTCATAGAGTATACATAAGCTGCATACACAAACAAGTATGAACCCCATAAAAGCCAGTGAACAATCAAAACAGCCCCCAACTCAAAGCCTTGTCCCGTGTATTTGTCCCTGTAATTAATTGGCCAATTAATGTGTGTTTATTCTGGACACCGGTGAATGTGTATAACCGTAGCGCGGCTCGCTGGGAACAACCCGAGTCAGACAGATAAATCAAAGCTTTGTGCATCTGTCGTTGCATGTGCCAAACGCTTTCCCCTGTAACCCGCCTCCCATCCCTACTGGGCCCAAATGTGAGACCTTTTCATAGCCAATCAGGTCAAATCTTTGTTTCATCCTCTGTCCCAATGCACTTGACATTGGACAAGATTAATTGCCATGTGCGCTGGGCAACAGTGCTACCTCCTGGTGTAATACAGGTGTCAGAAGAGTGGCTCCCTGCGTTTCTTCAAAATGAAATCGGACAGGGCAAAGGAAAGGAATAACCGGCATTATTCGCCTCAGCAAAGGGTTAACACAATCCTCCTTGTGCTTGTGAAATTGCACAGGGTGTAAATCTCTGCCATAAAGTCTCAGCTGTGAGCCCTGCTGACCTGTAAATTCTTCCCCCCATGTCACCACATCAACCACAGAGAGGTCCAGCCAAAACTATAACCAAGCCTCACACTACTGTATTTAAATCAGGCTGCAATGATCCGCGCCTTGAATCAGCAAAGCACGTGCTGTAATGGGTGATAAATAAGTGCTTAGGCTGTGGACGCTTCATTGTTTAGGTAATTAAACAAATCAAAACAAAAACAAAACAAAAAAACATGATTATTTTTTGGTGAGGTACAAGCACTCAATCATCAGGTTTACAAATACAGATTTCTGATAAGGATGTTAAAATGTCAGACTTTAGAGCGGTGATTATTGTGTGAAGGAACAAATCAAATTTTTAACTATTATTGGTATCACCATGACCAAACAACAGTGAAATTAATTTCCAATCAGACTCTCGAATAGATCTTCATTGCTTTAAAATGTAAGCTGCTCCTTGAAAGCAGACTTTCTAAATCATCAAGTAAATAAGTGGCATAAACAACCAAGTAGAGTGGAGTATGCTCCAAAAGCAAATGACATATTTTTGCATTAGAAAAGTTCTATTATTGTTATTTTGTATTCTTGTTTTCATTGATTAAGTGAATACTTTTTGAATAATTAGTTTTTGAAGTAAAAAAAATGAATAGATATGTAAAAGTTGTAAAGCCAAGAGCATATCATTTTAATCTTCACATGTAGAAACTTGTTCTAATTAGGCCTTTGTCTGTTGGCAATGTAAGAGAATGCTTGTGAGAATCAAGATCATTGACTGGAACCAGTACTTTTAAATGATAATTTCTCAATTTTTGAACCTAAGAACAAACAGCGTAGAATTTAATGTTTTGTTTCTATACACAAAATGGGACAAACTGCTTCAAAGGTCTAATCAGATCCAGGGTGCAAACGGATGTATTTACGGATCACCCAGATCAGCAGTGGCCTCCCGTGGAGATCTTCTGGCTGGATGGCTGCTCCTCTCACCAGGGACTCGTTACTTAATAATCGGCCTCTGCAGGTGCACCGGTGGAGGTCAACAGTCTGTTAGTGTTACACCGCTGTTCCTCTGCCTCCGCCTATGGAGCAAAAACCAGCTGCCAAATGTTCCCGCCACCGCCAACCCAGCCATCACTCGTTCGCTATCAGTGTCACAGCAATGTCGTGCTCAGCAGACAACCAGACGACTGTAACTGAACACGAGCCAAATATATTGTTAATGTTACACAACTCTGAAAATATATAAGCCATGGCTAAAACACAGCATCTGCTATTTAGTTACAATGAATAATATCCGTGGATATGTATATTTTGGACATTTCAAAGTGTAATATCAATCTAAAACGGTTTAATAATAGAAACAAGTCCACTGATTTTCAGTTACAAACTGCAGCACTGATTTCCACCCGCCCCTTTAGAGTGTGTCACCATAAGCGTCATCACAACAAAGGACTCCATTTGTGTGATAATATTTTTTACAAACCTCATCTTCTTTAGAGTATTAGTTTATAGAAATTATATTACAAGTCTGGTAAATGAATAATGGCCTATTGCAGAGCATTAATTTAAAGACTGACATTTTGGAGTGTAAATAAATTTAGCTGCCTGGTTGGCAGAAAGATTAGAGAATAAATTGCAAAAGACTCCTATATTCCAAAGATAGAGCTGTGTGGCTCAATTATATTAAACCAAGCTAATCTAAATTCCACTTATATATTCCATTTTGCTTTTAGGGAAACACATTTAGGTCACAAATTGGCTTAAATGACACAATCTATTATCTAAGGAAGAGGGACACATAAATTAGTTTAACACTAAATGATTGTAGTGCACGGTGGCAGAGCGGCTAGAGCTTCTGCCTCTCAATAAGGAGATCGTGGGTTCGAATCCCGCACCACCCCAACATCGTGGTTTCGAATTCTGAACCACCCTAACATCACACGATCTCTCTGAGTGGAGTCTGCATGTCCGCCCCGTGTTACCGTGGGTTCTCTCCGGGTTCTCCGGCTTCCTCCCACCGTCCAAAGACATGACTGTGTAGGTTAATTGAGAACTCTAAATTGTCCCTAGTGTATGAATGTGAGAGTGAATGGTTGTCTGTTCTTGTCTGTCTCTCTGTGTTAACCCTGTGACGAGTTGGCCACTGTCCAGGGTGTACCCCGCCTAAGGCCCAAAGTCACTGGGATAGGCTCCAGTCACCCGCGACCCCTAACGGGAATAAGCGGTAGAAAATGAATAGAAAATGAATGATTTTAGTGCCTCAAGTTTGAACTCTGAGTACAGTCAAATGTAGTTTGATTGAAGGCATTCTACAATATTGCACTTTCTTTTTCTATGGGTAAGTGGCTTCACATGTATGCATTCATGCCAAGTCTCTCACACGCCTGCGATGTCTGAGTGGAAAAACATAAACACGTTTTAGCTTCAAATGTCTAGCACATTTCTGACAGCGAAAGTGGACAAATATAAATAAATAAATATATACAAGTAAATGGATAGCTGTCTTTGTCCATCAGCAAAGGACAAACATGGCGAATGCAAACACCACTTTTCACTAACAAAAAGACACCAATTACCTCTTTTTATGTTAAGAAATTACGATCAGACAGGCTGCTAAGCTAGAAAAAGGATCAGTTTGACTAGTTTGACATATGTCACTTTGAAATGGTAAAGCAGCTGTTGAATGAATGCTATATTGTTAAAGTCTCGGACACACAAAAAGCCAACCTCAATTTGCACTTGCTTTTTATCAGAAGTGATGATGGATGCTTTAGACTGAAACAAACTGGATGTTCTCAGAATGATAGAAATGGTTGTTGAAATGTGTCATTGGAATATTATATACAATTAATACTAGTCCAAAGTCCATTGCTTCTGGCAATCAGGTTAAAATGTCATAAAGCTGAAATACAAATATAATTGTTTGTTACTGAGAGGTTTCATTTATAAGTCCATTTATGGAAGCATTCATTACAGATGAATGAGTCAAAACCCAATAATAATAGAAAGCTTTGTAGTCTGTTTAATTGTATCTCAAAGACTGTGCCTACATTAGTGTGTGTAAAGAGGGAGGAATGTGTGTATATGTAGGAAAGGGAACTACAATTTAAACATTTAGAAGTGCACTTTGTCTACTGTGTCTGGAATGTTACACAGTATGGCATTAAACTGGTGGAGAAGACATTTTTTATTTTATTTTTTTAAACATATGGCATAAATGCAAAAATAGATACGTTTAATGCAATTCAGTGAAAAATTTCAGGCAAAGTAATAACATTTCATATTTGTACAGTGCACCAAGTTGAGTTTCTGTATGAGACAGAATTAGTAAAATGCAGTTTTTTATTTGGCAATGGTCATGATTAAGATCTTATAACAAATGTATTGTAATCATTTCAACTTTTATGTCAACTTTTTTTTTTTACAAACTGTGGATTAAACAAAGTAATTCAAATGCATAATCTCATTAACTTTGCATTTGACTAATTGAGGGAAATATTAACAGACGTGCTTGTGTATCTGAACAGAGAGAAAGCATTAATTCAGTTTTACTTTAACAGAAAAAGCACACCTTCTAATTTGCTAAAATATTTGCACCAACCTCCAACACCAGCCAATAGCCTTTCCCTGCCATGTGATCTTGTGTGGACTGCAGAGCTCAAGTCTCCAGGCCTGTTTCATCTTTATTGTGACTTTTGTCCTTTCTTATCTCGGTGACATATGAAGCAGGCCTCTCGTGTGGCACCGAGTTATCTGCTAGCATTCCCAGCTGAAGCCAGCAAGACTGAGGAAAATAGAGGCTATTTCAGAGGCAAGTGGCCCAGGTGATAATCAGTAGCAAGTCAATTGAAAATGCCACCTAAAACCTGATGAAATAAATATGTTTTTGGATCAGAAAAGCTTAAAACTGGGTCAAAGCAATGTACTCTACTTTGTGGTTCCACGGTTGTGTTTATAGCAAGAGCACAACAAATACCTATTCCCTGTACTGATGCATGGTATTGTTTCCAGTTTTGCTTTGCTTTACTTTTATGATTAAATAAAACTTTTGTTCAAAGTGATTCTGAATAAATTACCTACTAATCCTAACACTTTTTTCTTATTAAAGACAATTAAATATGGCTTTCAATCAGAACTTTTAATACAAAAAAATGTTAAATCTATTCCTACACAGTCTGAACTCTAAACCACATATTTTACTGACAGATTGGCTGTAGACCTCTCAATCAAAAAGCCCCAAGCTGTTCATTGACTTGAGCTGTACTCACTTCCTTTAGGATCTGCATTGTATCTGCACTGAGACAAGACCACACACATTAGTCAGTAAAAAACAAGATAAAACTCTCAAACTACCTCACAGGTCTAAAGCACCTTCAGCCCTATCGTTGACAAAACCACTTTAATTTGATTAATTTCACAACCCTGTTTAGTTCACTTAGTTTTGAAGATGTTTAATTTATTCATTTGATTGGAATGTTAATGGTCAGACATGATACAACATTAATGTATACACACCGGACTACGGTCAACTCAAAGCATTGTCTCTTTATTTCCACTCTTTCTACCAACCCCAAGCAAGGATAAATGAGTGGTATGAACTTCAGCACAAATGATAATCTGTGACAACGTCAGAAGAAAAACTACTGCAAACACCAACCTCATTTTGCATGTCATACTCTACATTCAAAACTCTGAATCTTATGGCAATTAAAAGAACTTAATAAATACCCCACTAACAGGATATATTTAAATAAATGGTTTAAATAAGATCTATGCTGCATAATTCATTCGCTTCCACAGACAGAGCTGCGCCACAATTCTTCCTGAAGTTGGAGTTTCATCATCTCTGCTTGAACACTGCACTGCATAATAAGAACAAACATGGGAGGTACATCTGACAGACCGTGGCTCTGTTCCGATCAAAGTCTATTTCAAAAAATGTACATTCCCGTTATTTACAATAGGCAAAAAGAATTCATCTGAATAATGAATGTCTTTATCACAAGACTAGAACCATATCTATGTATATTACTAATGCAAACTAGAAACAGGGCACGTGTCAGATTCACAAGCGTATAGGTGTGTTCATATGGAAAGTATGCCTTAGTATTAGCCCTGAATTACATATTCTGGAGGCTGCTTGTTAAAGAGATTACCCATTAATCCATGAAAATATACTGACATTACCTTGCCTATGGATGGGCCCTTGTCTGTGCTGAACCCTTGTGCCAACCTAAAAGCTGGGAAGACTTGGCACAGCGATAATAAAACGTGCCTCCTCTGCCAATCCTTTTTATTTCAGTTTTAAAATGCAGTAAACGCGCATATTTTTCACTCACAAAATTACATAATTAAACCTTTTGTTACAATATTTATGTCAAGATGTTATCACCTTATTTGCAACTTGTTAGTAAGTTTGAAGTTTGTTTTTGCATTATAAAAATTACAAATTACCTTTAAGCATACTCTGGGTTAATTTCCATGCACTTGTGAAAGGCTCTTCGTAAACAAAATGAATATGTCATTATTAAGTATAATAAAACCACTAACAGTTACCTTATGTTTATTATGGCTATGGTTTGATCTTTTAAGTTAATAATGTATAATTTGTATAGTTTATGAATAGCAAAAGAATCTATAAATCTGCAAAAGAATCTGGCTACAACTTCTGGCACCTGAAAAATGATTTATGTTTATTAATTATAACAGGTAAAGTATTCAAGAATTTGATATATTGATCTCAGGTCATATCATCTAACCCCATAAATGCTGCCTATTTCCCCAGCCTCGTTTCCAGGTCGACCTGCATAAATCAGTTCTTACCTACGATGACAACATACAACTTCACATCATTCAGGACCTGATGAATATTTTAGCACCACACCACAGTCAGCGAGGGGGGCATATCCTTTTTACTGGTGTTCCCAATCTTCATATTTGATCGTCTGTAATGTCCCACTATGTCCCAAAGTCCTACTCTTTGCCAGCCATTCCGTATCCATGCCATCCATAATAGATAAAACCAAGTCGTTACCATTACTATTAATGGTTATATGCAATGTGGGGGCAATACTTCCCCATAAATTCCTCGCCATGGTCGGACTGGCTGCTACCTGACAAAGTGAAGCGGTCATCCATCAAGGTAATAAGATAAAATCAAGATTCTGTGAATGTTAGACACAGGGTCACAGTAGTGGTTGGGTGACTGCCCTTGATATGCTTTCTTGCATATGTTGCTCCAAGCTTTGGAGAAGGATCAGTGGAAACGACACAACTATCTCTATTCCCTTTCTACAGTGTCCTCCATGTCTCCTTGAAGTAAATCTAAATGGCTTAGAGTGGTTATATTTTGCTCAAACAATAAATTGAAGCAGACAGTCTGGGGAGAGATGGCTCAAGTTGAGACTAAAGTCATGTGAAAGCTTTCTACTGCTGGCAATTCTCTCAAAGTTACGGAGTGTGATCCAGTCCAAAATATGCTATACTATGTCTCTGAGTGAGGCTCATAAGTTGCAACTGCATACAAGAGCTGCTAATTAGGTGAGAGCCTCTTGCTGTATCAGCTGGCCACGGGCGGGCGGTTGGTAATGATACACGTTCACCGTCCCAAAATAGGACGGCAGACTGCAGAAACGCAGGTTGGTCAACAACTTCAGGGCATCCATGTGACTCCTTGGGCTAAGAATAACCTGAAACCTTAGCGCTTAGACAGTCACCGTGAAGTCAGTGAGCTATCAAAGACACAGTATTATAAGATCAGATGTCTTCACCAAAGGAGGAAAGAGAACTGAACATTTGTACTTAAATTATTCAAACAAGCCTTTGGAATGTTAATGTATATTCAACAAGACTCAATTAATGTTAAATTGCAAAAGTAAAACAAGAATCACACAGCTGTTCAATGGCAGTGAAATACTACTCATCTCAACTGTCTAAAGCTGTGAATAAATGCTCTTTGACAAAGGCATAGTCAGAAAACTAAACTATATCTTACAAATGAGTTCTTCTCATTTAGCATCTTTATTTGTGGAGCACAAACACAATTATTCAGTGCAATTACATTATCAAAATTGAGTTTTATTCAAAATAATGACAGGAATCTGAGAATTTGTTACTTTCTATGGCTGGGACAATATACAGTATATATTTTTGCAATAAATCCTATTGTGGTTTTCTGTGATTCTTATCATCAACCACTTTAATGAGATTTTGTACATTAATGACTTTGTAGTGATTCAGTGCTTTCACAGCAGTTTATAGTGGCATTTCAACACTAATCAAGTTTTTATTATTATTATTATTTTATCTATTATGGGTAAAGTATTACAATACTTATTAATATCGAATCACAATATATTGTGCATTGCAATATATTGAAATAGCGATCGAGCTCTATGTTTCATGATCGTATCGTGACAAAGGTGTATTGTTCTAACCCTATTATTTTCTCTTTGGAGCCTCAGCAACAAGTTAAATATAAAATGGACAAAACCACACTTATACATATATATTACTAAAAACATGAAACACTTGCCATTTCCTCACAGCCAATTACCATCGACCAAGTCTACAAAGCAGTCAGCAGCGTAAATGATGTGTCTTTGACTTCCTAACAAAGGACAAACATAAAATAACCTGACTAATGAGGTAGAGAAACAACAGCATCAAAAACATCTGCAGCAGGCATCAGAGCTCACGCTGTTCATTAGCGAGTCTCGCCTCCAGAACATCTAAAACATTACTGTTACTCTGAGCTCTGTAGGAAATGACCCTTTGAGAAACAATACGAGCGTCGATGGGTCATAAATTGTCTGGGGCTGTACGGCCAGAAGGGTGCGGATGTTTTAGATACTTGTGTCCAGATGTCTCGAATACTGTGCATCATCTCAACTGTTGCTTAATCTGAGTAAAAGGGAAAACAATCCCCTGACCTACTTACATGTGCAGTTTCAGTGCAAGGCTATGTGCGTGATATTTGCGGCAGGCGCAAAGAGAAGTTTTAGGAGTTATTTTATGTAGTTTCTGAGATGCTCAATATATGCATTGTCCAAGGTTAGTAAGAAAAAAATCTATTTCACACTGGAGTGAGTTATAATCAAATCAATATACAGTAAAAAAAAAATAATAATAAAATAAAATAAACCTTGTTTTCTTAATGGAATAAGATAGCACAGGCCTTCTTGAGACATGAACATTTTATAATCTTATTATGTCAAAATGTAGAAACAGTATTTTTTCATCATCGTCATTTACAGAGATACTATGAGATAAAACAACAAACACAATTTAAAAATATAGCCTTTTTTAATAAACAAAAACATATAAGCAAATGAGATCAAAAGCCATTCCTCCTTCCCATTCTCATGTGGTATTAATAGCTCTCTGTAATGTCAATATAATCCCTCCTCTGTAATTTGATTTCTCCTCTTAACACTATAAGGCCTCACACTTAAAACAGTATGATATGTTTATACACAATTGACCACAGGAAGGCAAGGACATGATGGCTGAATATTATCCAGTCATGGCAACCATCACTTAAACAAATGAGGGTCAAACTGTACTGCTTAATGTGCGAACACCTTTAAAAATTACAGGCCATGACTAATTTACATCCTTTCTGCTACTAACAGCACTGCCAATGAGCCCTTGTGAATTAACAGTGTTATCAAAAACATAACTCTGTGCTGACTCACACCATGTCTAATTGTGGTAATCATCTGAACATGAAATGCCACACACACAGAATGTTGTAAAAGCTTTTTCTAAACTCCACACATTTGAGGAAATTGAAAACTGTCAGCCCATTATTCTCCATATGTGCCGTCAGTCATGATCTGTGTGTGGCCCTGTTCATGTAGAGATTCTGTTATTGTCAAAAAGACACTAATGCATAAAGCACAGATAATCCACGCAGCACCATCGCATCCCTCTGACTGTGTTAAGACAAATAGATAAACATGTCTAAAGAAACAAAAGCCCCTCAGCTGCTGGGCCCACGCTCCTGAAAACCATTTAAGTGGCCACAAGTGGTTTCTGTTTACTCACCCTTTTGCCCTCTTTGCCTGGGACCCTGGCCATTCCCTTCAAAGGAAAAAAATAATGTCACAGTGATGCAGAATCAATATCACAAGTAACATAGCATTTAGAACAATACCAAAGTACTATTTCTGTGACAAGGTTATTTTTTACTTTATTAGATACTATATTAGATAGATTTTACTCTACTCAGTCATGGGATGAGAACTGAAGAGTTGTACTCAAGTAAAAGTAGTTCCAAGGCTAAAAAGTACTGTAAAAGTAAAAAGTACGCATGAAAAATACTACTCAAAGTACAAATTTTTGAAGCATTTTAGATCACACTTTTATGCAATACTGGATCAATCAAATTGTGTAAAACAGATTTTAGTGGTTTTAATCTGGGATCTGCATATTTTCTGCAATTTGCAATCAGATCAGGAAATGCAGCATTGTTTATTGCCCTATGATTTTGAATGTAAATTATAATAATTGAATGCTAAATTATAGTCAATTACAAGTACAAAAAAAAGTCCAAAACACCTACTCAAATATATTAACGTGAGTACTTAATTAATTAATAGTTCAATATAAATAATAACAATAACCAAAATAAAAAACAAGGCTTTATTTTTGTATATTTAGTGATTAGTAGTGCACAAATAAACATTTGAGGTTTCACAATTATTTACTAAAATCAAACTGTGATACATATACTGTTAACAGCTCTGCAGTGTATATTTATCTTGATTGTGTCATGTGTCTTATTTCCACATACAAAACACTAATTGCAACAAATGTTCTTAATAGGCAGTGAACATAGATTAGGTTTATACACTGCGTGAGGAGAAAGCACACCATTAAATGTGTTTAACTGCATGCACAGATAAGATGCCGCGGCACTTAAAGCTGCAGTCTTACACATGACCAGTTTCTTGGTGACTTCACTACCACGCCATTAGTAGGCAATTTGCAGGCTGGCTTGATCAGGGGCTTCGTTCCATTATTCCTCACATTATCTTGATAAGGAACTATTAGAAAGTTAATCAAGGTGTGCGCTGAGTCATGATGTTAGACCACAGTTCCGCTGCAAAGATAGACTTATGGCGCTTCAATAATTGCTTGTTCAACATAATGGCTGTCTTTTATCACTTGCGAATATTAAAATCAGCACAAAAAGGACAAAAAGTGACAAAATGTGTCATGTTGGAACATTACCTTATCTCCTTTGTCTCCTTTAGGGCCCTATATAGATAGACGACATAAAATATTGATATAATAATGTTTGTATTCGCCAGCATGTTGTGTGCAAACAACATCTTAATTAAGTTACCTGATCGCCTTTGACACATTCGTTGTCAGTCTGGAAAACACAACAAACACATCAAACCGTGTCTGTCAACACTCGCACTATCTATATACATGTTTGTTGGTTAAAAGCAGTTGTAACAAATGGTTGAACAGCAGTTATCCTTGACCACTGTGACCATTTAAGAAGCTGGACATTGCTGGTGGAATTCCCTTGATGCCCTGCTGGCCACCGGTCAGGAGAGGCCAGACAAGCCGACTATAAACTGGGCGAGAGCAATGTATCGCCTTTCAAAGTCAAGCCGAATAATGAGTGTCTGCTTACGATTGGCATCCAACACTCTTCCACTGTTGACTTTTCTTGGAAACAGCTGCAGAAATGTACATTTAACATATGCTCATCCCATCAGTTGGATGCAGCAAAATTGAGAAAATATTTACAGAGAAAACATAGAACCATATGTTATTTGCAGCTGTATCAATTTGAAGATGACAGTCGTGACTTGGGCTTAATAAATCATCCTGTAGCTTAAGAGTAGAACCTCAACGTCAATTACATGTAAGTATAAGTAATACAACCTAAATTCCTAAAATCTCCTTTCCTCACAAACTACAAACCGCTGTATTATTGTAGCCATTTCCAGACATGGGCACAATAACTTGCTTTGGTGAAGGGCATCTGGTTTAAAACTGTTTTAAACCAGACATTAGCACCTCCAGAAGAGACACACCAAAAATAAAGCTTGTAAATTCACCCTTCAAAAAAAAGAAGAGGCTTAGTTTTAAATCTGTGTCTAAAGATGGCTAATTTACTTGTCTTTCTCAATTTAAAACATTCAACCCAGTAACTATGGGATGATAACGGTGTTTAAAGGATATACTAAGCAATTTGGTGACTTTTAAAGGCCAAGCTCGATGTATTAGGATAGTGTTTTGTAAGACTTGCAGGCTGATTAGAACTGGCAGTCTGATCCCTTATGATGTGCCCATAATTAGGCAGCTAGCAGCGTTATACCTTTAATCTTTCAGCGTCCGTCAGCTCCCAGGCCACTACAGCGCATTGGGGAATTTGAGTTTACATTGTGCTTTCACACTTTACTGTATGTGTTGACGGGCTGTATATGCCCGCAGTCGGCACAGATGACTACACATACCAGCCATCTGTTGACACATGTACTGTCAATTTATATGGGAATACGCTTAGTGCACCAGGTTGGAAACATGTCCGGGTCATATCTGCTCCTTTTGGATTTTACAAGGCCGATAGAATAGCAAGTCCAATTATATAAGACATAAAGCGCTGTATGGTTTCTTCCAGGTACATGCCCGAGTCTTCAGGGATTGCCACCAAGCCAATAAGTGCATGTCTCACCTATGTGCGAGCCAGCCTGCTGCTGCCTGTCAGCCCACACCTCTGCTTGCCTTTGGGGACCGGGGATCTCTGCTCTTCTCTGCCTGGCTGCTCAGCTCGATCCCTGTCCTGCCCCGGCCTATCTGCTCCTTGTTTGACCCATTCTCAGACCATGATAATGCGACACGGAGGTTGCTCGCCAGAGTGGGTTATACACTCTCCGTTTCTCTGGACCACATGTTGTAACACTCTGTCTGCCTGGCCAGAAGTATTGTTATAGTTGCACAGATCAGTCTAGCTATTTCAAGTTACAACTGCGTGAGATCATTTTGACGTCTGTGAGGCTTTTGGCACACGTGGATAATACAAGATGGAACTGGAAACTGTGTGAACTTACAGATGACGGTGGACATCCAGACTGAGCCGCTTCTCTCTGTTGAGAAAAAAACGAATGAAATCAATCTGATGAAATGGCTTTTTTCAATGTGCTTTACACTTCCAAAGAACCTGCTAAAACAATACAATTTCCATATGTTCGCACCAATTTAAATTAAAACCCTAATATCTATAAATCAAACACAAATCTATTACTTATTAATGTAGGTTATCATTTATGACAGCCCTATTTCACATATACCACATTAAAATACATTTCTGGATATTTTTCAAGATGCTAACCCAAAAAGAGTCAACCCCTATAACATTTCAGGTAATTTTAGGTCACAGTTTCAAAAAAATGAAAAGGAAAATCACTTCAAAATTATGTCTGTTCATTGATATCACACAATTTGTCATTGTATGTAACTTGTTTTTGTGCAGTTTTGAATGAACCACACAGATATCATAGCCACTGAGAGACCCCATCCAAAGAAACAACCTAAAGTGGTATTTAGACTGTGTGTGGAAATAAAAGGCAGCCTGATGACTTTCACGCTCTTGGACAAGGGGCAGGTGTGACAGCTTTAAAATAAACTGCAGAACGTATAAAAGCCTTGCTGTATTAACAATGGACGGGAATGATAACACTGCAGGGTGGCTATGACAAACACAAGGTAGCGAAAAGTCATATAAGGAAAAAATAGACCCCCTTTGACACCAATGTAAACAATGGCGTTAGAAGCGTTTTAAGAGTCCGCTTGTAATTTCTGATAAAGCTGTATTCTACCCAGTTGCCTTTTACGTGCCAATCCCCCACAGCTTTCCAAAACAGAAATGCAATGGACTTTACAAGCCGGTTTTATCAGATGTGAATGAAAGTGGGTGAGAAAAAAATCAGTCACTTGTAGTTTGCATCCATTTTGTTGTCTAAATGAATGTCACAGCTAAAATATGCCTGCCACGGGATATTCAGAAGACTCATTACTTTTTCGTTCCAAATCTGCTCCCTCTGTCAGTTTCAATACCAAACAAACCAGCAGTGCTCTCCCCGCCTCCTGTACTGAGAAAAAACAGGATAAAATAGACTGCAATTCTTTGTTGTCTTCACACAAACATACAGGCCTCATTATAACTTCAAGGCTGGCAGACAAAAGCAGCGCACCTACGAGTTCGACCGAACGGCAAAAAGAGCCGACAACGAGGGAGAAAATAAATGACATGCAAACCAAGAAGAAGAAAAAAACAATAACTAATGTACAGGAAAGAGTACATATGAGAAATAAAAATGAAACTTTGAAGATCAATTGTTAATGTAGAATCTAATTTATGTCAATCCACAAAATTTTCTCCATAACAACAAGAGACTTGAACTTTTTCATGAGCCAGAGCTCGCTACTGTAAAACAATGGTTTTACAGAAATAGTTTAAAAATAGTAGTAGTGGTAGGAATAAAAAAAGCTTTATAAATAGGTTTCATATAGTCTGCATTTTGCTAATTTTAAACCTGAATATTGTTCAGTATATTTATTTGTGATGTATGTTAGAGGTTCCCAACTAGGGATGGGCAATATGGCAATTTAATTTTTTTTTTTTTTTTTTTAATTATAATGACTGATAGCCATTTTTAATTTAGTTAAACTCAAAACAAAATGAAAATGCCTTTCAGTGTTGATTTTATGGACATAAACAAAACTTTAAATCAATGTAATTTAACATAAAAATAAGCCTTCTTCCTCCAAAGTCAAAACTCTGCTCCAAACCCCATACTTTACTAATGGCTGTAACCCAAGCATTTAATTGACGATTATACATGACTGAATCTTGATTTCGATTCAAATTAGATGAATTGCCCAGCCCTATTCCCAGCTTTTTTCGTCTCACACTCTGAGTACTTCCTATACAGTTTAATGTAATGATGTTTCTTTGGTAATTACAAATCCAACTACTATACACCAGGATAGATAAAATGGCAAAATACATTTAAAAAAAGGTTAGGTAAAATAAAAATGGATTTCACTGTAAAGGCTGCTTCAGTGGAGTACTTCGGAGCTCAGCCATGATCATGATTCCAAACATTGACACTCATTGGCAGCATTTTTTTTAATAACACATAAACAACATATTTCATTCAAGCCTCTCTTAAATTTACCAATTTGATGAAATAATAACAGCAATAGCAAATGGTATCAATAATTTCTCATTTCTAATTTGCTGGCCTTGTTCTTGACCCCATTGAATAAGATGTTATGCTTCTCACTTTTAAATAGTGCATCAGCTTGGTAAATAAATATTTTATATGTGCCCTTTCAATGTCAGTTTTGCTGTTTAAGGAAACATCTCTGTAGACTTATTTAAATGATGTATTCACAGCTATACAGTGTCCCTGAAGGCACTCCTCTTTGAGAGTCTAAATGCATGCCACATTTCTCCTTTGGGCTTTAGTCCCATGAAACTGTTTAGAGAGCCTGAGATAAAGGGATTTTGTTGGGTATGTCCACTTCAGACTGCAATGAATATACAAACAGTTGAAATGGGAACATTTACTATTGGATAGACAGATTCTATATGGTCTTCATACACGCAAGTATCACTTACAGCAATGACAAAACGGCTATCTAGCCATGTTTGCAGTGATAATAACAGCACTTGAAATTGATGGGCAACATAAAACACAACACAACACAAAACTGAGACTACAGCTTGAGAATGGCAAAATGAACAAAGAGAGTTTCATTTAAAAGAGAGATAATGAAAGCTGTTATAGTTTCATATGATCTGCTTTAGTGTTAAAAAGCTTTTGACTGCCCCAAGGTCTAAAGGAGAGGGAAAGGTGATAGTTTAGAAACAAAACAACACCACTCTTGAACAGAAAACATGCTTTACATATAAGTAAATATTATCTTTAAGGTATAGCCCCTGGCGGTGACACCAGAACACATCTCCATTTGTCCACCCATCCAATATGTCCTTAAGCTGCATCACAGTAGCTGTATCTGTAGAAACAATCTCAAATTATATTCCTTTTACAATCTAAACAACTAACTGATTCATTATT
Organism: Rhinogobius similis; assembly: GCA_019453435.1. Classification (NCBI taxonomy): domain Eukaryota; kingdom Metazoa; phylum Chordata; class Actinopteri; order Gobiiformes; family Gobiidae; genus Rhinogobius; species Rhinogobius similis. Next base: position 16,988,817 of record CM033634.1, read on the forward strand.
GATTCGTTACTTAGACTAGCCATTATCCTAAGAATAACGCCTACACTAATCAATTATTATTACTACTGTATACTCAGATCAGTTGGAGATGCACAGTATAATATACCGTATAATGCAAAATGGACTTTAATGAGCTTTTAACTTTGTTACATCTGTGTTTTCTCATCATTGGTTTACTAATGTTTGAGTAATCCTGTATCCCTGTCCGTATCCCTGTACTTAGTTGTAATTATGTATGTATTATGTAATTATTCAAGGCTGAAACATATAGTGTTCTACAAAGACACATAGCCCATTGAAATGACAATCTGCTGCTTGTTACAATGAAATGAAATTATGCAGAGCTTATCAATTCTGTAATTTTGAGCAGGTCAGTCAATGAACTTGTTTGTATCTTTCAATCTTTTTTTTTTACATTTTGGATAAACATTGCAATTTAAAATTAACAGCATGTAAAATGATGATCTACTTCTGTATAGGTCAATGCTAATTACCTGAAAGAGCATAATATATCTCCAATTTCTATACAGCATTTGTCATTTGTGTAGTAAACCTCATTATATGTTCTGGTCATGCGTTGACACTCCAGCATTACTGCGCAGGTGAGAGATTCTTGGGCTGAAGGAGATCTATGGCTGTCACGCGGATAGTTTGTTGTTTACACGGTGCACACATGTAGGTTTTACCAAAGGACTGTGGCTGTCATTATGCCTCAGTAGACGACCTAGAGAGGTTGGACTGAACTGCACAGGCTAGGGGCAAACTCGGCGTCTCTATGGAAACGGTGAAAGTGAAAGACGGGGGGACAGGGCAGATAAAGAGTGATGGTGGATGAATGGGCCCTGACGTGTATTGACAGGCTAAATTTGCAGCGTGCCTTGTTAGGTGTGACACATTCGGGCCAGTGGCTGTGAGTCTTTAGAACGGGTTAAAGCCAGGAGGAAGTGAGTGCTAGGGAAGGAAAATGATTTGTCACATTTCAACAGAGTGTAAAATGGTGGACACAATTTTATATTTGTTCCATGTTCTTGCGATAGTTATAAAAAGGAAAACAATAATGTGTAAAATCAGGAAAAGAACAAAAGTATTACTATTGCTGTAACTATTATTATTATTGCTACTACTTGCTGTTAATCCTATACAGTATTAGTATTAGAATTTGGATTATCATGAAACAAACATGTCTTTCTCACGGTAAAGACTCAATATTGATTCTGATAATGGACAATAATAGTTAAAACACTTGTCATACAATGGAAGGTAATTTTCAACACAAAAATAATATGGCTATGTCCGAAAGTCCACACTCCACACTCATTCCCTAAACCCTCATTCACTACATAGTCCTATCCTGCTCACTAAATAGTCGGACACACAACTCACTACTTTCGCCACGGGTTATGTGACTCTGGCGTTGGGGAAAAAAAAATCGGCAAAACTCAGATAAAAATTTAGTTCTGTAATGAATATGGATCAAATCCGCCTGACACGCACATATTTATGAACTAAAAATCATCATAGAGGTTTTATTCATCATGGATCGCATGTGAAACATCAAACTGACTGAATTATTCAACTTTTTTGCCGGAGATTTGCGATTTATTCACAGCTCAAGCTAAAGTAAGTGGCTAATGCCAGCAACTCAGCTGCTAAAGGTTTGTTTAAAGTGTTTTGTTCATAATCTCAGCTCAACAGTTTGTTTAAACAGCTCCTCTTTCTGCTTTCATTCAGTCGTGTTGTGACCTGTCGCTGTCCGCTGTACTTTTTCCGACCCTTGCTTTGCACTTTGGTCAATATTGACCGGTCTAGAGACTATCGTTGGACACTACTTTTCAATATGCATTGTGGGAAATTTTGAGTGCACTACTTTTTCACCTGCTGGACATTCGGACGCCACTAAAAATGGCATGACCACTATATAGTGCCCTATACAGGGAATAGTGTGGACACAGTGTATGTCAAATTACCACATAGCATCTGTTTTTTGTTTGTTTGTTTGATTTTTTAATACCCAATCAAATATATTTTGATAATAGTTTAAGTATCTATTAGTATCATGGGGTCACAAATTTTGTGGTCTAGTTAGCTATAATTATTTTGACTAATGCTTAATTTAAGCAGACAACCTAATAGGCAAACGGAGGTAGATTGAACTAAAATGAAATCTGTCACCGTACTAATTTTCATTCTGTCCTTTTATTTTGTCATGTCTGTAACCTCTGTATGTTTTGAGTTTTACTTCCTGTGTTGATTGTTTGCCCCGCCCTACTGTGTTTCACCTGTGTCTGTGTTGTGTTCTCCCCGACCCACTGTTGATCCATTGTCTGTGTCATTCATGTCTTCTTCCAATTTGTTTCTACCTTGGATTTTGTTTATTGCTATGGGTTTGAATTGCTATTATTATTATTATTATTATTATTATTATTATTATTATTATTATTATTATTATTATTATTATTATTATTATTAATAAAATAACTTTTTTTTGTAGTCCTGCATTTTGGGACCTTTTGTTTAAATAACAGAAATCTGTCGGCACTTTTCAAACTAGGCTATTGTTTCAGCTGTGGCATAAACATATAAATGTGTTTTCTCATTATTTAACCAGAGATAAAAAAGTTAATTTATCCCTGTTCATAAAGGTTTTGAAATAAATGCAATTATAAGTTTTAATCTAATTTAATTGAAACATGTTCTCTGTACAACTATCAAAAGACAAAGGTGGTTGGGGTTTACCTTATCTTAACTACTCAGCTTAAAGGAAAAAATATTCTGCATTTTTCATATTGTTATTAGTTATTAGTTATTAAAAAAAATCTTTTATCAGCCTTTGTTTGAAATGACACTGAGTGCATCCAGCCAGTAGATGGTGCCAGCACTATATACAATCTAGTGAAGTTAGCGCTGAAAAGACGTTATGGTGCTGATTCGCTGCAGCAGTTATCATGTTTAGACAGCAGAAATGCTCAGAACGAGTCTGGTGTTGATTTAAGGACTTAAAACAGCAAAGGATTCTTGGATAAGTGACATAGATGATCCGAAAATACATCCCTGATCAGGGAGTTCAGCAGGAAGTGTGTTTAACGCTTGGAGGGGGCGAGGATTTTATAAATAAACATTTCTCAAAGCAGTGTGAATGCAACTGAATGCTACTTCAGGTATGTTTTTGATGACGGAACATTGTTGGAACATGGTTAAAAGCTCAAAAACGTCACTGTAGCAAAATATGTGTCCTTTAAATCAGAGCGATGTTGCACTGTGTGATCCAGTATATAGCTCAATGGAAGAAACTTGAGTGTAATGTGGTGCTAGGGGTTCCTGCGCAGGTCTTACTGGCAGATGACAAACGGTTAGGTGGAGTGGAGAATCCCTGGATAAAACCGTGCTATATAAACACTGTATATACTTTTTTTTAAAAGAAAAAGAAAATCAAATGAAAGGGTTTGATCTCTTAAAAAGACACATATTCTGCTAGAGTGACTTTTTTGAGCTTTTAACCCTGTTCTAACAATGTTTCGTCATCAAAAACACACTTGAAGTAGCATTCAGTTGCATTCACACTGTTTTGAGGAATGTTCATTAGATAATCCTCCCTCTTCGGGCGTAAAACACACTATCTGCGGGACATATTTTCGGATCATCTACGTCACTCATCTGAGAATTTTCCGCTGTTTTAAGTCCTTAAATAATCGCTTAACTCGTTCTGAGCATTTCTGCCGTCTAAACATAACTGCTGCAGAAAATCCGCACCATAACATCTTTTCAGTGCTAATTTCACTAGATTGTATACAACGCTTGCGCCATCCACTGTAATTTTATACTGGCTAATAAAAAAAGTAATTGGATGATTGGATGAATACGACTTTTTTTTTTTTTCAAACATGAAATGGCAAATTTAAGGGACTCAAGAGCATATTTAAAGCCTAATAACAATGTGAAAAATGCAGAATATTTTTCCCTTTAAAAAATACCCTTTATTTAGAGAAACAGGACTTTTACAGGGAATTATAAACAAGGAGTTGTTACAACCAAGAATTTAAACAAAGCAACACTGGCCACTGTATTCCTCTGACTGACAACTTTATAAAGGCATACTGTATAAATCAGAACTTTCAAGGGGAACAATATCCAAACTTTATAAATGCATTGACAAACTGGACAGTAATTGCACTAAATATATTGAAAGCTGTGCCTACTCGGAACCACAATACAGCCACAGCAAAAAACAGTCCGTTGAAATCTCTAACAACATACTATGAAACTAACATAGTGCTCTTCACAGATTCTTAGTCGCCCTTCATCAACCATCATAAACTCTCACGTAACACACTTGATTACACTTTATCCCCCCCCCCAAAAATACATTTACTGAACACCTCTCACATTTCTGCCATCTCACCACACCCAAAGCTCACCCACACACCATACACACGCACACGCACACACACACTAGCACAAATACATTTTTAAATTTTCTGTTTATTTCACTCTCCTTATGAGAAGATGCACCTGTCAGTGCTGTCGCTGCCATCATCACATAAATGTACAATGACATACTCACTAAACTATTAAAATCCACAGGCGTGACCATAGCAATACACACACACACTATAGACACAAAACACACAGGACCTAAGTAAGAAAAGGAAAGAAAAAGGTGGGCCTGTCGCTCGAGGGGGACCCCTTCTGGTGACAGGCTGACCAATCAACCTTGCACAGGATAGAACACACAACCATATCACTCCTTACTGCAATAACGATCTGTTTTGCACCATGAAAATTCCACAAGAAACCACCCCGATTGAGTAAACATGGCAGCTATGGCAGCGAAAGCAGTACAGGTTGTCCTAAAAAATATAAACTGTCCATGCTCATATTCAAAGCATACTCAACTTGACACAACACATACAGCTCCTACACATTCCATACATAACATATGCATTGATCACACTCAAAACAAACTCAAACCCCAAGACAGGACCCCTGCGGTGTCCCCCCCCCCAATTTTTCCAATGATAAAATGTAAATATTGTTAACACTATAAATAATTGTCACCTGGTGTGTATATATATATATATATATATATATATACCATATATACCATGTCAAAGCGCCCACTATTCACAGGGAAATACTAGAGCAAACTGTGGTTGCCAAGTGGCCCCATCATTATCACGTGTTCTGGGACCTGCTGCTCATAAACATAGGGCTGAGTTTAACACAGCACTCCAGACTGTCTTTGACATCGCCGCCCCACCCAATTTCAGAACTATGTATTTGGGCCTCAAAAGTCCTGCCATGCACACAATAAAGGAATACCTTTGAAGGATACTTTGGGTGGCAAGAAGGCCAAATAAAATAATGACACAAAAGGTCTGGACTGAAATCTGACATTCGAAAAATGGAAAAAAAATTACATTTGCGCTTAATTTAAAAATTGACCTCTTTGACAGAGTTTGGATTAAATGGGACTCATACGCTGAACTATGTACAATCATTTTTTGTGTTATTTGCTTACTCATGTCATGTTCCATGTTGAATGTTAAAATCTTGATGTAAATCATGTTGATCAGACAGAAAGACAATTTAGTGGAAACATTTTATGACATTTTGCTAGTTAAGTAGCATGAATTTGATTGTAACTGTTGCATGATAAGAAAAAATGCTTGTATTATGTACAAGTTTTGTATGTTTCTCAGTAATACAGTATTTCAAATACTGACAATAGATTGGTATGTGATAAAAAATAAAATGTATCTCTTAATCGCTGGAAATATATAGTAATTAACAATAGTTCTCAAGCATACTGAGGTAAAGAATAGGCTGCACTTAGTCACAGAATGGGCCAGAAGAATAATCACCAATGCCTTTTATAAGAAAATCAAATCTTCACAAATTGCTAGAAAATGTTTGGTCGATACAGTGATTGACATTATTATGAGGAGGCTCCAAACGAATGAATGATTTTGTTTGATTGATACACTATTACTCAGTTTAGATCCCCACCCTTTATTATGTCTCTTTTGTGCACAAAGCGGAGCATCAAATTCTCCCATAATAGACTTGTGCATTGAGCCTGCAGGCCTAATTTATATATAGACCTGAGGGCCGGGATGTATTGTTAGCTTTTTGTGAGCTGCTGCTGGCTTTGTGTGATTTAGAGAGAGAGAAATCGCGTGGAAGAGAGAGGCAGATAGAAAAAGAGAGGAGAACAAGGGCTGAGTGCTGTGTCGGCTGCTGTTGTGTGAGTTAGTCGGCTGCAGCACGAGGTCGCGACGCTGTGGGGAGCTGTGTACACTCGCCTGCTAATTACACACGGCACTGTGAGTCTCCTCTCTCCTGTCGCGAGGAGGCCACAAGACAATCTGGAAAAACCCCAACACAAAGCACCAACGGCCAAAGCAAGGCAAAATAAACTATTGCCATGGAGCCAGAGGAAGGACGCTGTTTTAATGCAGTTTAATTAGGTTTACTTGTGTATTTTACAAAACATAACTGCCCCCAGTCTGCATCCTCATCATGCTCAAAGTTATGGTGCATAAATTCTTACAGAGTCAAAAATAATTAGAGACTCAAATTCCAAAAGTTAAGACGCTATAAACTGTAATACAGTACAAAACAAAATACAAAATAATCACTCACTGGAATAGCAAATCAAGCATATTCAAATCGATGGCAGCAAATACCAAAAAGTTGGAACAGGAAATGTTTACTATTGAATGGCTTAAGCAGCATCAAATGTAAGCAACATTTCAGTGTCATTCCTTCCTACTGTAATTCTTGTACATTTTTAAATCCATGAACTAATCCTCTTCATCAAAATATTGCAGTAATATTATTGCATGGACCAGGACCACCACAGCAATTATTCAATGGGTTTCAGGGTGACCGTTGGTGAACTGTTGCCAAATTTAAAACTTCCCTAGAATGTTGCATAAAACAGGAAATTGAAACCTATGGATAGAGCTTGGGTTGAAACGTGAAAAAAACATAAAACGACAATTCGATCAGCTGCTGGGAAACACATTTATCACTTTATTAAGTCAAGTAACGCCAAGTTTTGGAATCGTTTCTGAAAATCTCTATTGGTTCCTGTGACAATAGACTATTCTGGTAAAATTGCAATTTAGTGATTCACAAATTTTCTCTTGAATGCAGCTCTATGTGCAAAGACACTTTTTCCCGCACACGCCTCCTACTGGTCAGGGTGCATTTCCAGAAGAGGCAGATGACTTCAGTTACCTCAAGTTGGCGCAAAACAATATAAAGATAGAAAGAGTGCATGAATTGTGATTAGAACTGTGAGCTGGCTCAAAGAAAATAGTGATGTTAAGTTTTTCAACACAGGTTAATTATCAGACAAATGTGAAAATATATGTAAAATGAATCAGAAAAGTGCAAAATATCACCATATAGAATTATTTAGTTCAACATTCACAATATGATCTAAATTTCCACCTCTACCCACCCCTTCTTCTATTGCTATGGCTGGATTTTGTTTGAGCATTTACATTACATTTCAGTTCATTTACACTGTGTTCCAACTTGTTCAAAAGGGGGTTGTGCCATGCTGGACAATTAGTAAAAGTGTTCCTGCCTGTAGTACATTATAATTGCAAATGAGCACGGTGTCCAGAGCAGAATGTGGTGTGGAAATGTTGTTGCACTGAATGACAGGTCCTTTAAAGCGCTGTGGAACCAGATCCATGAGTAACGCAGATATCTTGAGTGCCGGCCTACAAATGCCGATGAGGTTAGAGCAGGAAATGCCTTTTGTGACTTTCCATTTGCTCAGCGATACACCAACACATAGGGTGAGCAATAAGTCCTAATCTAAAGGATCAGAGGTGGCAGCGAGAAAGAGAACTCTAGTAAGAAAATACACTGAGTCACTGAGAGGAAGTGAAGTCCGCTTTAAGAGTATTGTGGATTTTATGTAATCACAGTCACACCAACAAAACACATCACCATGTTACGTCCAAACAATAAAAATGAACAAAAAACTCTGCAGCTTTATATAGCATCATGTATCATCCTGAAGAGGACGAACAAAGACTTTACACAGATTTGACTATTGTTACTTCAAACTCAAGCAGAAGTAAAGAATTAATAAAAATATAGTTTCATGTAAAAATTGAGAAGTATATGAACATTTAAACATAAACAATTCAAAGCCAATACACTGGGGAATTCTATGTATTCTATTATTCTTCTATAAAAATAAAACTAGAATGCACTGTGACATAATAGTCCACGGTAAAAGACAATATTAAGTTTCATCATTTAAGAGAACATCATGCACAAAAGCACTTCAGAGATTACCCCTTGGATAACATGGTGTGCGCTCCAGCCTCCGTCCCACAGGAGGTGTATCTGCAAAACGATCCGGGATCACATGCTCATAGGCAGAATTCTGGCCTCTCAGGTGTCTACTTGAGCCCTAAATAACATCGTAGCTTTAAAAATGGACGATGAGTTAATTGCAGTAAAGGGACAGATCTGGTAATGCAGTCTCTGTAGTACTAGACACAGTAAAATGGGTCCACTGAAATTATGAACACACAAACGCACTAATAGTGACATAAATCTTGTTCCATTTCCATTTTTATATTCCCGCTCTTCAAATAAATATAAAGTGCATTGGGTCGTCTGTAATATAAATACGCCTAATTAAAGCAGGCACACGGCAATAATATTCTCATTAACTGGAGCTCAACGCAAAACAGACAAAATAAAACTGAATGAATTGCGTAAACAAACATACAATTTAATTTTGCATTTAATTTGTTGTGAATGGTTAAAACTAATGTGATGTCACTGGTGCTAATCACTCATAGGACATGCTGATGAAGCTGTGTGGAGCTGGTTAAGAGAAGAGCCCCGTCACAGTCACATGTAGTTATTAAGGACCACCGGGGATAAGGAGCCATAGGTTCCTTATAATTATTCGGATTATCCTCAGGAAAAACGTGTCAGCACAAATGAACCAAAGGGATTTTTTTTTAACAATAGCTTCAGAGAGTGTAATTATTATAACCAAAGCCGTCATTGTTGTCAGTTGAAAGTACTTTAAGACATTATGACAGGTTTGTGGCGTCAGTCAGTAACAAATAACAATAAGATTAAACATCTGTATTTCTTTCAAAAACAGTGAATCTCGCAGAGAGTTATAAAAGCATCTGCCCTCAATCTAAAATGTATGAAATAAAAAAACATTCTAGCATGTGAACGTAACCTATTAATCCTGAAGTGCCGTGATGAGGCGCAGGCCACATTAAACCTTTAACTTCTGTGTGCTGCCTTAATATTCATCTCTATGAAATACAAGACTCAGGTCAAAGAATGGAATAAATCAGAGAAAACAGCACAGTAGCAGAAAGCACTAATAATGAACATCCTCGAACGGTATGATTTATGGCGTAATTCCGCCGGCAGCAGCCAATAATAGACCTTCGATTTTCTCAGTTTGCATACAAATTTAAAAGAGGTTGTAGACAGCAACTGCTCCTCAATCAAAGAGATGCTAAGGACACTGGACTTACAAAACCCCAAGCAAAAAAAAAACAAAAAAACCTCTGTGAGTAATTTTCTTCTTGTTTTTCCAAATGTGTTGTTTTGCTTCGTTAAACCGCATCATACAGCTTTGACTACAATATGCTACATATGCCTGAAGCTTTGCTGTTTCAAGTCCTTCTGGCAGTACTGTGTTTTCTAGGATTTTTTCCCTCTCTATGTACACAGATGTTCAAGCAGCAAACCCAATAAACTGAAAATTGAATAGCTGACAGTGACACACAATTGAAATCCAGTTATTACAAACACTTCTTTTCAGTTGGAGAGCTTTCATGTCATGCTTGAAGTATTTACATTGAACAAGATAAGAAATTAATTGAGACAAAAAAAAATTTTTTAAACTGCATTATCCAGCAGCTGCTATGTTTTCAATGGAGCGCGTAAGCATTGGTACTTGAGAAGGATTTGCAAGTACCACTTGTGTCCATTGGAATAAAGAGCAGGGGTAAACAGTGAGGGAGGAAAGCAGAGCCTCGCACAAACTGTGTGACGATGGGAATGGAAAAAATCAACAAATGAAACTCAACATATGACACAACACTGATTAACTGTTAACTCATTTATTATTATTACAGGTTTATTATTTATTAATTACTGATTTTCTCACTGATTTTTAGAAACAAGCTGGACTTCAAATGTGCTGCTTGTTTCATATGCAAATATTGACATGACGTCAGCTGGCTTTTGGAGCTGTCGGAGACTACTTAACCTTCCTTCTGTGTGAGTCGGCCTTGTGTTTACCGCCTGCCAACAAGAACTTTTTCTGAACTTTTCAACTTCCTCTCAACTTGACATCATCTCTCACAATACTTTGTTTACAACAACAACAACTAAAACATTTTCTGATAAATCGTGCCCTACAACTTACACAAAGCACAACCACGACTGATCACATTTTATTGTATTTCACGACTTATAAAAAATGAAATCACAAGATGCAGTAGCGGGGCAGCCTTTCCAATTTTATTTTTATAATAATTTCTTTGAATCCATCTTGCATGACATGTTTTTCCTCTAGCAGCAGTTTGTTGACATGAGGAAAACACTCCCTTAGAAATAAGCCACCTTTTTAAAATGTTACACTGACCATCTGAAAAAGATTGTGCCGTTCTAGGCAATGAAAATACCAGAAAATATTGCTTCTGGCTGAGCAAAACAAAAAAATAAAAAAAACTTTTTAAAGTCCTCCTCACCTTAGAGTTTTTGTTCAAATTGTTTTGGATTCCTTTAATGGTACCCTTTCCAAATAATAATAAGCAGTTTACTTCAGCACATTAGCCAAATCACTGCAGTTGGATTTGAAAGCCTGCTGTAAAGTTTAACCTGAAGCGACAGGGAAGGGACTTACAGTAATCTGAAAAATTAGTTTAGTCCATTAGTATGCCAACCGTCAGTAGCATACATATCAATTAATTTTAGTGGAGAAGGACATTGCAGACTAGGACGCTCTTAGATCTACTCCAGATAAGACAAGCACCTGAAAAGCTTGCTCTGGCTGCAATACCTTCGGGCACCGCGCAGAAAATGAAAAGCCTATAAGAATTGATTCTCTGACAAAACGAGATCGGGCTGATGTGCTATGTATGGAATATATGTCTGCTGGAAATAGTAGTACTTACCTTCTCCCCATTGATTCCCTTTTGCCCTTCTGCTCCAACTTCCCCCTGCAATGACAAAATTGAAAGTTAAAGAGCAAGGAAGAGACTTGGGAAAAGTTCACAAATTTCCATTCACCAAATGATTAGACAAGCTATTGGAATTACTTCACACAGCATAAACAATATTTCCTTTTGGTAGATTTAAGCATAAATTGATTGTTCTCATGTTCTTTGTTTTCAGTAACGTTTTTAGATGATTGGTGTGACTGCGTACCACTAACTGCGCATCCTATTTAGATGTTCCAATGGTAGCACAGCAGGAAATATTAATGGCAAAAATAACTTGGATATGATCATTTAAAAGTATACTCTTGATCTTGCATTTATTTAATTGCGGGTGATTTTATTGCTTAAAAAATGCTCCTTGAACAACATTTTTACTGTAAGCGTGCCAGCCTCTCCGCAGATCTGACCTGTAAGCTAGGCTGGCGCTTGCCTTCGTGTAGAGTTTAGATCAATGCACACCTGGGGCACATTCTAGGCAAAGGGAAAACTTCATAGAGACAACTTCGTAAATACTCTAAATAACCTCAAATCAGGCACTGCACCTTTAAGTGAACAGTATTCAGCTCTGAAATTAAAACGTTTATTTTCTTGTTTATCGCTTGGCTGATAATGCAGTAACTGTCATGCAAGCAGGTGGAAGCACAAGAAAAAGCCTAGTTTGAAAGACAACCCATGAGGCTGGAGAAATAACAAAATGTAACCTAGAAATATTTTAATATAAAACTTTTTATAAAACATCCTTGAGCCTAACGCCGGGTTTATACAAAATGCGAGTCGGGTGCATTTCGGGTCCTGCAAGAGTCATTAAAATCAATGCGTGCTGCTACACTGACCTCGGAGCACAGTGGGCGCGGGCGGGTACGGGAAAGCTGCGGAAATAATCCACGAAGAATCTGTTTTTCCCGGACATCGCAGCAGTCTGGAGCAGTTTTCAGGCAATTAATGTTAGACGAGTACTTTTCTGTGTTAGCACGTGAACCTATGAAACCTGCACTGCGTTTGTTCAAGCGCGCACAGCGGTACACCTTAGTTGGTTTGATAGACAGTCTCCAAGTAACCTGCTCAAAATACATGCAGAACCCACTCTACTTTGAGTGTAAATCTGGCATAAAGGGCATGGTGCTGATTTCAACTTTCTGTTTCAAGCGACATTTGAGAACTTTTGACCATTCAAAAGATACAACATTTAATTTTACATTGTTAATTGCTATGGCAACGGTGGTAGATCAACACTCTAAAACTCGTGAGTACTGGCCACAGCATTTACACAGATGTAACAATATTGAATTTTAGAGCTACGATTATTGAAAGAAGAACATTACTATTTTCACTATTATTGAAACCTAAGAACAAAAGCAAAAGTTATGATTTTAATTAACTTTTATTCATACTGTCGATATGAAATCAAACTTTCTGAATATAAAAAAATAATGGTAATTAAACAATCCGCAAAGTAAAAGAACACTTAACATTTAACTTGTAGCTTAACGTGTAGCTTGAATAGAAATTGCCTTTTTTTTAGCTTCTAAAATAGAACATTATACTGTTATATTTGTATGCATTACAATCCCCAAATGCCAAAATAGTTTGTTATCATTCCTGTCAAACTAAGAGGGACACATTCTCCCTTTCTGTTAATAAAGACAAACTGCGCTGTAGCCCGCGACAACAGCCACAACTTTCTAAGCATTTACTGGCTCTATAAAAAATACCCTCCAAACTCACTCAGGGCTCTTTCAGCAATGAACAACACCTTGCACTGCTGCGATACTGATAAAAAAGCTCTTACCAACACTTGCTGCTACCCTATTGGCTCCATGAACTGCATTATTTTATCCCAAGCCGAGTCTATATCATGATTATTATTCCTTATGTAGCGGGGGAGTAAGCTGGTAGTGGCTTATACTTTCGCCACAAATTCTCTATAACATCTTAGCGGCTTACTTTCCACAAATATCACCCTGATAACAGATTCCCAAGCTGCAGTTTTCCGACCCGAAATGCCATACTTGGAATTAGCTGGGGTTTTTAAAGTGCGAAAGCTATATATTTCTCTGACCTCAGCAACCAATAAAGCTCAAACAAATGGACATAATACAGTGTCCATGAGTAACCATATCATTTCAGCTGTTACTGTGAGAGCGGGTGGAAAAGTGGATTACAAAATGGCCACAGGAAAATATAGATAAATCTCTGTGTGTAAAACACTGGTCAAAACCAAGACTAAATCTTAATTGAGGCTCAACTTTATAACAGGCCTAAAACTAGAGCAAAGAGCAAAAGCAGAACTAACTAGATGGAGGGTCCACCACCTGCTTGTCTCCATGGTTATGTTACTGCTTTGCCTAGAATGCTCCACAGAATGACATTAAACCCATCAGCATGTGTTGCCACCAGGCCAAGTTAGAGGTCAGATCTGTGGAGAGGCAAGCATGCTCACTGCAACTGTGGAAAATATCAGGCAGGACAATGACATTTTCAGAGACAAGCAGGAGGTAAACCAACCAAAAAAGTTACATGGTGCATCTTTAAAGGCGCTGTACCTGATTTTTACTATTTAGAAACATTAAAAAACAGAACTAGTCTTCAGAACGAGTTTTGCAGTCACAGTAAAGTAAGTCACTTCCTGCTTCTTGTAGAATAAAATAGATGAAAGATAAATAGAAAGCTCTGTGGTCTCATTTTCATCCAAATAGATGCTTTTACAGTATATCTGTACTGGGATAGAACTGATTTTACATTACATGCAAGAAATCGGGCACATGAACTAGTTCTGTTTTCCACATTTCAAAACAGTAAAAATCAGGTACAGTGCCTTTAAAGAAAGTGAAATCTCTTCTAAAAAAAAGTCCTGTTCCTGGACCATTATTGCATAAAATAATTAAATTGTCCACAAATGAATAATTATTTTCAATTTAAATGTAAAATACAGCCCTTTTAAACTACAAACTAACATCAAAGTTAAATTACATGCACTGAGCTTGTCTAAAAGGTTTATTACAAGTGAACACATTTTCCCCTGCACCCCAACACAGAGTTTAATCTGAGCCCAGTGTGAGCCAAAATAAGAAAAGGAAAAAAAAAAAAGATTTTCTAATTGGTTGCTTTTAGCCCCACAGTTTCATGCAGAAGGCCAGTGCAGCTGACACCACGACCCCAGCACAGCCTCTTTGTCTCCTCGAGCTGTGACAAGGACATGATCTCTCTCTGGCTCTTCTCCAGAAACACAACCAACTGTGTCCACTTGCACTGCAGGACCAGACCACGGGCCACATCTCCCAGAGCTACTCCAGTCTTCTCTGTGGCACCATTTTCTTTTCCGCTAAAAGGACATTTGTTGAACTAATTAATGCCAACCAAGCAAGTGACCATGTTGATAGCAGTATTATGATTCGTGTCCGTAAATTTAGAGCTGTAAAATGCCAGATATTCTCACCAAATTATCCTTTCCAAGACCCATTGTCAAGGGGCAACAATAAGGTCAGAATTGTGACAAAGACCAACTGACAAAACCGAAATCACAGAGGGATTTATTACTTGCCCAAACAATAATATAAGAGATTTGAACCAAACAGTAGGACTAACACATAAAAATAACCATGGCATCTAATAACAAAAGGAACCTTCAAACGTTTTGTTTCAACAATTTAAGGCAAGCTAAATGATTACCAAACCTTCCACACCAATAACTAGCATGAAAATGTTTTGCTTTTGTACTCCCCAGGTCTTTAACAGGAGAAACAGGCCTAAACTGGGGTTGAAGCAGGTCTATGTTGGACCATACCATGAATACAGTAGTACATCTTATCCGAAGACCTATTGAGCCTGAGCTCAAAAGAGGATGAAAACGCAAATAAAATTTACTCAAATTAAACAAAAACTGCAATGTACCCGGCTTACAATAACAGAAAGCCTTTTGTTTTTACTTTTTTGAAGAGCAAAGTTCTAGTATCATGGATTTCTTGTCTCAGGAATTCAAAGCCAACAATAAGAGCAAACTTTAACCATGCTAAGGTAATAACGTGGCATAAACAGCTGGGTAAAAAACGTTAATTTGTCACAGTTATATATTTTGTGCTTTTACCAATCATATTTTGATCTAAATTATCACAATTATTAAAAGTATCCCTACTTAAAGGCTATAGCTGCTATTATACTAAGCCCTAGTCATCTACAAAATGAATCAGAAGAGGAAGAGGTCTATATCTGAGATTTTTGTCCAGAGGTCTTGTCCCCAGTGACACCCTGCACAGGAAACAGCACACAGTTAGTGGAAGGTTCCTAGTTCACACATTAGTGATTATCTTTATGGAGGTTTGTCATTTCATCAGAGGTCTTGCTCTTACAGCTGTTCATTGGTTCTTGCTGACATAGTGGCACAGCAGCTGCATAGATGGATAACATTACCCCAACAACTGGCTACGATGACCCTAGTTAGGGGTTACATTACCATCTTAATACCCCTATTATATTTTAAGGAGAGGACAAAAAGCGAGTTTATTGTGCTCATGGTGTAGCCTTACAGGATAGTGTGAACAGGAAGGATAAGGACGAAAATCATCCGCGGGTTGTGTGGAGGAGATGGAGGCAGATAGTAATTTGGCAAATTAAACTAACAAAGAACTCGCTGCAAGCAAAGAATCTAATTAAGCACAATGTCCATTCATGGGCACAGCTTCATTTCAAGCCCTGTTTGTTAAAGCACAGATATAAGAAAGTGTTTCTAAATATAATGAGGCTGCTACGTGCTCTTTTTCTTGTGTCGAGTTGGGTCTCTGTTAATCTCATTGTTTATGAGATATAAAGCTCCTGGTCCTCCATATCAAATATAACATAGCAGGGCTTTCAAAGGCGTTGATTTACTCTGGATAAATAGAATCGGATTAGAAGTGGGTAATAAATCATCTATACAGTATAATCAAAATAGTTATATATATAAAATATATTATAATAATAACAATAATACTAATAATACATTTTAATCAACAGTGCCTTTCTAGACACTAGGACATTTTAAATAAACAGATTGCCTATAATAAGAGACCACAATAATAAAAAATAATTTCCAGGAGTTGTTTACTCTAACAAATACACATAATTCATTCATAGACCAGGACATCGACACTGGAGGTAATGGGGGTGAGATGTCTTGCCCAAGGGCACAACTACAGTTTGCACTAAAGCCACTGTCGCCCCACTGTGACACCCAGTCTCCCATCCAAGTACTAACCAGGACCAACCTTGCTTAGCTTCCGAGATTTGCCGAAATCGAGCATGCTCAAGGTGGTACGACCAGTTTTCATCCATAACATCCTATATTCATTTAATGGTGTGGGAGGGATGGGTTTTCTCACAGTTGTATTGTTTTAACTTTGGACTATGAGTCTGCAATAAAAACTGATGATGATCTCAGGATGTTGATATCACCCACCTCTTGGATTTAAGACTGGTGAATGAAATGTAGGAGGTTTTCAAACAAAGCAAATGAAATTAAAAACATTGTAACACAAGGTTAAGTTTAGTATCTTTATAGCGTTTTTCATTTGTTCTGGTCTGTTTGCCATGCATGTGTGCACAGGAGCTGTAAGTCAAGTAATACCAGGGTTTAAGAGCAAGGCCATAGAAAATGGATTTTTCTGCATTCTTATAACCCACTACTTATCTGTTTAATTTCCTGAGGGATTGTGGATTAATCATAGCTGGGTAATCCCTTTGCAGAGCATTCGTATCCTCCGTCAAACTCACTGTAATGCAGGATGGTACTTTGGAGTGAAGTAAAATAGCAAGAGTAATCCCCACGAAGTGTTCCTGAGGCCCTATGCGGAGGTCATGTTGATTGGCCTGTACTTCTCATTATAGCTATTTTAAAGGCTCTAAATTGCCCAGATGTCTGATTAATCTCTACAAAGTCAAGTTAAATTGTTGCACTCTTGACAATTTTAAACCAAAATCTCATGTTGCTAAGTCATAGTCTCATGAGTACAGGCCTAATTGTTAACCACGACACTGTTAACCTGCTTTAATGCATTACAACATAAATCTGCAGGACTGCTTAACAGTCAATGGGGCTTCCCAGGATATTTTAGGGTCAATATAAATTAAATATATTTAAAGAAGTGTACTATGGTCATAATTTAGCAGACAGGAATGTTGATGGAGGTCAGAGAGAATTGGAGAAAAGCAATTACAATACTGGACTGTGTCAAAGCATGACATTTTTGATAAAGTGCACAGATGGCTCCACATAAACACCGCAGGCTCATTGACAGCACTGTTAAAATATTTTTTCTCAATGATCACTGACATTTGGAAGTGTTTAGGTCCTACAGCTATAGGAGTGACAAAATTCATATAAGTACTTGCCCATTCACCATTTAAGATATAGGTCATTATTAAATGTAGCAATAAGTCTGGTTGTGGATCTTCACTACATTAGAAATGAGAGAAAATGTGGCTCATGTATCAACTCAAGAAAAAATGAAAATGAGAAAATGAAAGGAGAGATGGAAACATTCAGCAAAATTTGACCATGCTAAAATATGTGTTCTTGCCATCACAATAAGTAACATTTAAAAGCCATTGCATTTCTTACACGTTGCTTCTTCCTTGGTTGTGAATCTTCATTTTTCGTCAGACGCATTTAAGTTTCCTGATGCACCACAGTGAGTTCAAGTAATTGGCTGAGTGGCACTTAAGCCACTTTCAGCAGACGTATTGATTGTCCTTATTTTGACAAATGTCTTTCTTATTGCAATAAATCACACATCCTGTTCTGTTACAAAGGGTAGTTCTCGCTGTGCATAAGTAAATGAGTTCAGGCATTACCAGCAGCTTTTGCTGCTACCTATATTCCCGTGCAGACTGCAACCCTGCTAATATTTTCCCTAACCTCATTGATTTAGTGTTCAAGCCTATAATAGGATTTGTTATGAATTTTGTTGTTTGGTAAGTAAACAAATGGTGCCAGGTATTGATTTGTTGAAGACCTGAAATTAGATTTCAAACGTTAACAGTGTGCACCGAGGCTCATGCCCTGCAGACATGGAAAAAAACAATTCCCTTTTCTGGTGAATGGCAGGCTACATTCATTGATGAATGTTGGAACATAATCCATTAGAGGTTCACATATACTTATTGTCCATGGTCTATCAGAGCAAATTAAATATGTTTAGAGATTTACATACACTTGGGATTTTCTGCAGGACAGAGTCAACAGCATGTCACTGGATTTGAACTAACTTAACATAGTTCCACGTATCCGTATGTTTCTTGGCTCTGAGCGGTCCCATCAGCCTGCACAACGTAATTAATCACCAGCACCAGAGCACAGTCAAGTTCACATACACCGACAGAGTACAGCGTGGGAGCTGAACCCTGCTAGGTCAATTAAGAATCATAAGAGCCCAATTAGAACACATTTACAAATCTGATTAGACCAATATGCTGCAATACACAATCTATTATGTATTATATGTATTTTTTAAAGACAAAGTAAAAGCTATAAAATAAATGGTACATATTGACCAATTTCTGCAAATTGTTTCTATTTAAGAAGTTTAAGCCCACACCTCAAAAGAAAAAAAAATAGCTCTAAATAGAAATCAAAGCCCCAAACATGAACTCAGCGCCACCATTATTGTTGATCACTTCAAAGATATGTCGCAGCATGCTTGATGCAAGCGTTTCCAGGAAGTGAGAGGGAACATTTCTCCAAATGATGAAGAAAGACAGCCTCATGAAGGGCATCTACTGTCTGGAACTGTTGTCTGTTTTTGTAAACTTTCCTTGCCATACATCCCCAAAGGTTCTCAATTGGATTTAGATCAGGGGAACACAGGATGGTCCAAAAGAGTGATGTTATTATAAGGGAGAAGTTTTACCGCTAAAATTATTTATAAAGTAGACGGATTTGTGTAAAATGTTTAATGTACACGTGCAACAACAAGACAGCAATGCACCAGCAATGGCCTGAAAATGGCTTTTTAATTAGTGTAGAACTTATTTTCTGTTGAACTCATCTGCCTCATGTAAACGAATACAAAGGAAGAAAGATTGCGGCGCTCACAGCAACTTCCGGAATAAGGTCAATATAGACCATTGATAAGTACAAGTACAAGTGACTTCAAGTAGTTGTTTGATTTAAAGTCAAGGCCTTTGTTTTGAATATTGTGATAAACTATATGTTAATATTTTAATATATATTTATAATTTTTAAGGTCTTTTTTTTTTATATATAAAGCCTTCAACTGGAGAAAAGAGAAAGAGTAATGACTTAATGAAAGTCTCTATAAGGACATTTGCTCCCAGAACACAGTGTGCCATAGTAGTTGGCCGTGACTTTGGTGATTGTTTTTTAAACGCATGCAAATTGGTGTTGAACTCGTGCGGACATCTCTTTTACATGGTGCTTTTCATAATCCCACACTAAGAGCTAGGGAAAACAGCTTCCTCCTTAGTGCTTGGAAAAAGGATCAACAATTGCTCAGGTGAAAAGACTGCGTCTCTACAAGTCCCCATTTAGCATCCGGTAGTGAGGGTGCGCCCCAGTCATTTTGAGTATCTTAATCCCAACAACACATCGCAGTAATTAGGACACTGACCCCAAAAGCCATCTGGCCTTATCAGCCATACAGTAACAACACCTGTTCATCTCTAAGAATACCACTCATAGCACAATGCACTACTCTTTATTGAACTCTCTTCAAGGAAACTTTTAAAGCATCTGAGTTTTCTATGGAGAAATATCACTTTTTGTCCTTACACTTGGTGCATGTTGCAATTCTTGTGCCCTTCAGTTGAAATAAGACACATAGTTGTCATAACATACTGTTCCATCTGTCTATTGAGCTGTCACAGAAAAGAAAAGGATTCCACTGTTCCCCAAGTGACAAATGTATGGTTTACAAATATAAAATGGTTTTACGCCTAAAGTTTTGTCACTCACAAACACTAAACTCTCTAAAATGCCAATATGATCATAAAAAGGGCACTTAGGGCATTAGACGGGAGATAGTAGCAAGGTAGTCACAGGATGTATTCTGCAACAATCAAAACAATACCTTCAAAGATTCTCTCATTAAAACAGACGTTCAAAAGTCATGCATGTGTAATGAAGCAGTAACAGCTATCCATGGGATTCAGAAATTAGAACTGCTGCCGATGCCATAGCAATTAACAATTTAAAACAAAATATTATATCTTTGGAATCGGAAAAACTCCCTAAAATGCTGCATATAAAATGAGATGACACATCTCAAGGGGCTGTCCAAAACAAAGAATAAAGACGCTGAAACTCATGAATAGAGATTAGAGTCCCCAGCAACACAGAAGACAAGCACAGTTTCCCTTCCACGTTGAAGTCCATTGAACCCCGCTTTGAACATTAGCTCTTTGTAGAAAGATAGAAATGCTAACCACTCTGCTCCTTTGCATCATCTACTGTATAATCATACACCATTAAGGCCATGAACACATTGAATAGGATTTGTTCAATCCAACAATATTCAAAATATCCACTTCGCAGCATCACAAAACTATGAATTCTCTGATCAAAATCTTCTACTTAAAAAATATGTGGCATGTGAAGTAAAAGATATGCATGTTACAGCTGTTCTATGGACCAAATAGGGAAGAAATGAAGCCAGAAGCCAAGGAGTTTGCACAGAGCGAACTCTCATTGAAATTCAACAAGAGATATTACATACTCAGGTTCTAGGTCTAATAACACATCCCCTGACAAGGAAGAGAAACCAGGAACCATTCCATTTATATGTATTTTAAAAGGTAGCTTGTAATATCATACATTTTAAATTTGAGTAACACTGTATATATTATTTATGTGCAGTAGGTATTGCATATATCATAACAATTTGAATAATGCACACTTTTCTTTTTTACACTTTTTCTCTAAAAGCACAGTAGGAGGTCGAGCATTTAGCTACCAAGCTCCTGTGTTATGGAACCAGCTCCCTGTTCATGTAAAAGAGGCCGACACAGTCTCTACATTTAAGACCAGGCTCAAAACGTTCCTCTTTGAAATAGCTTATGGTCAGGCCAGTTAGGAACAGAAATAAAAACCTACAGTTTTAGCTACGCTGCCCTTGGAGCAATTCTGCTGGGGGAAGTATGGCAGCTTGAACACTATCCTCTGGTTCTTCCTACTTTACCTATCAACAATATTTAATATTACTTCAACTGTAGTCTGTTCATTGCTGTTCACATGTTTCTCTTTCTCTCCACTTCCCCCGGGGAGTGGAGACTGTTTCAGGCACTGCGGCGGCTGCTCCAGTGACGACCCCCCCACCCCCACCAGTCTGGACGATCTATGCGCCACCCGCCTGGACAGCTGGATTAGCCACACCTCGTCTGCCTGGACGAACTCCTTCTACTTTAGATGAACTGTTCCTCATCTCCTGCTGGAGGATCTCTCTACACTGGTGGACTGCTCCTCGTCCGCCTGGAGGAACTCTTTAAAGCCACCTCCCTCTTGAGTGGTTCTGGCTCCACAGTCCAAGTGGATGCGTCAGTCCTAGTTCATCTGCAGCCTGTCCGTCCGTGGGAGTAGGATCTCTCCTTCACTGTGGTTCTCCCCGAGGTTTCTACTTTTTCCCATGGGGTTTTGTAGTTTTTCCTCGCCGCGAAGGAGGGTCAAAGGACAGGGGCATTCTGGGACAGTTATCTGAACTGCTTTTACCTGTGGCCCATCGAGGCAACTGTTGTTGTGATTTTGGGCATTATAAAAATAAATTGATTTGATTTGATTTGATTTGACTTTTATAAAAAAGACTGCATGCCCACATAATAGATAACTGTCTACAGATAACTTGGCAGTGACATCACACCAATTGCCTATTGACCCTTTGTATGTGTTATCATGGAACGCTAACTTTATTATGACGGACCTTAGAAGCGCTGTCTGTGCACGTAAAATTATTGAAACTCTGCTGAAAACCTGCCCATTAATCAGTGAAATTGCGATGTTCTGTTGTGCAGTTGGCTGCACTAACAGGCAAGGAGAAAAGCAAATGTGACTTTTTATAGTATTGGTGGCTTTCAGATTCTAGAATGTGATAATGTCATACTCTCAAATGGGGGGCAAGACAAAATTTCAACCTGATCATTTCTGTTAGTAATTGCACCTGAGATCTTACTGTATTACATCAAAAACAGCATTTTAACCATATTTATTTTAGCTGCCCCCATTTGTATTAAATATTCTTTACCCATAGAATCCTGTGATGTCATCTGAAACCCAGCATATTGCTTCCAGGAGTCTTTCAGGAGTGACGCACAGTCAGGCGTTTTCTGGGCTCCAGGTACAAGGTTTTGGGTGTGTTTTTTTTCATTCCCTATTGCTAGGATATACATCCATGGCTTCCATATGCACTAACACTAACTAACTCATTTATAGACATCCTGTGTAGTTATGGTGCATTACTGTTTGTATTTGCAATAACTTTAACAAACATCTTGAACACTAACTGCAAATTATAATCACTAGTTTTATTTGTTACCAAAAAATGTGAGAAATTATTTTCTTTTCTTCTTCTTTTCTTTCTGTTTTTAAAGGGGTGATGGATGGGGGGGTGATGTCATGAATAATTGTATTTAGTCAAGGACTTCAATCAACCACAGAACATTTTATTACAGCAAAAATAGATTAAATGGTAGATAAATGCAACAGAGAAACATTTTTGAGGGCCCTTCCCTGCCTTGGGCCCCGGCGCACGCTTGTGCTTGTGTACATTCTATCAATTCATATTGACAAAGCAGCGAATAAAAAACTGTCATTTTGTCATTTATAGGCAGTGCCGACACATGGTTATTGTTAATATGCTCATTACATTTGTCAGCAAGTGATAACTGTCTAACTATCTTCATCCTCTTGTTTCTAAAGTTCACTTAGCAGTTAAAACTGTAAGATTTGTGGCACTTGGTAAAACAAAACGTACATTTTTCTGCCAAACTGTTGTAATCTGCTATTTTTTGTTCCATTATTGTTCAGAATAAGATTTAAGAAATGTTTATTACGAGGTTGTTAGCAAGGTTTTTGTATACTAATTTCAGTGCTAATCGCTAACGGTAACAAACTACACAAAACACTTCTACATGAGGTATACTTTGTACCGCGGCTCTAGTGTCACTATGTGCTTCAGTGGTTGTCAGTTGTTTTTCATAGTTTGTGATGTTTGGAGGTTAACGCTTACTCCCCCATTGAAAATAAATTAGTGCTAAATTAAAACATGACTTAAAACACTTAAAACACTCAAAGTACGTATGGATTTGCATCGGGCACTTTTTACAAGGTAAGTCAATGCTAATGTTATAAAACGATCATGAATATCTGAGACGATGGGTGTTACACGGCGTGGCACAACTTTAAACATTTACAAAGAGCCAAGTGAATGAAAATGAACTTGTATGAATTGATTCTGCAGAAATTCACAATGTTTTTCAGTCCCCTGGGTCAGTTTCCAGGCGTGCATTCTTTCTCCAAAATATTTGCTTTTTGAGTGTCTAAAAGATGTCCCACTTCAACCAACAAGCGAACAGAACACGCATTAGAAGTAGCCATCACCTAGCTGACAAAAATTGCAATCAGTATGAGTTTGTATCAGTTTTGTGCTCATTGTAACGCTGTGTTCACGCAGCCACATGATCATGTGATGTAGGTGCAAAGGGTCAATACTTTCACACTGTCTTGGTATATCTCCAAGAACACACCTTTCTTAAAATGGATTTGTTCAGTCCCAATAATAGATCGGTGAGTAAATTGGGACTGGTTCTGTTACAACAGACATTACACTATACTCAATTAGGGGCCCTTGGAGGAGGCATTGATTGTACCTTTTCAACAGGACAGTGGCATCTGTCAATGGGCTCCGATGGCGGCTGAGACAGCATCTGGGGGAGCTGCACGGTAACCAGGGGAGGGGAAGTCCCATTAAGTGTCTCCCAGACTTCACACTGGATCAATAGAAAAATATCACCGTTTAGACACCTCCTTTGTCATGGTGCTACATGGCAGAAATCACTGTACAGCAAGTTCACAGCTTTCAGACTAAAGGCTTTACTAAACGCTAGGGCTGCCCAATGAAAAGGCCATGTGCAGTGTATATTATACTTTAGTTTTTATTGTTGTGTTAGATTTGTTCCTATTTACTTAAGGTTCAAGGTAAAGGAGTACAACAAGGCAGGGCAAGACTGAGACTAAACCAGAACTAAATTATGGCTAAATTAGGCCTATTATTAAGTATTTTTCTGAATGAACAAAAACAAATTTGGATACTTTAAAGATGCACTATTCTCTAGTGAGACCACTACCTGCTTGTCTCCATGGAGATGTTCCACAGAATATCAAAGTTAGATATCTTGTATTTATTCAATTACATATTTTTATTCATTCATTCATTTTCGACAGCTTGTTCCTGTTAGGGGTCGCGGGTAACTGGAGCCTATCCTAGTGATTTTGGGTCTTAGGTGGGGTACACCCTGGACAGTGGCCAACTCACCGCACATTGTTTAAATATGCATTGTCAAAACGTGTATTTTTACTGTGAGCTTGCCGCCTCTCGCTTCTCCACAGAAGTGACCTGTAATTTGTCTCCACGGAGATAAATAATTAAACAATACTGTACAAAATTCTCGGCAAAGCAATAACATTTCCATGAAGACAAGCAGGTGCAAACCAGTGTTACATAGTGCTCATTGTCTGATTGGAAACTGCTGGAGAATGCTCTGATGAACTAATGAAATTATTACAAACTATGATAGTAGTTAAGAATACAAATAATGACGGCAGTTAATGTATTGGGTAGCCTTTAAGTTAACCTTGTTTTGCATCCACAATGTGCTAAAAATATAATTAGTGATGAGTTCTTCTCAGGGTTCTCTTGTTTTGAGTTCTCCAGGAGTAACTCTAGACGGACATGACAACATACTTAAGAGGACACCTAATGGTATGGGGTCAGAGGTCGTGTCTGCATTTGGACTTACTGTAACTATAGCCTGTATTGATTTATTGTGATGAAAGAGCTATGTTATTGTGTTACTATCTAGGGAGCAGACCAACACCGTATTGAAATACATAAGAAGCAATCCACATGTTTCCTGCTCTAACACAAAGCACTTAATAAATCATAGTGGAAATTTCTTGTACAGCAACAGCATGCATTATTTAAAACTAAACAATGAAAATTTCTGCATCAAATTTGCACACTGAATAATTCAAGATTGTAGTTTGTTGTTGTAAAACAATGCTGCACAATACCTTTGGTTCAATCAGTTCACAGCAGTTTTCCATTTCAGCCATATATGGGTCACAATAGATTATGAGCTGTTTCAGTTCAACCTGTGCACAGAAGAGAGGTATATTTATGTATACAAACAGAATGGCACGCAACCAATACTAACAAACTTTTTCATTTCTCCACAAGTATTACTATTATTTTATAGTATTTCATGTGCTATAGAATACATTTGCTTATCTTAAAAGTAAGTTAGTTAAAATAAGTGATAAATGATAATTAGGGTTGAAAAAAAAAATCACAGCACAGATAATAACCAATACTAAAACTTGTTTTGAAACTAGTCATTTCTTCAGATATCAATACCAGCAAAAAGTAAATAAAAAAGACAAAGTTGGACTGAACAGTTTTATAATGATCTTGGATATATATCAGAACTAGTATTTGATCACTGTATCAAAGAAATTACTTTCATTTTGTGATGAAAATTGGAAAAGTTTGGAATTGTAGAATTATATCATACACCACACTAATGATGTATAACAAAAAATGTATATCTATATATCTAAAGGCTAACTTAATGTATATATGATGATATAATTTGCTTGTTAGTGCCAGATACACTTGGTTACAGTGCTAAAACTCGTGAACAGAATTGAAAAGTCTCTTGACGTACGTCTACAGGCCGACCATCCTCCACTCTTGTAGTAATTAGAGTTCTTCCACTGGACTCTATGCTCTCCTTCTCATCTGTCAGTGTTCTCTCCACCAGCTTGCAGTCCATGTACATAGACACAATATTACTCTGCACAGAGATACCAAGCTTGTGCCACTGGCGATCGAACAGGTTGTGAAGGTCTCTGCTTTTGAATGTGTAGCGGAGTGTGTTCTTGAGTGCACTTTGGTAAGAAAACTCCACAACCTTCTTGGCGCCATCGACCACCACAGAAACCTGATGATACACACAAGAAAACATTTTTTTTTAATATACTGTATTTAGAAAAACTGAAATGGAAAGTAACAGGCCAACCTGAGAGATTCCTGATTGGTTAAAAATCTGCCAAAGATACCAGCGGTCTTTCTTTGTCGTTCTTCGCACTCGAAAGGTGGTGACCAAGGAGTATTCACTTGAAAGCCCATTTGGAAATACAGATCTACATACAAGCATATCACGGAAAAAGGTTTTTAGTAACAGTACAAAATATATAGCATAAGAAATATACACATAACAATGATGTTTTATGTACTGTTTGTTGGTAAAGTCAACCTGCAAGGCGACTGCTGTAGTGATTTTGGGCTCAACAAAAATTAATTGAATTGAACATTGTAGTCAGAACAATGCATTCAAGGCAGAGGACTTGAAGCCCGTCAACTTCAATGATCGATAAAACCTTTCAGTGTCCTTCTGTGCCAGAGTCATAAATACAACCTGACAAAATGGATTTCCATCTGGCCTGATGCACCTAGAACTGGCTTCATTGTCATTTAGATAATGTACAACTTGAATCAAAGTCAAAACCCAAATCTTTTACTAGATTTTAGGACATCATTGTTCAAGGTTTCATCAATCCCAGACGCTATGTACAGTAAAGTTATAAATCAGGACATGAAAGAGGAAAACAGCATATTTGGATGTGATATTAATTACATTTTTGGCATTTTTCTGTCATGCAGCTCTCCAAAAAATCCACAAATCAAAACAATTACATTTTTATACATCAGGTAACATTTAATTTTCATTCCCAGTCTAAACTAACCACTTTGACAGAGGCAGGCATTATAGGTAATGTTTATTTGCTTGGATACAGTACATGCAAAGTTAGTTTTCCGTTTAAAAAAAGTAATAACATTTTGAAAGTTACATTATTTCATTATTGCTTTATACTCTTTATATGGCATGCACAGTGAACAAGTGGACAATGTGATGGGAATACGTAGAGTCAGATATTATATTGTAACCATCGAACTTATGGATGAAAAATAGCGTACAGCTTCACACCAAATGTGGTCTGCACCAAGATTATTCAACTTATCTCCTGCTGCCACCTCTATTTGAAAAAGTTTCATGCTTGTCTAAAAGATAATAAAACCTTATTCTAACCCAGACTTGAGATTAGCAGTGTTAAGTGGAGAAGCATAAACATTATAAATCAAGATTGACCAAAATAACACTATTGTTGTGATAAGGTCATTGGAGAGCCAGGGCACAGCCCGAGGGAGACTTTCCACGACAGGTTGGAAATTAGATTTCACTCCAATATATCATCTACTATTCTCTCTTAGCTTAACGTACCTCCTGTTATGTCCCCTGAATTCTTAACCATTTTTACTCTATGGTACATGACTAAATTGATAAATACACCAAAATGGCTTAAGAAATTCAAAAGCTCCCTCTAAAAAATCTACTTCTTTAGCAGAAGAGCGTTAGGTTATTTGTTGCCTTGGGGCAAAGAGGACTATTTTAGCTGCAATTCAATATCAGAGGTGACATGGCAATTTATAAAAAATGAGAATTTATTAAATGGCTCTCCTAGTATTTCCATACAGTAAACGACTGTCCCATATGTATTAGACATGATGAAAGACCAGCAGTATTATACTAGATCCACATTAAAGGAATCCCACATCTGTTAGAGCCTGGACTTCACACCTCGCTTCACAAAGTCCCCAAGTACGACAGCTCTTATTTCAAAACATGACCTGTCTACAGAAAGACACACTTGATCTCTGAGTGCCCACAAAGTCAAAGTTCGTGACCCTGAGTTGACTGCCTCCTGGGACTAAACGGTTTAACCTGGCAGCTGGACACAACTGGACGCTTTTGGATTGAAGATTGTTTTTAACAACATTTTTTTTTTTAATACGATTTAATGATGCACCATGCAACCTTTCTGGTGGAGGGTCCACCACCTGCTTGTGTCCTTGGAGATGTTATTGCATTGCTTGGAATGTTCCACAGCATGGCAATAAACTTATCTCCGAGGAGACAGACTGGAGACACCACCAGACCATGAGCCAGGAGAGGGGACACCACTTAAGGATGCATTTTCTTGAGTAATTCATAGGTTTCAGCTACTTTTTATGTAACATTTTGAGGACCTTTGCCGTTTCAAAAAATATCATATTTAGTGTGTTAGTATCAATTGGCAAAAGTCCACATTATTCATCATTCAGAAATCCATGAAGTTGCATAGAATTTAATGATGTCACAATCTTAGATGTAGGGCAGGAACTTGGTTTTTTTTAAATTAAAACAGAAACTTTGCTTATGTCGAACCTTATTAATTGTTACTGACTGGCACCACAAACTTATCACATTTCAAATGGCTAGGCCCAGTAATTACAGATGATAAACCAAGGCAACAAGTTTGCAGCAATTTCCACCAAAGAATTCTGACCTGTCCTACAGCTAAATTGTAATCTATAGGGATTCTGGATGCATGTAAGTGCATCCTAAAAAAACACTCGCAATTCAATAAATGTAGTAGACAAATCAGTTTTAAGGACATATATTCTGCTAAAGTGACTTTTTTGAGCTTTTAACCCTGCTCTAACAACGTTACATCATCAAAAATATACCTGAAGTAGCATTCAGTTGCATTCATGCTGTTTTGAGGAATGTTCATCAGAAAATCCTCCCCCCTCCGAGCATCAAAAACACTTCCTGTTGAACTCCTTGATCCGGGACGTATTTTCAGATCATTTACGTCAGTTATCCAAGAATATTCTTTAAGTCCTTAAATCATTGCCAGACTCTTTCTGAGCATTTCTTCCGTCTAAACACGATCACTCATAACACCTGCCACTTTAACAATATATTATAAAAGAACTATCTATTTGCACTACTGTCTACCCAGCTGTACATTTCTGTATATAGTCTTAGTCTATCTTAGTCTATTCTATTGTATTCTATTCTATTTTATTTTATTCTTAATCTTATGCATGCCTCTTTTATATATTTTATTAAATTTTATACATGGTTTTATGTTGCACCTACGCCGAAGCAAGTTCCTATGTTTGTGAATTTTGATCACTGACAATGGCAATAAACCAATTCTGATTGTGATTCACTGCTACTGCTATCTAGCTCTTCAAGAGCTAATATATCTAGCCGCTTGGTGACATCTATTGGGCTGGATGCACTAAGTAAATTCCAGACTCCTGAGAAAAGCTTTAATTATTCCATAATAAACTTTTTTTTTTTTTTTTTTCAAAACATGAGATGGTAAATTAAAGGTACTCAAGAGCATGTTTAAAGGCTAATAACAATAAATAATACATAATATTTTTCCTTTAAAACTATACAGTGTTAGCCTAGGCAAAGAGACAAGCAGGTGGCAAACCCCCCACCAGAAATAGTGGCATGGTTAAAAGTAATGAGTTCAGTTGGGATAGGCTTAGGACAAGAAGGACTGCAGTAACTCACTGGGCTGTAGTCGACTAAAGAAATTCAAGGTATCTGCTGTGATTTTGGGAGTTACAAAAATAAATTAAATTTAATTTAATTAAGTAATGCTACACACAATTAAATTCAAGTGAAGCTGAAGATGAAAATAATTTGTCATCATTAGTAAACATGATGAAGAACTTAACCGTAAGGCTGAACAATAAATACATAATTAAATCAATATAGCACATGTCTAATGATTTCCTCTGAAGATAACTCAACCCTTTAATGCGGAGCTTGCATAAATCAAAATACTAAGTGAGCTAATGAAGACTACATGGTCTTCACAGTTAATCTTTCAAACTTCTTTCTCACAGTCATACTTTTCTGTTTTATTTTCACTTAACTATTTTTATTCTTTTTCCAATTTTGTATCATGTAGCTATTTGTCTCCAGTAACCTTTCTGTGAACACTCTGCTTGTCTGAGTCACCCTGTATCATCAGAGACACTAGTTTGACAGCGTTTGTCACAGCAGTCACAGTTAGTGAGAGAATCCTCCGGAAACAGCTTTAGTGTCCTCTGCCTCAACAGAAACCCTATCCAGGAGGCTCCTTCATGACTAACAGGATCGGATTTCTCCAGCTGAAACAATCAAACCTCAAATGTTAGCCGAGTTGGCTCTCATCCCTATCAGTGACACCCAATCCTCCAGCTGATCAAAGTGGACCCAACCATGTCGCTCTGTAGACGAAAGCCATCATTTATTCTTTTCTTGGTTAACTGTAGAACTGTGAAGCTTGCCAACATGAGTGAAGAACGCAGCTGATCGAGCCAAATCCAATGCATGCTTACAATCTGAAGGAATGAGTCACTCCTAAATACAGATGTGCAGATAAAAAGTGTCAATTTACTTCGCAGCTGTAGTGTAAATACTTTACTGGGCATAACTATTGATGTAAAAATGCTGTTTGCATTTGGAGTATTGTTAAATACATTTTGTGAAATATTTTCAGTCAATAGACCAGTTACCAATTACACTGTGAATAATGTGAATGTGGATTAGCCAGTGTTTAGATGCAGTCAGAGTCTTGTATAACATTTTGAGGAACTATTCATGCGCTATTCAAAAAAATTACTGGATCGTGGCTTTAGAAGGTAATTAAACGTTGGACAATGCATGATTTAACATTATAGACTGTTGCATTTGAAACCAGCTTTGCATGACATAATAACCTAAAGTACAGTATGTGACCTTAGAAGAAGCCCATACAAGGTATATCATTTTCAGTAAACCATATGTTTTCAAATGAACCTATAATCCTTTGGATGTATAATTCAACCTATGGCTTTTTAGCAGCATTATTTGTGTGCATAGCTCGGTGTATGTTCAAAATGCTAATTAAGCCAATATAACAAGAATAGGCTTTGGTTCATGATAAGCATTAAATCACAAGGAAAAGCATACACACATTCAACAGTGTAGATGTATCGAAAAATATTCTAGCATAAATGTCAATATGTATCGACTGGATATGGCTCATAAATTACATTAGCTCACACAGATTCCATTCATCAATACATTTACCGCATTGACAAACATGCTTGATTCATTGTAGTGAGTATATATGTTTTAAATTAGCCTTTTATGACACAAGCCTCTTTATTTGATGAGCTGTGGAATAATGATTACGCAATCGTGTTTATGCCACAACATTTTCTCCATGAATTATTGAAAAGATATGACAATATGATTTGCTTTGCATGTTTTCTCATTAAAGTTTTTATAACACATTCTACCTTTTCTTATGCGAATACAAAGCTCACACAGAATCAGAATAGGACAAGGTCAAACTCGCCTTGAAAGATGGTTAGCGATTGGAGCACTGCGCTTTTATATAGTCTGGAATCACATCATAAATGCAAGCCTAATGTGCATTAGGTGGGGCCATACATTATCCCACACGAACATACCACTGCTATGTCAGCCCTGATATATGCACTCTAATGCATACTGTGCCAAAGAGCTTGCAGAGTATTAGCTGGTTCTGGTTAGGGCTGTATGCTTGGGGTAAAGTGAGCAATGTCTTAGTAGGTCTTAGCAGTGGGGGGAAACGGCCTCCCGCTTCGTGCAATTGCCCTAGCTTTCCCTCCTCAGCTGACATGCGGTATCACTTGTCAAAGTACTTAGATAATTGGATATGAGAGGGGAGACCGCTCTGGCCACTATAACCAATGATAGTGTCAGGAGTGTCATAGAAAACCACCATCTTCCTGCATTATGAGTCCAGACATAGGGCTAAGGGAGGTTGAAGAAAATGTATTTAAAGCGTCCTGTCAGAAGGAGAGTAAACAAAATCACCTGATACAAAAATGTTTTTCAGTTCAGGACAGAGAAGCAAAGAGAGAGTAGGGCAGTAAATGTTTACAGTTGCATGACATGTAAAAAACTAAAAATATCCCATCTTCCTGGAAGAGCGACAACGTGTACTCTTTCAAAGTTTGAACCAAAGTCAATACACAAATTCAATCTAACCGGGGAATTGGTGAAATGTGCAATGCCAAACATAACTTTAGTGTGGAACTAGGAACCAAGAGTGCCACATACAGGGTTTCTATGAAAACCTGCTTACAGCAGTGGTGACTGATACATGTATGCCAAAAACTCCTATCATTTAATATTTCCGTAAAAATGTGCTGCATTAGACATGGAAGTACATACCTGAATAAATGAGGATATCACTATAATACAGTAATATATTGTCACAGGGGTCAGATCACAATTCGATTTGTATTATAATATCATGCAGCACTACCTTTTGCACCTGTGCACTCTGCTGTTTCCTAGTATACAACTGCTATTTCCCTCTATAAATAATACACTAAAAAGAATTCCCTAACAGACCATCATATCACAATCAATGTGATGACTCTTACGGGCTGACCCAAGGATTCTGGCCTTCAGTAAATGGTGCCTTTATGGGGCATTATGTTATTTTGATATTCATGTCTTATTGTATCTCAATTCCTTTGTGCTCCACTTTCTGCCCTTCAGGGACTCCTTACATATAAGTTATATTAATTCTGTTCAAATGATTTCTTTGCACAACAGCTCACCTTACAGCTAGTCCTATTCAGCACAGGCAAATGAAGGTTGTGGTTTGAACGGGTGAATTTATGTTGTATCATATCCACAGTTTTTCTGCACAGAGATAGGCTAATATAGGCTGCTAAAAGTATAATGACTATAAGTATAGCCACTTCATGACAACACTGAATTCACTTAATTATATGCTCAAAACAATCTCAAATCAATACAGTCTGTACAAATGATAAAACTGACGGTACACTACTTGACATACCATATGACATGATGTATGTATGTGGCTGACAGCACATTGTTGTTATGAATTCCTAACAAAGAATGACAGAAAAGCCTGGGACTCACATTGTTGGTTTAATCAATGGACTGCTCCCCAAACGAAATGTCGGCAGGTTTTCCCACACTGTACCCTTTCTCTGAAGAAACTTTTCTGTCAAATCAAATCCTATGGAAAAAAAACAGTTATTGTTAATTAAATGCCTATTTTGTTGTAAGCATTTTGCTGCTCGCACACATACCTGTGACTTGCAATGGTCGCTCTAAAACATCTGAAAACCTGTGATCCTGAACACTCAAAAGAGGACATGTGCCATCTGGGCAAGAAGAGTAAGTTTTTGGTTAACAATAGTTCAAAAATACTGCATTGTTTTTTAATATAAACAATGACAGGTACTTGTAAGAATAAATAGTAAATGTATTAAACCTACTTAAAAATATTGGCTTACTTACAATTTATATTAAAAACCTATTACTTATTCAGCAGCAGTTTTTTTCAGTATTTTTTTTACTATGGTAAAAAAAAAGTAAAGTAATAGTAGTAAAAAAGGTAAATAAGAACTACTTCCGCCCCTCTTTTTAAAGCATGGCTCTTTATGATTACTAGATAAGTTACATCTAAGATCTAACTTGTGCACTAAGCTCTGTTTTAAGTGTCATATTATCATCAAATAGCCTTTAAAGTCCTCCCTGAAAGTAAAAGTCTGAATGATAACAACACTGCCAGCTCACAATGTCCAATGTTAAAACCATAAAAGGAATGAAATATGTTCCATTAAATGTAACTTTCACGGTCAAATAAATCTAACGTGCTTTCCAATACTTTAAACCGATGTGGCTACAATGTTAAAAATGTGGGAAGCGGTCCAACCTAATACATGATGGATCATCTGCTTGACACATCTTTATCTCTGTTTTGTCTCACAATCAAATACAGATAGAGAGAATTAATTTCATAGACAGCAGAACATTTCAATAGTACCCATGAAGACTTTTACACAAACATAAATAAATACCTGTTTCTTCATTCACTGCCATCCCAAATGTGCAAGGAATGGAATTTAGAGTCCAGAGAAAAGACGTCCATGTTAGCAAGCAAATCATGTCTCTGTCACTCGAAAGCAGGCCTCTCCAAAACCTGTGTGCAAATAGATTGTTTTACATTTCAATCACATTCAATGACCTTCTAAAGAATACAACACATTGCCATGTACTGCCTTCACATACTAAACAAAATACCAAAGCAAACCAAGAAGCAGAAATCTTCAGTCGCGTATTCTGCTCTTTTGGCTATTCCTTGTATGATTTTTAAAACTAATTATTGGCCTGCTAACTGCAAAACAACAGATATTACTTATTTATCAGTTTATTTAGCATATGTTTACATTAAACATTTTCTGACAAAGTCCAGGCTTGGAGGACAATCTTTGCTTCTCTCATGAATCATAGGAAAATGCAAAGACTTGTACAGACTTATTTCTGAAACTAAAAAACAGTTTTTACTTAATAATTCATCATGTAAATAAAATATAGGTAGACATATCTGGGTCGGCGGCTTGATTCTATTTAATACCTACATTCGTTCCAACATGTAAGTCTCTTGTAACGTAATGCAAAGTCACGTATGGTAAAGCCCTTTTCAATGTAGGTCTAATCTTCAGATTTATATTTCTTTAATAACACCTGCTGCTTGGTGGTGAAAAAGAACAGTTTAAATTGTACATCTGTTTACACAAGCTAAGACTTCTCATTGTTCACTATAGCTCTACAGCATGCATTCAAAACGAAAACTCCCAGTGCGCTGTCCAAATATAATGATTTCATGATAGTATTTGATAAAAGTACATACCGTGTCGAGAGATCTTATGTTTGATTTCAACATTGAAGTGGTTTTAGCAGTGACACTACACAATCCCTTTGTTATTATAGGGCTGTATTGAAGGTGGATTGAGAGTGATTTGCAGTCTGTCAGCCTTGTTCATGGCTCAAGGGCAACACATGCAAAGACCAAACCAGGAGCCTTCCAGTTGCAAATAAGGCCCAAAGATTATTTGTCTATGCAGTCAGTGAAATCCCCGGCATCCTTTTAATAACATGAGCAAAAGCCAAGGATGTCAAGGATGTTTTGGAGCAAGGTTATATGGTATAAATTACATGATACATTAATTAAGATGTTACTTTAAAAATACTATCAAGTTATGGTGTGTAATAAAAATTTCAGCCATATACCATTAATATTTGATTTTCACCAAGAGTCCAATGTTTTCACTTTGAGTGCATGTGATAGGGGGTAAACCTGACTTCTCTGATGAACATTTCAAGTTAATTTATGATCAATCTATCAAATTGTAAGCAATAGTGTTTTATGGCACTTTCGCTTCTTTCTCTAGTCCAAAGCTTTGGCAGCCAATTCCCATATTGTGCCCTCTCCCCCCGCAGTCCAGACCATAAACTTTCCAATATCACGGAGTGGCCGTAAGCACGCACGAGGTAGTGGACGTGAAGCAGCACTCCAGCTACAGAGCTATCACGTCCAGGCGTAATGTTATTCCTGTTATTTCTGTAAATGCATGCAGTTCACGCAACTCTAAAGCCGATGCCTGCAGCGACGGTTTGCATGACTAATTTCATTGAGGACTTAAATGAGAGACTTTAACGTAAGATATTTCATTTAAAAGCAAATTAAGACGCGCAAGTAATGACAGAAAATACCCCGAGCAGTCAACTTACTCATCATCTTTCTTCCTATGACTTTACATTGTTCAAAAACGCGAGATTATGTGCGCGGCCGCTGATTGGCTGATTGACTGGCTTTATTTTTAATAAATTTGACATTTGTTTATCGCCATGAACAGAGTCCCAAAGGTTTGTCATGTGAAACAATGCGTTACATGTGTTCAATTACACGCTGCTTATAAATTATAAATAATTCCTATAAAACACGTGCTCGTGTACACAAAAAAAACTTTCAAGAACCAAGTCGTGCGTAAAAGTAACATACTGCAAGTCTGCGCGAAGTTAATAAGGTAAACATGTCGCTAGGTTATAAAACATTGGCAAACGAAACTGTCCCGTTGAATGAATTCTTGTACTTACACTCGCTGGCAAAGTTTCCTCTAGGACAGTGGGGATAAAAACATTGCGTAAAAATCATAATCCATTGGTGATCGCGGCGATTGTATGAATCCGAATTCCTGGAGTTGAAAATAAAAGTCACTGTTGGATTGCAGCTAGATAGCGGTCTTTATTAGTTGCACGGAGTGGCCCTCCCACTCTGTCATTATCACTGAAATGCACTGCCACAGAAGACTTGAACAAACACCAGCAGCGCGCACCGGGAGCGTCGGCAGCTCTGGGAATACATGCCCAATGGGGCTTCAGACCAACTCAAAGGCTATTTGAGGCGTCCAGGTGTGCTATTCAATACTAAGTCACTTTTTATCAGCTTATCAAAGAAATCGACTAAGCTTATTCACTTTGATTTCCCCAGATGTTCTATTAAAACATGCAATAAACGGAATGAAATGAAAGGCGGCGATTGTGCTGACCGATTCAGAAAAACGCTGAAAATGAATGACACCTGCACGACTTTAAACAGGGTACAGCCAAACGTATCATACACCCATACATACTATTTTAGACTGCAATGTCATGTGGCAATGCTGTTGCTCTACTCAGAGGTCAACAACAATCTCTGTTTCTTCAAGTG
The DNA here is from genome assembly GCA_019453435.1 of Rhinogobius similis. Classification (NCBI taxonomy): domain Eukaryota; kingdom Metazoa; phylum Chordata; class Actinopteri; order Gobiiformes; family Gobiidae; genus Rhinogobius; species Rhinogobius similis. The sequence continues at coordinate 17,025,774 of CM033634.1, forward strand.
CAATAATTATGCACTCTTAGAAGTTATAACCATTAATTCAGTACTGTTTTCATAATGTTTCCCTCTTAATTAGCAGCAGTTTCATTACATAGACTTTTCCCCAAAGTTTTTGTTATACATGCAGTGTACCAACCCAGACACTCATAGAAACAGGTGTTCTGGCTCCACACACAGCCTACAGTAAGTGTTTAGACAGATGAGTTTATCCCACCTCCACTATGTCTCTTTGACCCCCCAGGAGACTGTCGCAGACTTTGAGCGAAGAAGCACAAAACAAAGAAAGAGCACAGAACACCAGCAGTGGGCGAAATATCTGCACTTAACTTAGACTCAGCATCTTGACAAATGTACTTACTCACATCAAATTAATTTAATCATAGAGGATCATATTGTTAGTCTCTTGACTCAAGTTTGTCCCAAGTTATTTAAGCTTTTAGTTGCCCTTTTCAATGCAACTGTCTTCGAAGTGTAAAAACAAAAACGGGAAGGGCATCCAACATAATTCTCTTGGGTGGTAATACCTCAAAATATCAGCTGAAAGAAATTACATTGCTTTGCAGTTGCATAATACAGTGTTTATTACCCACTGTGGTACATTTATGAACTATAAAACTAACAATGACAAGAAAGGTTGCGCTCTACATCAGCACAGTATTGTGAGGTAGTCCTTGTCAGCGGTGTTCATATTGTCCCCATTATATAAAGGAATGTCCTGTTTTAACCTCCCATTTGTAGTAAATAGCTACTGTACTTAGACAGTTGTGTGTGGAAAAACTTGCTCTTTGTCGAAGTGCCAGCCAGATGAACGATAGGTCAGTGAATAAATATTTAATGAGAACATATTATGCAAAATACACTTTTAGAAGTTTTTCCTCATCTTTATTGTACTTGAAGTTGCATTTTGATTGATTCATGCATGTTTGATGTTCTAATCCTGTATTGTCCTGCAACTGAGGCTTGAGTGCTCAGAAAATTCTTGTTTTCACCTTTTCCCTATCCCTTTTCCCTATCCCTTTCCCTTTTCCCTTCAGTACTTAAGTTGATAATTTAAATAATACATGAAGGGTTATAAAATGTCACAGCCACTTTCCAAAAAAATAAACAGGTAAATAACGTTTACATGCTTGTTATGGTGAAATGTCACTATCAATCCTGCAGTTTTGAACAGGAAGTCAATGAACCTGTTCTATTACTTAGGCATTTTAGATAAATATTTCTTTTTTCTAAATTAACAAAATATAAAATATGAGGTACTTATGTTATATATAAAATCCAAGTACCTGAAAAAGGCATAATATGTCTCCTTTAAGGATAAAGTAATTAATCATATTTGTTGTATGTATCATTTAAGCATCCCCAGCTAAATATTGAAGACCGTAAATATATGTCCTATGTGTCTTCAAAATAAAACAGGCTGAGACAGTGCATGAAGGTGAAACATCGTACCTAACCAGACACCCTTCAAGGTAAATGTTTCAAAGCATCAAATTGGAGTGACATCCACTGAGCTCCAAGGTCCTTAACTGACTCAGCGATCCACTAAAACAAGAGATAAGAAATATGAGATACAGTAGTTAGGGTTTTTCGGGAAACTGCATCAATGACTCATCAAAAAGAGAAATAGCATCCAGCCTGTCTTGTCCACTTCAAACTCAAAATAATTTATTGCGTATTGGACATGTGGTGTGTCATAGTCAACAGAGTCTTTAATAAAAATGTTAAATTAACAAACAGCTCTCAAACATTTTGCCACCAGATCTAAACCAACTAAGTAAAGCCTAAAAACACCATTGCCACACATATTTATAACCAAAAACTTAAAGCTAAAGACAACAATGTGGATAAAGTAGACAAAAACACCGGAATATTTTAAACGGGTGCTTATGATGTAAACACAAACTACAAGAAAAAGATATGTAAGAGTAATTTATTCCTTGAAAATGTCTTGTGGTACACTCATAACATTTTAGTGAAGTTGCCCTTTTGACAAATGCAGTCTTTTAATGTCAGTTTTTGCTTTTAGGACTTTTCAAAATGCAGAGTGGAAGCAGGAGAGGCCAGACAGATATCCACGCTGTTTCTAACCCTGAATTTGCATAGATCTACTGAGAGCTTTCCATATTTTACTTCAAAAATAGGTTGAGAAATGTCTGTATTGTACCCTTAGCCATTTGCCTATTAATTTCATAACGTCATTTTCACAAGATCAATGTAAAGCTGCTACAACAACCCACTGAACACGAGAAGCACAATGAGGCACTGCAATCTGTCTTCAATAGTCCATTTGGCTTTAAAACTATGTATCTAGGATGCAAAATTCCAACAATGAAATATAGATGGATACCTGAGGAATTCACTTTTGGCTGCAGCAAAAAAGCAAGGAAATGGATGACAAGGATGAAACCACCTACCAAGGGCTGGACTGAAATACAAAATGGGAAAATAGACAAATTGACAGACATTGAGACAGATATGTCAGACAGAGTTTTGTAAAAGTAAAAAGCCTTTTTCCCATTCAATTTTCAAATCAAAATGTATATATTCTCTTTTGGCAGCAGAGTGTATATTACCTATACTAAAAAGTTTAACTTTTATTGAAACTGGATTCAAATATGTTTCAACTTTTGGCAACAAGACAAAAACAATATGAACTGAACTAAGTCTGTATTATAGGTCTTAATATGCTGACCAATACTCTCATGTTTACCCTGTTTCCAAATGCACAAAAGAAATTGCTGTTTTAACATTGGGGTTTGTGTCTGTCTGTTTGCAGTCCATAAGCCAAACCATTAACAATGTTTGTTTACTTCACACAAAAGCCGACTAATCACTGTAGTCTCTTAATCATAGCATTGAAGCCATTGTTGTGACTGGCTTTTAGTAGAGAACACCTGTCCATTTGAGCGTATCATTTACAAAATTGACAAAACGCTAAACAAAGACTCGTCTCTATGCAGACATAACTTGTGTGTACCTAAAACCACACAAGAGTATAAAGGAGACCCATTCATAATCTGTGAATGCTCACCTGGGCCTGAATGCACCCACTTTTTCCCCTCTAAAATAACGAATGAAACAATAACATCAATAAAAGTCTCTTTAGCCTGCATGCAGCTGTGGTATGGGGTCTACTCGAAACATGATCACATAATTGAGCTGACTATTGAAGGCAATGAAAGAAAGTTGGTAAGATTGCTCAGACTGGTAGGCCTATTAGTTTTGGGGTAAAGTGAAAACTGAAATTTTCTGAGCTCTCAAGCCTTAAAACAAGACAATACAGGATTTTTAAAACATGCATGAATCCAAGTCACAAAATATAATAATATATTACTTGGAAAAATACAAGGTAACGATGAGGGAACGTGGTTAAAAGCTCATGAATGTACCCAAACAAGGAATATATATTTATTTCTTTTATGTGCAGTGTTCTCTGTGTGATTATGATCACCTCTAATAGCAATTTTGCAGGATGTAAAAAAATGTGTTAACTGTAAAACCTTTTGGAATATACATTACAACTAACTGTCTGAGGATGAGCATTAACGATTGATCTCAGCCACTAAGGGCCTTAGTGGTAAACTCAGTAGCCCTTTATTCTTAAACATTTCCTCAAAAAAGTTCACTCACTCACCAAAGACTGATGATCATCTGTCTTTCAGTGCAGATAATAGGTCAATTTCTTCATTTGGGACGTCCAATGAGCTGTTTTTAATAGATTTTAAGGACAGATTTTGTTATTTGCAAAGAGACATAATATATATACCTTTGTGTCAATGGTTGAAAAAGAAAAGAAAAACATGTATTAACATAACATAATCACAGTCAAAACGTCCAGCACTAAATGACACTACTTCAAATAGACTGTGAGGTCTTGAGAGTGTGTTGTTGCCAAGCTTCATAGTAAAAGCATTTTGCAGCTTTGAAAAAGGAACAGGCCATAGGTGCACTTCACAAATACATTAGTTTAATTACATTTTTGAAAGTCAAGAAATGAAGTGTAGATATACTGTTATTAGTTTCTGTTAGCTGCATTTAAAAGTGCTCCAACCAAGTGCGACTTGGTAATTAACATGGTGAAAATATAATTAGTAAAAGACAAATCTGCTCTAATATTATAGGGAGAGGTGTAATTTCCACTTTCTGAAACTAGTAGCACCTTCTAGAAGACTGTTCTTACCATCAAAAAAAGCAATTACATGTGTAATAATTCTATTTAGTTTTTAATCATTTTGTCAAATATAAAGCATGACTGCTCATGGGCTTTTGTCATTTAAGAACCAATATTCTAAATAAATGTAATGAACACAATGCACTCAGGGCAGAGAAAAGAGAGCGAAAACGAAAACACAGCAAATTCTTTATATAGAGACACCATGGGGCTTGAATGCAAGATGAATTTGATAAGAGCAGAAGGAAATGGGGAGTGTGCCGGGGACCTCCTGAAACCCCTCTCTGTCCTGAAACCCCAGCGCTTACATTGCACTTCACATTAAGTCTGAGGAGGTTTATATAGATCCACTGCTGTATATGTTATAATCCCCAGCTGAAAGTCAGTAGTTTGGCCATGCAACTATAGTCGAGTGAAGTGAACAGATACATACATATGATAATATCATAATAGCCAACATATATATATTATTTTTTTTTCCCCTCAAATGATGCTAATCAAACTTGAATATACATTCACCACTTGTTCCCCTCTTGTGATTGTGACTTTGGGCCTTAGGTGGGGTACATCCTGGCCATTCACTCTCACACTCATTCCCTATGGCAATTTTTTGTTACCAATTAACCTAACACATGGATATATATATAATATATATATATATATATATATATATATATATATATATATATATATATATATATATATATATATATATATGAATTACACCACTGAATACGCATAGGCAATATGACTAATGTTGGACTTTTTGGGTCAATACGAAGGGTCAGTATAACCAGAAATACACTGTATGTACAGAGGGAATACTTTGAGCGCTGCTACTGTATAACTGATCACAAGAGTAAACGCTGTAATCTACTCTTCACATGGGACCAAAGCTACAGGTGCAGCACTGGATTTGTCACTGGCCTACTTCTATTTTTCAAGGGAACATAAGGCTAACGATTCAGGGGAGGATTCATAATATATTGAATGACCACTAAGTACTGAAAAGGGGTGCCCATAGGAGACTGACAATGCATCATTTTAACTAGCCTTGTGCAACACTGCATGTTGAATAATCTACTCAATAAGAGGAAAATACAAATAAACCTACACAGGATAGCAATAGCAGGGGGGAAGGTTTTCTAACCCTACTTCCATAAGTCACTTTCAGCCACTGTCACGGGTGAACGTAATCAAGGGGGACTGGGTGGTTCCTCCAACTAAATACGCACAAAATACTTTTTCCTTACCCACAAATTTTTAATATAGGAGATTTTAGTTTCCAGAAGTTTTACATTTACAAGATATTTTTGGCATATTTTACAATTTAGAAAGAATACCTTACAATCCACAAACTTCAAACTATGTGTTTTAATAATAAGCTCATGTTGATTAATTAAGTCATGTATTCGTAGGCCCAATAATTACTGATGCAATGATCTGCACAAGCTTGGGATTTTAAGCACGTCCTCTCTCTTTGACAGTGTTTTTTGTGTCAGTGAATTATCAAACCTTCAGATGCAGGAGTCATAAGTCCAAGTATCTGCAGCTTTAGGATGAGTGCTGTTTGTCGTCTGTGAGCAAAGTGAGCTTTGTGGTGTTATTGAGGAGAGACAATCCGAAAGAGACACGGGAGAAAGTGGGAGTGTCAGATGCCCTCCCCGTGTGTGATTCACCTGTTCAGTGATACTTCTCAACACACTGCTGTAACTCTCTGTAAAGCAGCTGGTGCTGGTGGCTTTAGTTTTATCAGACACTGTGTATTCACATGTTCGCTTCTTAACACAATGCGATGAAGCAATTTGGCGAGCAAATTAGCACCAAATAAACAAAGTTTCTCCCACTTTGACATTCTCTCTGACCTGATCCTGAAGCTCCTGCGCTCACAGCCCGCGTGTTCTCTGTCCATTTATTTGTTGAGGAAAGTTGAAGAGTCCGTGGAGAACCGTGGAGTAGTCATGCTGGGTTCAACTCTCGGCATTGCGCTCCATGAACAGCGGCAGCTAATGCTGCAGTGCATTATGGTAGTCGTATTTTTGACGGGTTTTATGCGTTTGATCGGCCTGCCGCTTATAAAAAATCACCTCAGGGGCCACCAGAAATCACCCTGAGGGCGGCATTTGGCCCGCTGGCCGCGAGTTTGGGACCACTGAACTATTATACGCAGGGGTGAAAGTAAGCCCGTACAGTGTACCCCCATATGTGCACCCCTAAAAAATTTGGTGGTGGTACCTACCGGTACCGGTAGGCACAGAGAGAATGTGCTCCTCCACCATACGCACGGAAAAGTAGTCCCACTGAAATGAGTCAAACCGTCATTAGGACAGTTATCACGTGTATTGATATGCAAATTAGTCGCATGTGAATGTGACGAGGTGTTAAGTGCTGCGCATGCGCACTGAATCCTCTTCCCATGATAATGGGCCAAGTGAAAACTTGAAGAATGAAAAATAATGGCAACTGACGGAGAGTTTATTTAGGCTATAGAAGACTGTCTTGTTGTGTCAGAGCTACAGTAAAGTCTAATCAATTGCATCCTTAGTCAAAAGTTAACTGTAAATTCACATTATGCCTTATTTAATATAGGCTACGATCTAAACAGACCGGTTACGTTGTCCAGAGGCTTCCAGAGGACATTTAAGCAGGTTACAGAATTAAATTAATATTGCACAGAAGTGTTGTGGTGTGTCAGATTTTTTATTCATGATTTTGATCACAATTTAATATTGTGATGATATAAATTGATAGCTAAATACTGTTTTATACTGCACGCTATTATTATATATGTTAGTTCTTGGTACTGTGTTATGTGCGAAAACACTTATTGACAATTGGCACAGCTAGGTTTGGTATTACATTACATTGGTAATACATTGTCTTTGTTATTTCATATCCCAACATAAGGCTAAGCACTGTGAATTGCCAGATCAATTTCCCAAAAAACAGTGAGGCAGAAACAGTGATTTGGGTTTTACTAAAAGATCCATATTTTACTACACAGTCAGCCACTCTGCCCGGAAACGTCATGTGGGTCACATGGCTTTGTTATTACCGGAAGTGAAGATGGCGGCTCAGACGCTGCTCACAGAATCAGCGCTCGGATGGTCAATATTCACAATAATACTTTTGGTAAGCCACCTAAAAGTGACATATCCACACCGTAAAACTATGGAACAAACGTGCCCAGTTTTTCGATTGCTTGAAGATGCGGTTTTTTGCGTGTCGCGGTCTGTTGTTGTGGCTAATATTAGCTCTAATCGGTTTAGCTAACATGAGCTATTTGTAACATTCTGACGCAGCGTTTGTGTGTCCTTCTCTACTTTTAGTTTAAGTATAGTTAATTAATATATTTGCTTAAATTCACGATTGCTCAGTCCCAACCCAGAATGGCTTCCTTTTGGTCTTTTTTTCTATCTTAATCGGCTAAGTGGGATCTTTGTTTATATTATTTTGACTCCAACTTATCAGTTTGAACATGGATGATCACTTTTCTTTAGATGACTGACTACCTGTACTATCTAACTCAACATCTTATCTTGTTCTAAATTAAAAAAAAGCTGTCTTATTTAGATGCAAAGTATGTTTCATTCACCTGACAAAACAAGCAATGGGAAGCTCAGGGATTTGGACTTAAATTGATCGCACAAGCTGTGAATGGCAGCTCCAGATAAAGGGACTAGTTTTAGTAGTGTCCTCGCCTCCCTGGTTTATGTGCAGGGAATACAACTTCTCCATTTTGAGCCTTGATCTTTTAAACATTGTCTTTTTCTGTATGCATTCTTATTTTCAAGTATGGCAGGTAAAAACAATCAAGATTTTTTTTATTAATCACAATTTTCGATTAAATTGTATTTTGTCTTAATAACTACAAATAGAATGGTTTTCAATATTCATTTGCTGAACATAAACAAGACAGATTTTTAATCATTACCATTTAACACAAAAATAGTAAAATCTCTTCCTCTTTAGATTGATCTCTTCTCCTAACCAAAATGCTTTACTATTCCAAAAAAATTTAATTTGGTCTTCTTCAACTTTTTACTTTAATTTCCTTAGACTAGTGTTTGTTTGTTGTCATACAAACAGTCAAAACACAACAAACAAACAAGCACTGACCTGACAGAGGAAATAAAAGTTTCACATGCTTTTACTAATTAAAAAGACCATTGATGATTTGAGATGTAAACAACACCTATAACCTAATAATACAAATAATATAATTTCACTGTACAGTGAACAAGGCATGTGTATTCTCTCCACACAGTTTCCTTGTGTAGAGAAAGTGAATAAAAAGTATACTGTAAATGAGATCAGCTGTTTCATAACACCTTGCTGTGCTATTTTCAGTCCATCATGCCCTACAGCATCTCATCTCTTTGCATTTCCACCATTTGTTTGTGTTTTTAACCTTGACACATCTAGCTCCTTTTAAGTAGTTTACTAAGTGGGTCATCAGGACAAACAATGTTTTCAAATTTATGGCGTATGGCATTCTGTCTTTATTATTATTTTTATTATGATACTAAAATTTTGCCAAAAACAAGTGAGTCCTTTTATTCTAGAAAGTGTTTTAATCCTATTTTAATTTACAGAAATCTGGGATGTTGTATTACTATTCTAACCTTTCTTTTGTTTTTTACATTTAGGTAATCCTGGCTTTTTGTTGGGTCTACATACGTAAATTTCAAAGTCGGCAGGAGAGCGAGGCTGTTTCAACCATCACAGCAATATGCGCCCTGGCTGTTGCCTTGATAACTTCAGCTCTTCTTCCAGTGGATATATTCCTTGTATCATTCATGAAATATCCCAATGGCACATATAAGGTTAGTGTTTCTCTCTTGTAACAATTTAAGCTAAGACAATGCTTTTCCCACGGCACTCTTTACCTTGTTTTCTATGCAATTACGGTGTCTTAATCTGGCCTAACAGCAGAATGCATGTCTATCCTCATCACTTCTTGCCAAGCCATTGCATTTGTTACTCTCTAAAGATTTGCCAAAGTGGTACAGGCACAATGAGCAGGAGGTAATTTGCGGGTTTCATTTAGGTTGATATGGTCGTCTGATTGCTATTGGGCACTGACTTTTATATAGTGTTTAGACAGAATCCACCTGAATAGACTAAACTTTTCACAACCAAATGCTGTTGCCACACAACCATACCCAAATTATATAACATTATGATAACTTGAAGGATACAGAAAGCAGAGAATGGGCATGAATCACTGATTTGGAAACTTTCAGACATAATTACATCTAATTATGTCTTTTATTATAATAAGACATATTTGAAATTTTGAGAGAAAAAAAATATAATATTGTAACATAACACAACTATGCTTCTCATTGTTAAGATCTAAAATTGAAGATGTCATAATGGAGCACTGGGGCCTATTTAACTTTATGGGTGTTTTTGAAATAAATAGCTGAGCTGTAAATTCACGAATTAAACCTTATTTGTCAGGGATTATGTCCATAAATTTGTCATGATAACCTATGTGCCCATATTTGTTTAAATATTACCTATAAACCAGGTTTAAATGTGTATTTGTATTTCATATTCTTCCATAAAATTCTGACCTGTCTAAACTATGGAAATTGTAGATTATTGTGACATGTGTATTGTTGAATTAACTTGTTGAACTAACTATGTGATTCATATCAAGCATATTTTGTGCATAGCTCATTATTATGTTTTATATAGTTATAATTGCCATGTTGTTATTTTATGTATTTTAATGTTTTTTTAGGAATGGGCCGCAGACAATGTGACAAGGGCCAAAATTGAAGACTCTGTACTTTATGGCTATTACAGTAAGTATTTACATTAGAGGCCACATTGTTAAATAAACTAATCTTGTTGAACTTTATGCATTGACAAAACATAGTCAGAAGGAGACTAATTGCGGCTTTAAATTCACAAATCTGACATGATATCATCGGTTAGATAAATTTCTGAAAGATGTAAAGAATTACTATCTAAAGGTCTATTGGTGTCGACTTGATGTTTTAACTCTCTGTCAGCTGTGCTATTAATGCAGTTCAGTTTTAGAAATACTAACTACAGCCTGGTCACTAAACATCATCACACCAGGACATACATTTAGCAGACTGTAAACACATCTCTGCAGAATTAGAAAATAATAGTGATAATAAAATGTCCTCTTGATGGGCATAGATGATTTAGCATTCCTTCTGTTGCTACTTTTATCTTTATATGACATGGCCAAATACAAATTATGCTTCAAACTGGGTTCAATTATTCAGTAGACTTAGTTATGCATGCAAAGGAAAGAACTGTCGCTAATTTAACATATTTACTGTTGAACTGATTACACTTTGCAGCATACTACCTAGAAAACTGTCAAACATTAGGTAAAAATTGTCTCAGATCAGGCCCTGTAGATCTCTTTGAGAGATAACTCATTTTTAGAGTTAATTAGTACATTGATTTCTAGCTTATTTTTAGCTTTTGCAAATGTTTGATTCACTTGTGCTTTCTTTCCATTCTCTGGCCGTATACAGAATCCATTCAGACTATACATTGTGGAAAGGTTCTACATGATATGAATAATAAATATTTACTGCAGGAATGATGCCAAGGCTATGTGTGTGTTCTGGGGATTGAATAGAAAGGCTTGAAAGGTGCTGCTGTTTGCCTCGAGCGTAGATCACATGATCATAGTCCTGGGACAGTCCGGTTCTCTGAGCTTCTAACCGTTGGCTGCTGGGAACGAATTCCTAGAGCTTGGGATTTATACTGTTGTCTTTTATTTTGTATCAGAAAGTTAATATATGGCAAAAACCTTGTTGGTTCGTTTACACCCTTAATGGTGAATTCAAATGACACACAAATTCGTGAAGCGTTCCTCATTTTAAAGAATTTCCCCTTGGGGATAAATAAAAGTAATTCTGAAATGGTGTTGTTTGAGGATTAATCGGCTGGTGTCTTATTGTAGTGTTGCAATGGCAGAGGTCATTTGTTCTCATGTTAAATCTTAAAGGTGCACAACATAACTTTTCTGGTGGGAGTCTGCCCTGTGCTTGTCTTCATGGAGATGTTATTGCCTTACATGGAATCCGCTACAGCAGTGTTTCTCAAACTGTGGTGCGTATACCACTGGTGGTACGTAGGCTGTCTCTGGTGGTACTCAAGGCCCATTGCAGTTGGAGTGTTATTTATGTGTTATTTATTTAATGTTTTTTGTCTTCCTTTGGGTTAACTACATTATCCATGGTGGTTTAGTCTAATTTTTACACCTGTTTGATCTTATTTTAAACCTGGTCTAGCTCAAATTTAGAACAAAAAAAAAAAAAAAAACGGTTTAGGGTTAGGGTGGTACTCAGAAAGCCAAATATTATCTTGGTTCGGTTTGAGAACTTTGAGAACGACGGCTTTACAGAATGGCAATTAATTCGTTAATTAATTAATACTAATTTTGTTGAAAAAAATCCTACATCCATTTTTACTGTAAGCAGTGCCACCTCGCCACAGATCTGACTCGTAACCCTGGGCTCACACCAAGCTCAGTCCAGTTCTGGTGCAGTGACCACAGCCTTTTCGTAAATCTAAAAGTCAGCTCACTGTGTAGTGCTGTGGTGCCGGTTGGGTTGAATGTTCACAGGACTGCCACAGCCCATGGCATGCCTTTTCAGTGAAGTTGTCAAAATGAAACAAGACAAACAGGAAATCCTAAGAGCGCAAGGGAAATGCATCAGCTGTTTTTTTCAAAATCAAACCAATGCGTTCACTCTACGACTTTTACTACCTCCGCACATTCCGTCATAACTGGTGATATGGGATCACAAAGTGTGTTGCACCTCATCACATCTGTTATTCGATCCTTTATACCTGGAAAATAGATTAAAAATATATGCAAATGAGATATGAAAATATTGGTGCACGGTGGCAGAGCGGCTAGAGCTTCTGCCTCCCAATAAGGAGATTGTGGGTTCGAATCCCGAACCACCCCAACATCACATGATCTCTCTGGGTGGAGTCTACATGTTCTCCCCGTGTTACCGTGGGTTCTCTCCGGGTTCTCCGGCTTCCTCCCACCGTCCAAAGACATGACTGTGTAGGTTAATTGGTAACTCTAAATTGTCCCTAGTGTATGAATGTGAGAGTGAATGGTTGTCTGTCCATGTCTGTGTCTCTGTGTCAGCTGCGATGAGTTGGCCACTGTCCAGGGTGTACCCTGCCTAAGGCCCAAAGTCACTGGGATAGGCTCCAGTCACCCGCGACCCCGGGAACGGGAATAAGTGGTAGAAAATGAATGAATGAGGGAAAATATTGCGATAATATCGTTATCACAATACTTGGCAATGGCAGAACGTCATAACCAAGCGGCGTATAAACTGGAAACCCCAAGGTCAAAATGAGAAACACTTCCAAAGGTGTTTGGAGGTGTTTCCCACCTGACTGAGCGAAGATCCTGTGGGACTTCCAGATACAGAGACAGAATGGTAATGGAAAACCAACCAGACATTGTGGTGGTGGATAAAGAGCAAAGGAAGGCCGTTGTGGTACACCAAGTGATGGCAACATCAAGTGATGGCACCAAGTGATGGCAACATCAAGAGAAACGAACACGAGAAACTAGAGAAATACCAAAGGCTCAGAGAAGAGCTGGAGAAGGCCTGGAAGGTGAAGGCCAAAGTGGTGCCTTTGGTGATCGGAGCACTCGGGGCAGTGACCCCCAAACTGGAGGAGTGGCTACAGCAGATCCATGGCAGTGCAGTGCTAGGAACAGCTGAGATACTGCGTAGAACCCTCAAGCTCCCAGACCTCTGGTAGAGGAAATTATATATATATTTATTATATTTATATAATATAATTATATAATTTTATATATATATATATATATATATATATATATATTGTATATAATGTATGTATACTATTTGTTGTAACAATAACATTTGAGAATTTGTCACTAACAAAAGTCATAAGTGAGGAAGTGTTGCTATATTGTATTCAGCATGACTTGCCTCTGTGAAACGCATGTCTTCCGTAGCATTAAGATACATTAAGATTATAAGGCTTTATATGGACCACAGCAGAAAGAATTGAGAATTGGGTTTTAGGACAGTTTAATCTGCCTTTTCACTCATGTAGCTGCTGTTCACTCATTTTTCTCAGTATGCATAGTCGTTTTCTTCCATGAGATCCTAATACTTTAATAATCCTCTTTTAGTTTTTTGATGCACAGGGCATGTCTTTAATTGAGTAAGAATTTCTTTCTCGACTACTGGCCTGTTATACTCCAATATGGTTAAATTGTTAATTGGCTCGTCTTGGTTGTATAGCTATGCCTTTGTGTGTGTGTTTGACCAAAGATACTGCAGTCTGTCGCCTCTGAGGACATTCCCTTTTCCTTTGCCAGTAGGTGGAGACCAAGCTCCACATGTCACACATGCAAAAGCCTCCGTACAAATGTAACCTTTAAAGAGCACTTTTCTTTAAAGCCATATTTGACTGAGCTGTCTATTCATCTCCTCACAAATGGAATAATTACATGGCTGACGTTCGCCCCTCTTCCCAGCTCTGATGCATGTTTTGTGTCACTCAGGTAGATTTATTTTCAAAGCACATACTGAGCGTATGTACATTAATTTATAGAACATTTCTTATTTACTTCATGTGTTTACTCATTTGATAGACATGCAGTACAATGATTTCACATGTGGTGTGTTGTTGACACTAGTTTGATTTCCTAAAGCAATTATTCGAACACAATAAATTAAGCACACGTTTCTGCCTGTGCTGTTTGCTGTACAAACTACAACTTTGTGTTTAAACAAGATATGCTATCAATCAGCTTTGGCTTTCTCACCTGCAGGTGTCCTATAGGTGTCCATAATGACCTTGTGACTTGGACAATATTAACTCTCTGAAGTGATAATAAACTACGATAAGTCATTAAAGCAGGCACTAAATGTATGCACAAGTTAATCATGCAAACATTTAGAAAGAATATTGTACAAATATCACTTATATTGCTGGGACTGTTTATGTATTTATATTTTCAGTAACAAATCTCTTAAATACCCAACTACAACCCTGCCAACACATTTGTAACTGAGTAATAGCAGCTTTTCCGTTTCTTCAAACTGATAAGAGGACGGATGTCTCTGGTCCCGTTTAACACCATTTCCTTTTTGAGTTCAAATAGCTTTTTGCGATCTTTGATGAACTACGAAGTCTAAAAGCCTGGCCTTTTCAATCTCAAGCTTCTATCCATTTTATTTCCTCCAACTGCTCACGACTTCAAAGCAGCAGAACAAGACCCATAAGCAACAGGGCAAAATACCCAAGGGCCCTTTGAATAAATTATTGGCCTTCTCTTCCCCTTTTTAATGCCATTTTTAGAAAACATGCTTTGTTGACACAGCCATTTTGTAAATACACCACAAGACTTGTTTTTGTCTCAGTCTCCTGTGCAGTGAAATAAGAGAGTTTGGACACGGCTTTGAGGGATTTCAAACCATTGACAAATTACAGTTTTATTTTGGAAGACAGGTTTGGGTGATACCAGGACTTTAAGAAAGAAAACTGTCCACCATGCAAAGAAATAACTTTGTCTTAGTATGAGGAACAACATGTATTTTTGAATCTATTGTTTTTCACTCTTATGTCACATCACCACAAATGCAAAATGCAATTGCATTTTTTGCTCGTAACTTGAATGCATTTTTTGTTTTTGTTGAAATTATTTGTGCCTGGAAAGAAAAGCACAAATGTGAAAGTGACACTGGTTTGAACTTGAGTTGTTGTTCGGCTTCTATGCATCTACAAGCAGCTCTGCACTAAAATAGTTACAATGGCTCTTTCCCTCTTTTTTTGGAAAGTTTTGACCCTGGATTTCGTTTTAATATTTCAAAAGCCTGTAAGTGCCATCTTTCAAAATGGTTGTTCAACTTCTTCCCTGATGCTTGCACTGAAGAGTTGTGGTTCAGTACATTTTACAGCACATTGACTTAGAATTAATTGTGAAAAATGGCAAGCAATAAAGTCCTCTATATCCTTCAGTTTCGCAACAGAATATACAACATGATATTGTGCAGGCTTGTTAATTATTCTAAAAAGAGACACGACTTAATGTCTGGAAAGGTAATTGACTGTACATTTCCTTGTACACTTTTAAAAAAATATGTTTTTAATAGTTGACAATAGTTGATTTATTTTACATTCTGAATGATTAGTTAACCAAAGACTTACAACTATCCAACTGCACTGCACTATTTAACTGGGATTTGGGTCTAAGGATAATTCTTGTTTGCATAGATCTGTCCTATTAGTCTGATCATATGTTTTTCTCCACACAAATCCAAAACTGGCTTGACTTTTAATGACAGCACAGAAGGACTAAGGTTTGTAACAGGGAAAACCTACTGTGGGGAAATGAAGAACAAGTGTGACTGCAGTGCACAAAAAACACTACTGCACTTGCCAGAAGACTTCTGAAACAATATGTTATGAGCAGATGAGATTGCTGTGGAGCTTTTTTGGCCTCACTTCTGCTTTGTCAAATAGCAAACAGAGCCTTTCCCAGAAGCGCCCCATGCAGTGGAATCAGTGCAACAGTAGAGAAAGGATGAGGTTTTGGTTTGTTTTGCAGCTATATGACCTGGAACCCTGTGGTTTCTCTAGTCTAGGTGCAAGAAATATCACTTTGAATGATTTCCCATACAACTCAAGCAACCACTGGATTTTTATAGATCACGGAACTTGTGTCTCTTTTTAAATATTATTTCTGTCTTTAAACCAAACCCGTTGTCATCTGTACTTGCCCTGGGTGAATGTAGTGAATGGTTTTCTGTCTGTGTATGTTTGTGTCAGCCTTTGTGACTAACTGGCCTCTGTCCAGGGTGTACCTCACCTCGGGCCCAAAGGAGCTGGGACAGGCTCCATTCTCCTCAAGGAAACATGAGGTTGCAGACCAATGAATCCTCTGTATTTGTGCTTCTTTTATATAGCTTTCAGGAGGCAGCAGCTGTTCACACATCGAGTCAGATCTGAGCTACACAGGCGTCAGGTCCTTTCTGCTCCCTGTCAAATCTAGACCCAATATTCACCAGCATCTTATCACTGCTGTGGTGCGACCCCCAGAATGATGCCTCCCTAGATGTTTACAGGAAATTAGAGTGCAAGCCATTCGTGTCATACCTTTCAGCAAGTGTCTGTCCGGACAGATATTTTCATCAGTCTCCCGAGCCCTTTGTCACTGGCTGTGTTTCTGTGCGGCCTCCCCTGGCATTTCATTTTCACATAAAATATAATACTTTTTCTGGAAGGGACAAGCAGGGCTAAAGTCACTGTGCCAGACTGAGGTAAGGTTAAAACACTTGGATCAGGAAAGAAAAGGCCAGGAATAAGTGTTGATCATTAAACTATGCTTTTATGCTACTATAGATTTTTCCATAACTGAGCTCTGTCTTGTAACAAAATTTACTGTTTGTCTGTGTTTGGTCTCTGTACTTCAAAATATTTATTTTCAAATAAAGAGCGACCATTTTTGAATCTAGAACAGGTGATTATAATCATATTTTGATTCTGACCTATAGAATAAATGTTAATAAAAAAAAGTTTATTACTTCAAATGTATAATATGTAAAATCAGTTATGTTACTTTTGTGCACTGCTCTACATAAATACAGTATAATAGTTAAGAAAATTATTTCTATAGCGATGATTTTTAAACCTCCACACTGCCCTGTCTCACTGTAAACCTATGAGAACCATCACATTTTGCGCAGTACTATCTTCTTATGGGTTGAAGTTATTGCGGCACTAAAATGTTCAAACAAAGTACCATCTACCACCTTAAGTCAAAATTAAACTCTAAAAGTTGATAATAAAAGTAGCTTTGAAAAGCAGCAAACATGCTCGCTGGTGGATAAAGGCGCTGCACAAGGGTTTGATTCCAGCCCTCAATCGATTACCGAATGTCTTTCCAATCGTTCTCTCCCTTTCACACTACAATTGTCCTGTCAAATACAGCCTTCAGGCCAGAAAAAAATCTTGAAGCCGCTTACAGATAATGTTAGTGTAATATTGAACCTCAAAATTATGTTGATGCATCAAACCTAGTAAATTTTAGGTTTTTGTCACTTGTTTTAATGCAGTAGAAACACAATTACTCAGAATCTGAAATGCTTGGGTTAAGGACATGGTGTTATTCAGTCCACTGTTCTTTGTCAGCTGGATAAATGTGCTCCATGTTTCTTAGACTGCTTAGAGCGTAATGGATGGTACCTGTTAATATGATACGACCCATTCTTACTGTTATGTTACTATTCATGGAGTTATGATTAATCTCACCCCTGTGCTTTAACACAGCATAGCCCTGATTTACACATAAGAAGTATTTGTCCCGAACCTCACCCTAAACCTGTTTCGTCTGCCGGTAAACAAGTGTAAATGGATACTTTAGTGCAGCGATGAGCATGTGTTTATTGAAAGTAATGTCCTGTCAGAGTCACAGCTGGCGAAACGGCGAGCCACAATCACCGTGATGTTCATTTGTCTGCAGCAGCGAGAACATTTCCTGAAATATAGCCCGTTTTACAAAAGACTGTTGTACTTGTTTATGGACATCCTCACTTGACTAATATAAGCCAGATTCAGCTTGTACTAGTGTTGTCACAATATTTACATTTAAATAAAAACATTTCTCTTACCATTTACATATTTTAAACATAATTCTATACAATTGATGTCATTTTCAACGCAGTGTTTCTTCAATTGCACGTGATTGTTGGTTTGCCCAGTATTGTCCTGATTTGTTTTGTACAACAAACACGGAAATAAATTTAGCCTTGGTTTAGTCCTGTTCTAGTTTAATCCTGCTCTAGTCCACGTTCTGTTCTGGTTTGAATCCTAGTTTAATCCCAATTTAGGTGTGGTGTTTGTTCAATTGTGAACAAACACATAGTATCAATTTGTATCTGGGAATCTGTTTTCTTTATTTTTTGACGACCCTAGCACGATTATGGTAGTATTTGATGAAACATGTTTTATATCTATGTATTACAGTAAAACAATATATATTATTTACATTTTTTTAGTCTTGTTTGGTTATTATGCTTTCAACTTATTTTCTTCTCTTTGCATTATCTAAGTGACTGAGAACTTGTAATATTTTATAAATTTCATTGTTACATAGTCAACATATTTATTGCCTCACATATATTGCATACTTTTATTTTTATGTTCCAGTTCTTTGGTGTCTTTCGCCAACAGACTTTGACCAAGAGCTGCTGTGATATTCTTTGAGCTATTTTGAGATTATCTGATATAACCTCACCACCATCCTTTTAGTGCTAGAATAGTGCCCATCTTGAAAATAGCATCCCTCTGTTTAAGAGTCTTTTACCTTCACTCTCTGGTAGCCTAAATGCAACAAGTACACAAAGTCGAGAGCACAAACATGTAAGGTAGAAGTAGAGCATATGATGTGTTGTTGTTTAAGTGTGTTTTTTGTTTTGTTTTTATTTTGCGCTTGGTCTATAAAATGACTGTATATTAGGGTTGCACAACATATCACAAAAGTATCAATACTGCAATACTGTTGAACACAATTATCGATATTGTAACAAACTAAATATATCGCAATAACACCAAGGTCCTCCATTTGACAGAAGTGTACTCTTTTCAAACATAAACCATTGAAAAGGCTCATTTTATTTGTGATTTTACGTATTCGGTCTAAGTTAGCATTGATTTAGTCTCTGTTTTTATTTTGACTAATACAGTAAAACATGAACATATTTATTTTATTTATGGTTAAGTAAATTCAAATATTGCAATAATATTTATTTAACGCATTTAGGGATGTCATAATATCATATTTTTGTGTTACGGTTTTTCTTTCACTCCCATTGTCTAAGTCTCAAGTTTGTGACCAGCTTTATGTACTCAAACTTTTTAAAATACAAAATAAAATTAATGTGACAATAACAGCCAGATAAAAAAGTGCTTCAAGCATTGTCACAATTATTGTTTTTAGTTCTTGCTATTATATTGTGACCTGAATAATCATGATTAGCAATTAACCTAATAATCTTGACATCCTTAATCGCAGTACTTAACATCCTTATCAGTACTTAATGCACTTATTGCAATCAGTTCCATTATCGTGTAGCTCTATATACCCTGGTGTAAGACATCAGTTTGCTTTGGCTCTTGAGAAGTATGTATTTGTGTTTTGATGTAAAAAATGTACTAATTGCATAATGTACCCTTTCTCTGTCCACAGCTCTCTACTCCATCATTCTGTTCTGTGTCTTTCTATGGATCCCCTTCGTCTACTTCTACTACGAGGAAAGAGACGATGACAACACCAACAAATGTTCTGTAAGGATTCAGTTCAAACGCCCAAATATAACAACAAAACAATTTAGTGACACCTTTAAAATCATTTGATCGATGACAAGTGATGTAGAAAATGCGAATAGTCTTTCTGGATAGTGCTCTCCCTCCGCCATATGTCAATTTTGAGCTGACAGAGGCACTTTCTCACCAGCGACACGGTCTTCTTTTGTATTGTTACTTTAAAAGCACCTTGAATAGCAGCAAGACTGACACGTTATCTCCGCTAGGTCAACCTGGATCTACAGCGCCTCTATAAAACTCTCGCTCTCTACTGTCCTTAGCTAAATGGACTACAACCCCACCATGTCCTTTTCCATTACTTTTCTCACCACAATGAATAACATATTTCACTTGATTTTTGTGATTGACCATTTTAATTTTCCTCTTATTGTGTGTTCCAGCAAGTAAAAAATGCACTGAAGTACACAATTGGATTTTCCATTGTCTGCATAGCGCTGCTTTTAATTGGGTAAGTTGGAAGCACGGCTGACTTCTTCTGTGACACTTTAGGTGGAAATTGGCGTCTAGTAATGAGAGAGGGACCCATAGAGGTGGCTACAGCTAGACTTGTCAGACTATTAGCTATTAAAAATACTCAGGCACTTTAATTATTCTCAGTGGTTCTCAAACTGTGGAAAGGGTACCACTGGTTCCATACAGATTATGTAAGAGTCCTGGTTTAGATTTACAGCAATTTATCCAGATCAACCCCAAGGTAAGACCAAGTTTAGTCTGTTTTGGAAACTCAAAGAAGTGGTAAAGGTTCAAATTCAAGCTTTAGTTGTTCACCCCACACATACTTTTAGGCGATATATTGGTTCCAGTATCGTTATTGGCCAATATCAACATAGTTTACCAATACATTTGGCACCAAGATATTTTGGGCGGTGCCACTGTCTGTGTGTCATACCCAGATTGTCCTCAACGCATCAGATTTGTCTTGACTAATGATTAAAAATGGAAATAGAAGAAAAATTAGAATTAATTTACACAATCATGTCACAATTTACATCCAAGATAAATATATTCTGCTATTATTTTTTACTAAAGTTAAAAGGGAATTTGTGATCATTGATTCAGTTTAAGCTGGATTTGTGGGCTTTGCTTTGGATTTTAAAATCTAAATATTGGTATTGGAAAATATTGGTTATTGGCCACAGCAGCAAGACAAAAATTTAATATTTCAATAAAATCCAGCCCTACTTTTGGCTATGTACTGCTGTAGCCACAACTGCCCTGAGGTTGCTTGAAAGAGATGTGACTGCATATACAGCTTTTAATTAACACAAAGGCACAACAAAATGCATGAAGGTGGCACCACAAACCAGTTATAATATCACTCTACCGCGAGTGCCTGTTTCTTGTTGAAACATAGCTCTTGTGATTTATTGGTCAGCGGTTTGGATCTAGCTTGATATTGTTGAGAACTGGTTTAGTACTTTTTTGTGTTTGTTTGTTTTTTATTCTCCTGACAATAGACTTCCTTTGCAGACTTGATAGCTACATACCATGAGCTTACCCTATAACCACTCAACAGTGCCCCAGTTGAAAAGTGGCTTAAAAGGACACACTATAGACCGTTTGGACTTTTTATAGACAGAAGCAATTTCCCTCCATTTTACCTCATGAGGTGAAACTGTTGCTGCTTTGTTCTGGAAATTGTTGCTTTGCTCTTTGATTTCCAACAACAAGATGGCTTTTATCGTCGACTGGTTTTCTAATACCGTGAGACATAATAGTTTTGTTTGGTGAACTCAGTGGGTTCTGGTTTGATGTTACAAGCCTTTGTTTGCTCTCTTTAAACTTGGCAAGCGAGTGAACTACTTTAATGGACCATGAACTTAGATTGCTGCATGGTGGGTCTGTGAGCCTTGTTCAAAAGGACACTGAAATATAGTATTTAGAACATAAGAAACAAACCTAAGAGAAAACTTAAGAGGCCATGCTCTTTATGAGTAATAAAGTATAACTTGTTGTGGTTACAACATTGAATACAAGGCCATTTAACATACCTTTGCCATCTCTGTTGACACACTTTGAAAATGTTCTTTATATGTTACAAAACAAGCAATCTTAACATAATGTTGCTGTTTTCAGGGCCTTTGTTCCACTTGAGCCTCCACATCAGAATACTACCCAATGGGAGAAAGTGCAGTACCTGTTTGAGAAACTTGGAAGTGGCCGTAAGTTGTTTGACTATCTACTATCATCACATTATTTTTTCTCTTTCTCCTTTTGTTTACCCTCAAATATAAGTGCATCGATTTGAAATCCATATTACTTGCAAAGAAACATTTAACAAACTTGTTAAATGGCACACTGGCCTGTTTATGCTAATGATAATGAAGGATCATGACCAAATGTGGGCTCCTAACAGTCCTCTGGCCTTTTGCCATCTGAGGATCAAGGAGGAAGTTGAACCATCTGCCTCTCCTCACCACCACAGACCCCTACATGCTTTCCCTCACCTCCTTCACTCGGAGCCCAGGGAGAGAGCCGCGCCGCTGAGAAGGAAACGTGCGCCTCATGCCTTCTCCCACCCCTCTCGCTCCAGATGGGAGGTTAATTGCATAAAGGGAAAGGCACTTTTGGCACATAAGCCTGCTGACTGCTCTGTTACCATTGTTCATTAAAGCCACTACATCTTTAATGGCCTGAGCATTTCATTTGCTAGTGCGTTATAGCAATGCCTGAATGCTTTTTACATTAGTAGCTACAAGAGCAGCTATTATAGTTATGGTCAAAATATGGCACTTAAATGAAGTGTAACTGTAGTTGATAAGGTACACCACTGGTTTGTTAAAACATGGTTCATACACTATATCCTTTTTCCTTGTTTTGATGTTGCATTGAACAAAACCACATAGAGAAGCAGACTGTACTAATTAAACATTTAGAGAGTATATTTTACAGCGTCCTTTGCTAACCCTTTGGTGATGTTGTCGTTCCACAGAAACCGTCTGTTATGACTAACAGATTTCTTTAAAACACATCTCGGTAAAAGCCTTGTGTATGCACACAAGCCTTAAGGGTTATATGTAGCCAAGATAAGAGCGTCCTTTTGCCTTAGCTAGAATTTAAGCCGTACACATGTGGTTGCACTCCTGATAAATAATAGACTATATTCCCTGTTTAAGACAGGAAAATCTGCCCCCAAAACCAAGAACAGTGTCTGGAAGTGTTGGCATTGTTCATTGGCATATGTTATGGTTAATGCGTGGTACAGCCTTAGTTGATATGGTCTTCTTTATCAGCTTTGTGTTATGACAAAAGTGCATATGCTGAAGATGAGGGTTATGTAGATAAAAGGGCACTCAAAATGTTGAAGTACAATTAATCTATAAAACCATTTAAGTAAAAGTAACATGTAGTTTAGACACAGTCGGAAGATAATGGTGTAAGAAAGTCTCAGTTATTTATTTACTATTCTTCTCTATCTACATAATTCAAATTTTGTCCACCTTTCATGAGCTGATGAGGCTAGAATTATACATGCACTAAATAACAACTTAATATTCTCAATCAAGCGGTGCTGTCAAGGATAAAGGAGAAAGGCACGATGCGGACAGGTGGGCTGAGCACGTTGAAGAGGCTGCAGGGAGGAGTGTGGAGTGCTCCTAAAGGGGGCGACTTTAGCATGGAGCTCTATGACAGGTGGGAACGTGACAGGGGAGGACAACTATCAGTCTCTTCATCAATCCCCGTCTTCTGACTCCAACTCTGACAGCTGCAGTGACACCAACGGGTGCCCTCGCCTTATGGGTGGTCCATTTTTCATCTCAATCAAAGACAACATGCATCAGCTTAGTATATAGTATACAGCCGCTGGGACTCGCAGCTGGAACTGTAACAATTACAGCAGACAATGACACAAGATGCCAGTCTAATGTTGGACCTGGAAACTAGAGCTGCACAATATGGCAAAAAAGTGTAATATATTTTTTTCCACGTATAGACTGAAGATCACCTGGTTAGATTTTATTTTGTACTTTAAAACAAATCTAAACTGCTTTACATGTTGATTTCATTAATAAGATATACTTTTAATCAGTGCCATTTATCATAAAAATACCCCAAACCACATGTTTTAACTGACAAAGTATCAAGCTGATTATGGACAATTTGAGCTGATTGGGTGCCAATTCTAACATTTGATTTACTGGAAACTGTTTTGTTGTAAGATTTGGGAATCTAAATGCTTTAGCAAGGTTCCCCATCAAAAAAGCAAACTGAGCTGCTATACTACAAGAAACCTTTGACATAAATAAAAATTAAATCTTGCAATTAACTTTAAATCATACTTCAACTTAAAATATTAGGACGTTTAACTCAGTAAGACGCTCAGAAGAACATTTATTTGGAATTTCCATTTCAAAATCTCAAAACGGCGGCACGGTAGCAAAGTAAAGTGAAACTATAAAAGTAAGTTGTTTGGCACTGATTCTTATCAGGGACATTTCTGTTAGATGTGAACAAACAGCTGTTGGATTTTGTGCCAAACTCGTCCCACACGACAGGGACGTAAACCACAGTCTTTGTCATGTGTCCGGTGTCTCTGATGTGTCTAATGCGTCCCCTGCCTCTCACCTGCAGATGGGCTACCTGCGCTGTCGTTTTCCATCAGCTCCTTGACCTTGATCGGCATGTTGGCCGTCATCACTTACATGGTGAGTTGGAACCTGCGTAGACTTAATGTGAACTTGTGTCTTGAGTGTTGCCACGTTGCACGGTCATTAAGAAGACTGATTTGTAAATTATTCACTGGGGTGGTGTCCTAATATACCCTGCCAGTTTATGCATATTAGTTTGGGTTCTGGAGGTCAAATCAGGGTTCAACTTATCCAAATTATTAATCACAGTCAACGAATCAAAATGTGTTATTATAAATATAAATTATGGTGTCAACTTACTTATTTGACTTAGTCTGAATTTGAACAATTAGAAATGTATGGCAACCACTGTGGTATTGTGTGTGATGGATCATGATAATGCTTAGTTAATGCTTAGTTAAGTTCAATAGTTTCAGTCCATCTCAATTCATAAGATACTATTTTTAAACTTAGCTATTGGTTCAACTATGTAATGTTTCTGACATTATTATAATTATTTTTCAAATATGTTTTGTGTTATACATGAATAAAATAAAAGCAAATTAGGCAGATTACGTACATATTTTTTATTCATCTGGTCAGTGTGCCTCGGATCTCTTTTTCAACAAGGCAATTATCCACAAATTCCCAAATAAGACAGATTATTACCTGATCTGACTCTGACCTGAATTTTCCTTTTTTTCAAATGCAGTTACATAAGCCACTTATTTATGATGTAGCATTTGATGGAGTGCCTGTTCATTATTAGTAATGCTGTTCATTGCTCAGTTACTGTATGGATCTATACTCTGTTCATTAATATATGCCTATATTTTGATTCTTTCAGCATTGGGCTGTTTGTCATTTTTCCTCGATCGCTAGAATCGACTGTGTCTGTTAATGCTGTCCATTTTTCATTGCTGTTATCTAGGTAACTTACAGGCTTTCCCTGAAGCTCGTGGTACTGGTGTTCTTAAAAAAATAGCAAAGAAAAAAATCATGCAGCAAAGGACAGCCAACCCAACCCCCTCTATCCCCTCGCCATCGCTGACTGCACAAAAAGTTGGATCAAATGGAATGTTTATATGTTTATGTTGACAGCTACAGAACAAAAAACAACATTATTACAGCTTAAAGTGAAACAGATTCAGTGTCCACACACAGGCCATCTAGTTCAAAGCTAATTAGCAACCTGAAAGCTTTCTTTTCTCTCTAAATACGACTCAATTACACCAAATAATCAAAGTTTTACAGATGAATTGTCTCTGTCATCTGTGGTGAGTGATAGAATTGTAGCGTAGTGTTATTGTATGTGTCATGGTCATATCATGAATTTTATTTCAGACGCTCCATTGGGCCATAGATTGTTAAAAGACACTACGCAGACAAACATACAACAAATACAAAAGGTTAATTATTTTCTGTAGAGGCTCAGACGCCAGTGTTCATAGAAACAACACACATTAGAAAAGCTTAGAGAGAACTTTTTAGTGTTGCAGTTTGTGTAAGTGTAGTTCGCAAAATGAGCTCGTGATTTATCCTCGTTTCTATGTGTTACTATTTCGGCTGATTAACTTAATGGAGTGTAAGTAAAAGCCTCCATAAGCAGCAGGGATTTCTGTGACTGCTGTAAATTTATTAGCACTGTTTGTGTGCAACCAGCCCTCGGCCCACTTCCACAGCCCGTAATGTACATGCTATATAACACTGTGCACTTAACCATAATAGGATTCAACACTCAGAGAGAAGATCTTACAGAAAATCCTGTCCTTCTCTGGAAATATAATACTGAACTTTAAAGCCCTTTAATGCTATTCTGTGGTGTCTTTGTTTGCAGTAAACATATGCGGTCCACTAAGGCCAGAGCTTTAGCTTCATTTGAAAGCTCAGCAGGCGTATTGGCTCATGGCTGTGCATCCCCTTTTTCCTCCACTCTTAAATTTCCTCTCTAAGATGCTGATGCTGAGCGCAGAGGATTAATGCCTGTTGATGGTATCGCAGCCTTGAGATTGACCTGGGAAATGGGGTCTTGCAGACAACCTCATATAGACAAACTGCCTGATTTTGAAGCTTAAACTTACATTTCATTTTATTTGGAATATTGTTTTATTTGTTGAGTGTTTGTAAAACCCACCTTGTACAAAGCTGAGCAGAACCGTTAAATGGCCTTCTTATGAAATAATTAAAATTGTTACTCCGTGATATAGACTTAATAATGAAATCCACAGGGAGGCTCTTGTGGGTTTATGATTGATGATACTTCTTATACACAGTATATTTAAATTATGGTTTTATTAATTAAAGGCACCATTTAAATTACAACAACACATTCATTGTGTATCGTATGATTAATCTTATGGTTGAATATCATCAATTATCAATACATGGTTATGGTATGGTATGGTATGGTACCGGTATTTTTAAACTAGACTAACTACTAGACTAATTGAGAAACTAATAAGTTGCTTTGATTATTTTTTTATAGTAATTTAATCGATGTAAACCACTTATCTTTATTGTTGGTTGTAGTTACCAATTAAAATAGTTTCATGGGGAGCAGAGTGCTTCCTCCTCCCCTTTGGCTGGACTCTCGGCAGCCGCCTGAGTAACACAGAGGGCCCTGTCTGCCCGTGTCCACACACTTGTGCTGGTGCCCACTCTATGGTCACATGACTTCCCTATTTATCAGGCAAGACCCTCATCCCAATCAAATCTATTTGTAGCTCTTGTTATTGACCACATAGGCTTTTGAACACCACTATTGCACCCTATATGGTAAAATAGTATATATTTTTTATAAGGGAACACCTGTGTTCCTTCATGTATTGCTCCCATGCTCATGCACATTTGTAGAGGAGGGAAATGTTTCTCAGGGGATCTGGGACAGGTTTTCCTTTTATGAGTGTGTTTGATATTCGGGACATGCTCCGGCCTTAAGAGCTCCATGATTCATTGCAGAAGGCGACATTCGCCAGTAGCAAAGATCCACAGCAGAGACTAATAATAGTCGAGCCTGTCTTGGTATCCCCAGTGACTTGCTTAATGCTATCTAACACTCAGAAACTAGTAAAAGTAAAAAAATAAAATAAATAAATAAATAAATAAATATATATATATATATATAAGTTATATAATTGACACTGCTGAAAGTATCTTTCCACACAAGTCTGTAATATTTTGAACCTTTAAGTGTGTCTGACTGAGTTAGTAAAAGCAAGATTGTACAAGTTTTATATTATTAGCTGTTACTGCATTGTCAATCATCATCTTAAAACATTTTCTTTCAGGTAAAAAATAAATAATAATATTAAAGTCGAGATGCTTTCAATAGAGGCTGCTTGCTGTTTATTGTACTGTGCATGTTTATATGTTCGCACTTTTGATACTGTTTGTGTTGCACTGAACAGAAATCTTACAGGAAATAGAGCAGAAAAAGCCCTGTCCTTTACTGATTCAATCCCAGCTACACTGATGGCTCTTTGACGCGTGCCCTCCTCTTACCCAGATTTTCCTCTCCCTCCGAAAAAATCTTCTTATAAAATGCATCAAATCCTGGATAGAGGATAGAGCTGTCACATGGGGGCACTGTTAAGCTGTAAATTGCATCAGGCTGAGATAAGGCAGTGATACTCTCACAAAATGGTTGCAGCAAACTTAAAACTCTAAATGGTAAATTATAGATCTCATTTGATATTTTTTTAAGAATAGCATAAACAGTTTATACAAAAAAATTTCATGTGTATTTACAGTATAGAAATCGTGTCATTGATTTGTTGTTAGGCACAGAGGAGGAATGCGTGGGCGGGTGCCATATGACAATAACATATGATTCCAATTGTGCTGTTTCAGGCATATGGCATGTCGGTTCTGCCTTTGAATCTGATAAAGGGCACGCGCAGTGTAGCGTACGAGCGCCTGGAGAACACCGAGGACATGGATGATGTGGAGCAACAGATAGAAAACATCAAATCCAAGGTGTGGGTAATGGAAACACTTTTTCTGCATTTTAATATAATCATTCGCAAGTCTAGTCATGCATTTTACTGTACTTGCGCATAACCTCCAGCTGATCACCCTTCTTTCCTTATCTTTCTACCTGGCCTCACAGTGCAGTCTGCATGCAATTATAGATGGGATAGCAGCTTTCTATATTGACTGAGTGGAAAAAGACTGCTGGAAGAAAAAATCATATAATTGTGGTTATTAGGCTGTAGTTTCTTGTGGTAACTCTCAGTTAAAGTTAATGAGTAGTACATTTGATATTCTTTCTATAAACATACTTTGTTCTCAGTATGAGGCTTATTTACATTTTAATGTGTATTCAGTTTATTTGTCTTGTCTTTGACAGTGTAAAGACGGTCGCCCCTTGTCCTCCCGAGACAGACGGAGCCTTCACGAGTTGGAAGGGAAACTGCAGGTCCTTCGACGCAGGAGCAGACACCTGGAAATTGCAGAGAGGAACTGCTGCACTAAAGTGGGCAGTGCTCTCAGACCTTTCAAGGTGACTGTCCATTAACTGATGGCTTCTGTCTTTGTCATGTGAATTTTATCATGTGTACCTTAACTTTTTATTATGTTTTTAGTCTTTACCTACAATACGCTTTATATAACATTTGCTGCATTTTTAATCTCTACATCTGTTGCAGAACTCATTTTTTTCTGAATTTTAAATCTGCTCCAGATTTGCTTTTAGTTCCTCTATAGTCATCTGCGTATATTATGTAATACCCATGGGTAACCTGCACCTAATTCCCTCTGAAGTATCTCAGGGCATTCTGCATATCTCAGGTAGGATCTGTGTGTCCCAAGAGATGGACCAATCTGACCTCAAACTTGTGTTTCATTTAACTTTTTCCACAGCAAATCATTGCTGGCATTGATGCATTTGTGCCCGATGTTAACTCATTAAAATACTAGGCATATTAATTGTAAATTGTGTTACAATTCCTATCAAAATGTACCATTTGTCAAAAG
The DNA here is from genome assembly GCA_019453435.1 of Rhinogobius similis. Taxonomy (NCBI): domain Eukaryota; kingdom Metazoa; phylum Chordata; class Actinopteri; order Gobiiformes; family Gobiidae; genus Rhinogobius; species Rhinogobius similis. The sequence continues at coordinate 17,054,883 of CM033634.1, forward strand.
GAGACTAATCTTTCCTGAAGACTATAAGATCACCTATTACCTTCGAAATTACCCTTTTAAATACTTGACGAGGCATTTACTGAAATTGTACTACATTCTACATTTTATTATTAAGCATATTTTACATAATTTAATGCCACTAAAATACCATTGCTAGAATTGGGCTTAATGATAAATAATGGTATGTCACCCCAAGGGTGCTGGAGCAGCCCCTGCATGCTTAATCATCATTTTATGATTGTCTGAGTACTTGAGTTAATTACACATTTGCTGCTCTTTTTTTTTTGGTTAATCAGGTATAAAAGTACACAGCAGTAACACTGTTTGTCTTTAAAACAATGTAACTCACATTCTCTTTTCTCATCCTGAACCTGGAACATTGTTTAAATAATAGCTTAACTTAATTTATCAGGTATTTCTATATTTTCTCACATGCAAAGTAATAAATCAAGCTGCTCTGTTCAGAACATATCTCTGATAAGGACAGCATGAGTCCTAATTCACTTTTCTGCTGCCACAGCTATTCAATTTCCAGTCTTTTACTGCACTGCAGGAATGCCCAAACATTATAAACTGCTGTCTGTAATAGTTTGACTTTAACCAAGGGGGTTGCTGCTAATGACAGTCCCCAGACTCAAATATGAACAGTGATGAGTTGGGAGATTTATTTATGGTGTATTCGGGCACCGGTCTCCAGTGATAAGGCAAATGATTGTTGTTTCTCCAGCGCAGAGCCACCATTGCTTTTTTTTTTATACCTGACAGTCTACCAGGAAATGGTAATGACTTTTTACACACGGACATTTTCTGGCGATGAAAAAAGGAAAGCTATAAAAGCCATACAAAAAGATCAGTGTGGAGTTGTGGTTTGGTTGACTTGTTGTGATGTGCCTTGCCATTTTGGCCGCCACACACCTCTGCCTCCCTGGTGCAGCCTCCGTGCCGTCTGGGCTGAGCCTCTGCCTCCTTTTGTCACCTTAGGCCCCGCTGCCAGGTTTGTTGGCCATGCCATATGGTCCCTCCTTGATGAAAGACATGATGGCAAGGGTTTTGTATCTTCAAAGTAGATGCTATCGATTTAGAGTCACACCATTACTGTGTAAATGATCACGTAAGGATTTATAGTAAGAAGATCTATTCATTTTAACTTTTGTGTATGTTCCTACAGATTGTGATTGGCATTTTCTTCATCCTGGTGGCGCTGCTGTTTATTGTTGCCTTATTCATTTCAAAGTAAGTGTCGTTTGACCAGGTTGTCTCATGCAATATTACTTTGTAATTACTTGTATCTCTGTGTGGTAGTTTGGATAAAGCTCTCCATTCAGCAGGCATCAGCTCTGGGTTTGTAGTCTTTGGCACTAATCTCACCAACCCCCTGAATGAACTTCTTTTGGTCTTGCAGCCCGTGAGTACTCTTTTATCTCCCCTCTGAAAATATGTGCAATGCAGTCAGTAAGCAGCATACCAATGCCTTAAGTACAAAAGCTGTCCAACCCATTCTGTCATTCATACGACATATAGCATCTCAAAAAATATTTCAAAAATGTGAGGGGTAATTTCAGTGCTTTTATTTATTTATTATATAGTTCTATGTATATATGTATGTGTTGAGTGGATGTCTAAGTGGATAGCTGATTTCAAGTTTTGGATATAAACAAAGCTAATTTTATCATTCTGTGCTTTTGTATTCTATTAGAGAATTTAAAGGAAAAAACATGATTGACAGCTCAGAGCATTTAAGAATTGCTTCATACACTGTGGCATTGATTAAATGTCTACAGAAAGCATTCAAAAGTTTGACCTTGATGTTTACGACATTAAGTACACCATGCAAAGAATAGATCAGTATTTCAGTTAAGTCATTGTACTTCTGCCTAAAAAGCACTACTGTAGAGTAGAGTTAGCAGCCAGAAAGCTGTTACACTTCATTTGACATTGTAAAAACATGCTGCATGCTAATTTTAAAATGAGTTGGCCCATATTGAGTAGCATTTATAATAGATGGTCATTAACCATTTTGAGCATCCCAAAAAGGCGGCCAACCCAAATGTTTGACAACTAATTATTTTAGATATGAACATCAAACTGACCCATTGACTTTTAAATTGCAGGTTTTCCCATTAGATTACATCCTGATCACTGTTATCACCATGTACTTCGTGTTCACGTCTATGGCTGGTATTCGCAACATGGGCATCTGGTTCTTCTGGATAAGGGTAAGCAGCGTGCACACATGAGTCTACTAAATAGTTCAAGCATCTAAATGGCCTTTTGTTTTCTCTTTTTTCAGCTTTACAAAATAAGACCAAAACGCACTCGACCCCAGGCTCTGCTCTTTCTCTGTATGATTCTTCTATTGATTGTCCTGCATACCAGCTACATGATCTACAGCCTGGCACCGCAGTATGTCATGTATGGCAGCCAGAAGTATCTTGTACAGGTAAGTACTTAACATTATAAGTAATTCACATTCATAAGATACATTGTAAGTCTGTTTAAAGAGGCAAAAACAATAGTGGTGAGTTGAGGGGTTCACACAAATTCTAGGAAACATCTAAAGCATTCAGGCATTACAGTTCTCATTGCATATGTACACTATGTGCTGTATTAGCCCTGCGACAAGTTGGCCACTGTCCAGGGTGTACCCCACCTAAGGCCCAAAGTCACTGAGATAGGCTCCAGTCACCCGCAACCCCTAACGGGAACAAGCGGTAGAAAACTAATGAATGTACTGTAATAAGTTATTATGGAGAAACAGTGCTGCAGCAACCACTGTCTCTGTCTGTGTGGGTGTACAGTATGCATCGGGTTCAGATGCAATGTTATTTCTCCAAAATTCATTTTCATATTTAAACTCTGTATCAATCAAACTGCTTTTGCAAAATATTAACTATTCCACTGTTGTCTGTGTATTTTATGACTTGATTTCTTCTGTGTGTTTTTTCTCAGCTGCCCTCTGTGGATAATACTACCTTCAGTACCACGAGGAGCTGTGATGCTGATGCGCCTCAGGGTAAGTCTGTCGCAGAGCACAGTGAGGGAGCACTGGTCCAATGGTGAAATGTTGAAAGAACTTACTACTGATGCCATTAAAGATTTATCCGTCACTGGGTCAGCCTACACTGGAAAAAGAATTGTGATTGATAGTGGTGTTTGATTATGGTGTGCATTTGTACACCCCTCAAGATTTTTATCTTTATTTCTTTCAACATTTCCTTTTCATTATCAAACCCTTTTTCAGTGTCAAAGGAAACCAGCAACAGAAATGTTGTGTTCGGAAATTTCTTTTGTGTGAAAATCAGTCCAAATCTACATGTACATCTACAAGTAAATGTGATAAAACGTACCAGTAAATGTTATAGTGCTGCTGGAAGGATTACACTGGAAGTTTTATTGTATACACTTAATCTCTTGTTCATATCTACTCGTCATTTTTCATATCTTTATATAATTAAAATTTTCTCCATTTTCGGATATTTCTCCCACCTCTAATTGATAACACTCTAGTCTGTCTAATATGCGGAAATTTCAGAAGTCTAGAAGGGTGCTCTAACTTTTTCACTTGACTGTATAATTGCAGTTTATTATTCAATGGAGGGTAAATTATCAAGGACAAACATTTACTTGTGCAATTATGTGACCACTTGCTGTCTCCATGCCAACCTTTATTAGACTGAATTAGATATGAAGTGTGAATTTGCAGTACATTACCTTTCAAGCTTTGTTTTGCAATCTATAAATTGGTCTGAACATATATTTACACCATCCATTTAGATGTAGTCAAATGTAACACAATATCATGCCAATGAAAGAATAACATAATTTACTATAATAATTTATAAATAACTATATTTATACATAACTATAAACCTGCAAATAATGCCCAAATGGTGCAGGGTTTTACATTTTACAGCATTTTAGAATGTTTTTACTTTTTCTTTTTTTAACTAAGACTATTGTAATGTACGATAATCGATGAGTAACACTGATACACACTGACCTCTATATTTTCATCATGGCTTTTGTTTGGGCACGGTAGGAATTTGAGCAAGCTCAATAATTCACCTGATCATTCGTCAGTTTAACCAACACCATGTGGAGGAGGGCCTGCAGGCTGAAGGCTGGTCAGTCACACACGAGAATCGTGTGCCCAGAATTAGGCACTAACAACTACTACTACTTAACTTCATTGGCTATTCATTCAGAACATAATGTAAACCAATCTTCTGGCATTAGTTGCCATTAACAACGTTAACGCAAGCCACATGCTTTTGAATTAAAAGCATAAGATCCCAGGTTGCTGAAAGGTCTCTCTTCTGTCGGCTGTATGAGGTTATGTTGAGGTGCCATTTGTAGCACTTTTGCGTTGGCAGGGAAAAGTATGATCTTATACCCCTTGGACTTGCAAATGGACTTCACAAAGGATCTGACCACCGACCCCAGAGTGCTCTTTAAATGCAGCTTGTTCGTTTTTACTGCGGTCACATATGTATTTCTGCTCAGCCTACTCACCCCATTTATGCCAACTTGAACTCTAGCTGCTCGAATACCTCTCAAGCTTGGATTTAAAGCATATTCCATCACTTGACTTGAAAGTTCCTTAAATAGATAATTTTATTAATGAACCAAGCTTAAATATTTTATAGATTCACAGAGCCCAGTTTCAACCTGAAAAATTCTTAGGGTTACACAAGCAGTCGCTGTCAAATTCTCACTTAGCATCGCGCTCAAAGTACATCTTCTGGGATGGGCTTTGATCATGTTGTAGAGCCTAACTTGAACGCTGGTACATTAACATCTCCCTCAACCATCTGGCCTTGTCTAAGGAGTTATTATACCATTACTCTTCCATGTTCAGTCATGAGAAATAGTTTTCACCTCACTATTTCTTTTTTGACTGACAATTTTATAATCATTAAAGATTCTTTACCTTTCCATCTAGCACCACTAAGTAGGAATTTCTCTGACAGATTGACAGCTTTGATTTTATTTCAAGTCCCAGGTCTCCTATCAAAGCTTTACCAATCTTTGTGCCCATTTTGTAATGATTGTCGGCTCATCAGAGAAAGGAAGTGTCTCTGCTGTTGTTTATGACTGCCATGTTAACACCATCATCACAAAAGCATTGCACATTACTGGATCATTAGGTCCCTTGACAGCCTCGCAAACTGTGGGAATGACATTTGGTCTGGTATCCACCATGGCTTAATTTCTTTTCCTAAAACAAAGAAACCAGCATGATTACAAAGCTGTAAGGTTACTTGAAAAAACAGTATCTGGAAAAACCCATATTAGAAACGTGTTTATGTCACATCATTATCTGTCAACAATTTATCAAAAAATTCACTGGTCAGTTTTCCTTTGTTGTGTTTTTGTGGTCCATGAAATAATTAGGCCTGGACATGTTTTAAAGGTGCACTACGCTGTTCCAGTGGATAGGTTATTGATTTATTGATACCATGTTCCAGGAAATTCTGAACCCCCTGATTCCCTGCTATTGCAATCAAGGGGGCCAAAGTCACCATGTTTAAATCCCAGTGCAGGTTAGCAAATCTTTCCCTAAGCCCTATCCTTAAAGTCTATATGACAGGTTCTCATGATATGTGGTGTTATCAGGTATTATTGTTCAAATCATAACTATTGTGTAATTTAAATAGATTTTGGCCCTTGTTTTCAAAAATGGTTGCTAGGTAGGTAACAATTGTGGAATTACATCTACCTATGTCATATTTGCTGCCTATGTCCAGGAGGTAACATTATAAACTTTATAAAATCTATCAAACTAGGGACAAAAGAGCATAATATTTAGTAAAGTCTTAAAAATCTAACCTGTCGTTTAACCAAACGATCTGTTCCTAAACCTAACCCTAATTCTAACCTCATCCTAACAGTGAAATAATCAGGGGTAACTAATTACAAATACTCACTTACTGTAATGGAGAAACTTTGGGGGTATGTGTACTTTTTGAGCAGAAGTACTTGTGCTTATAATTGAGTAAAAGGTTAGCATAGTTACATTTGAAAATCGTATAAAATCAGCACAAATCCAAATTGTCCCTATTCTCAGTTGTCTTACTGTCATATCTGCTACTTTCTTCACCAACAAGCTCTCAAAACAACACTGCAGTGACGGTTCTTATAACCAAGATCAATGAATAAGCGGATTGTGGTTTAAAGTAACTACAATTGAGCATTTTCAACAGTTGAATTGATCAAGTTTTGTATGAAAGACACATCTAAAATTGTGCTTGAATTGCATAAAAAGTACCTAGTACTCTGAGTAGTATTGCTTACTTTTACTTTAGTAACAGCTGTACTTGTACTGGTAATTGAGTATATTTTAGTCACATTTTCAGTACTCTTTTCATCACTGGAAATAATATTGTTAAACCTCTTTCTCAGCGTTTCTGAAGTGAATAGATAAAAGGGAATCAGGGCCTCAGAATTTCCCGAATCACTGGCGTTAAACTCTTCTATCTTGCCATTGTTGGTTTTTTCTAAGTACAGCCTTCTTGTCACCATGGAGATAATGCCATACTGTGGAATGTGTCATCTCCATTGTAGGTAGTGTAACAGTGAGTCACATGTTTTATGACTCACCTTGGCTTGTTAGATATAGTACATACTGTGTGTGTGTAATTTAAGTAACAAAATGTCCTCTGCTAATAACAAAATTATTTATAAAACATTTATTTATAAAAAAATATTTATAAAACCTCCTAACCCTGCAGTTTACTACAAATAAGGTCAGTTTCTTTCAAATGCTCCTGCACATGATTGAGATTTGCACTGGCTGTTGATTTTTAAGTAAACTCAAAGAAAAAGCATAACCAAGGTCTAATCACAATTGTAGTGGTCGTCATAACGATCATTCGTTTAGCCTTAGTATATGTTGTATGGTACATTTTTCTATTTTCTGATCATACTGTGTACCGCTGTCAGTTTCCTAGCAACTTGGCCGTCTCCACGCTGTTGTTTTAAAGCTACCAGGAATGATGGTCATAGTTTTATGCATTTACTCAGAAGTGTCAGGTGTCCAGGCAATTTTCTACACAGCGCTCCCTCATCCCCAAAACAAATTAATAGTAATTTTCCAGCAACATGGGGATTAGCACCAATTTATGACACAATGAAAAATGTCTGTCAAAAGTTTTGCTCCTGTGAAGAAAAAATCTATACAGTTTTTAAACGGAAGCATTACTGGATTTTGTGTCAAAGGTCTTAATGTGTTATAATTGGAAATCAACCTTTTTTGCTTTGGGGGAACGTCGTATTGGATGTACGAAATCCTATAATAAGTAGTTTAACTTGTAACAGAAAAGATAAAAAAACATTGTGAAAGGAACAGCTTGCCTATAGCACAATCAAAGGGTGATGAGGCCAAGGTAAAAGCCTAATACTTGAATACTTAAATACCTGAATATAGCGCGCATAGGCTTTATTCATGCACAACTTCCAATTCATAGTTGAAAGTTATACATAATTCATGGAAACCTCAGTCTGATGCGAGTACCATCAGTCATGGTGATATTACAATCACCTATACAATGGCCTGCGCTCTTCTCATCAAATGGTAATGATCTGAAGGTGAAGCGGGTTGTTGGTGTACACGGAAACATATTTAAGGAGACCACTGTTGAGCACCATCTGTAGCCCTGAGATCAAGTGAGCAGTGGTGAGAAACACATGGGAGAGATGAAAATATACATATACCCCCTCTTAGTATTGGGTATTGTATTTACTGCTCCCCAGCCCTACATGAAGTCCAACACATTCCCCCATAATCAACGAGACTAAAGGGAAGTCCGAGAGAGCACAGGTTCCCCAGCTGTTTTTTTTTAAAATAAATAACATAAAAAGCAAACTTGAGTAAGGGTTAGGCTTAAATAAATCCCCAATCCTCCTAATACTTTTCCATAATCACTGAACCCAATATATTGGCTGTTTACTAATTTTTGTTCTCGGATACAATCGAAACAGAATTTTTACTGCTCAGCGAGTCTCACCGTCATGTCCTTGAAAAACGACAACTTGCATTCCTCCCACATGATTCTTCTCTTCTTCTTGCCAGTTGTCAGGACTTTCTATTGCGCAGTGTAGCGGACAAACTTCTCCAGGATAGTACAGTAGAATTGCATCATGTGACACATATAAGCCTTATGTCTTCTAGTCTGGTTAACCAGAGTAAAAGATTCTATTATAAAACCTTTCCATATATACTTCTACCTACTATCTACTAGTACTGTTATGTTTTCCTGAGTTTTTAAGAAGGTGTCAGAAATTCACAAGCTTGTTTTAATAACCAGTCAGCATTTTGCTAACCTGAACAGGCATATGCTTGGTTTATGTATATTTGTGTGCTCTGTTTCTCCCTCTAACAGAGATATTCTATATAACTATCACTGATGCAGTCTACTTTTATTGTGGTGTTTTTGATGCGTCTTTTAAGTTTACAGTTTACAGTTACTTTCCACAGCCCATCCATCAGATAACCCCAAATGCTCTTTTGTCTGTGAGAATTTCATCACTCACTGAGAATTCTTTTATGAGTTAGAAAAAAATGACTATACTTTCTTTGGTCTTTGATGTTTTATGGCTTTATACAAGTTTGACTGTAGGCTTTGAATCACCAATAGAAGCCATCTTAAAAACAGTATGATCGGAGCAGCTCAGCGTGACCAGCGCTAAAGCTCAAGATGGCTTTCTAACATAGCCAGATGTGGATTCATCTCCCCGTTGTCAGCTTTTGTTTACTAAGGAAATATTTGCCAGTTCCATGAGTAAATAGTGAAAAGTTTGATACTCAATACTTATTTTGATACCAAAGTGATATATTGAAAACAATTTTAAAAACACTATAATATAATGTAATTTTCAACACAAAATAATAGTACTGTCTTTAATGTGGTCTTATAGTTGTGATATAGAAAATAATAGATAAAGATAGAAAACTATTCAGGAAAGTTCATATTCTTTCATGTTTATGTGGTTTATTTATTTATCCCAGAATTGATATTTGTTGAAATGAGTATCTAGTTTTGTATTTGTTTAGTTTGACCCCGGCAGTGCAGACTAATCGTTGGCTCTTTCCACTGTGTGACGTCAGCTGCCTTCTCCGTGTCTGCCAATACTCATCCATGCTCATAAAAAGGCAATGACTCAGCGCCAATTTTTCTATTATTCACGCCGTCTCTGCTAACCAGATCAATAACAGTATCAGTTCTGTCAAAATCCTGGAGCACTAACACTTGAAAGGTGATCTCATCCACTATAAAAACTGTTGCATTTTATAGAAGCAATAAAACCACCAACCTTCAACTACACTTTAACTGTTCAGCTGCAGGAGTTTGGTCTCTCTGTCATTCAATACTCATCGATTTGACTTGGCCCAAACTGTTTTCTAAGTGTTTCAAATCTATTAGCAATAGAAAAACAAAAACAGCAAGGTGTAAAAAACATTTAATGATTCCTACAATGCTTTAATAACTTTGCAGAGTTATTTTTATCTAAATGTATAGGTCTTGATACTTCATATTAATATGTAGTTAAATGTTAAAATCTCAAACAGTTTTTTGTTTTTTTTTTTAGATGGACTTTAACATTGCTTAGAACATTAATTTTAGGTCTGTATAATATAAAAATGTTTGTTAGGTTATGATAGCATATAGAAGTTGAAATCAGTTGACCCTCCACACCTACAAATGCAACAAGGATACAGTAAAGATATACAGTAATATTGTAATAAAGTATAAAGACACATTTTTACTTAAATAATAAGCAACTTCAAAATCACATGTTTCCTGTATTTTTTCAATAATTTATATAAAACTGAACTGAGGGCCCACACAACTTCAGCATTTAAAGTTAAATCCTCATCTTCTCATTATTAAACCATGTTTGCATTAAAATTACATTCCAATCTTGTCATATGTCCATGCTGTTTCCTTTGACTTTTCAACAAAGACGAGCTGTATGCAAGGCTCTATTAAATGTTGCATCACTCCAGCTTTATCTATGCCAAAGCAAATCCACGCTGACACTGACATGGGTTTCCTCTTCTCTCTGGTCTGCTTGTCTTTTTGAGTTACAGTGACAGAATGCCCCAGGCCCTCCTTCATGTGGCATTTGCCCAGTATTTTTTGGCTTTGCTCGTAACATAGATGCAATGCACTATTTGGATACATTATTAGAAATGCATTCAAATTGATATTTCGGTTTTTATATCAGGTTTGTGGTCTCCAACAGCTCAAATAAAACTCTCACCTTAAGATTACAGATTAAGATGCATGGCTTTAAACTATTAGTTGCATGAATCCAGGGATAAATACTTTTTTATCAATTTTCATTGTGAACATCTTTCAAAAAGTGAATGTTGGTATTATGTTTTCACCATGTTTGCTTTTAGTTTACATACTGCACATGGTTTTAGAAAGCCTTTGTACCTTTGAAAACAAGCTTTGTTAACTCTTACTCAAATTGCAAAGATATCTGAAAGAATGGGTTGTATCTAAACAAAAACTCATAATGTAGTTTTACAGCCTATTGTTCTGATGACATTTTGAAATTTCTATGGTCTATAAAAGGTTTCATTTAATAGGCAGTTTGGCTGAAGATTCTTTTTGGTGCTTGATGTAAATGTTTCTTGTTTTACAGATGAGTGCACCGTGACCAGATCCTATCTTTTCCTGCACAAGTTCTGGTTCTTCAGCACCATCTACTACTTTGGCAACTGGGCTTTTATTGTTGTAGGTTACCTTTCTACAAATATATATAATAATAGTTAACTAGTAAATGTAATACACAAACTATAAACTTCTCAAAGTTCAGAAGTTGCTAAAGATAACTAGTAAGTAGTGCTTTTGAAACCACTGTAAAAACCTTTAAGCAACAGAAAGTGCAATCTCTTTTTCCTCTCTAAACTTTAGTTCTAAAATACAGTATATCATTTTGCCCGATCGCATACAGGTATCTTGTATTTTGTAATTTTTCTGGTATGGGATCCGTCACCTGCTTTCTCCATTGAGATGTTATTGCTTTGCCTGGAGTGTTTCATGTTTTTAACGTATTTAAACATAACTCAAATCTACTGAGCATTTGTTAAATTACAGTTGTTTTTATAACTTAAAAATACCTTGAAAAAACGTAAGTCTAATGCCATACTGTGGATGATATTCTAGGCAAAGAAGTAAACATCTCCATAGAGACACAAGAAAAGTTATATAGTGCACATTTAATCATAATATCATATTTATTTTAATAATCAGCCACATTTTTAAAGGAACCATAAGTAGTCTGCGTTCTTACTGTTCTAAAAATGAACTATAGTCATAACACATAACCTGTGTTGCCAGAGCCTTAACCAACAGAAAGTGTTACTCTTTTTCAGTTCATGGTCAGGCCATGTCTCGTTTTCAGATCAGAACTCCAGAATGAAAAAGAGAGAGGCATTTTAGGTTTAAACCAACTGGATTTCAGAATTGAAACTGGCAACCCAAATGAGCTTTCTGACTGAATCATCATAATGAGCAAAGCATTCAATTATAACATCAACTACTGTCCAATATTTTTGTAAAGAGTAAATCAGTATTACAATAGTATCAGTAAATATCAGTAAAAGCTACGGTATATTTCATTTGAACATGTTCACCTTGTATCCGGGGACACAGATGGGTAATGTTTATGGAATTTAAAATGAACATCTTACATACTGTTCATTTTAAATCAGATTATTAAATAGCTCTTTTCTCTTTTTCATAGACCTTCCTGATCGGCTTGGTGGTGTCCTGCTGCAGAGGGAAAAAGTCTGTGATAGAGGGAGAGGTGGAGGCAGATGACTCAGACTTAAGTGATGATGAATACATCCACTAAAGAAAAGAAAAGATGGCCTCAGAGTTCCACTGTAAACTCTGAAACACTGCACGTCATCGTTTAGTCTTAAGCACTACACATTTTTTAAAAGTTTCCTGTCTTTTTAGTTTGGGCATAAATGGCCTTCACCTTACAGAACCTACCAGACAGATTGTTTTGTCTTTCAATCAATATTACAGATGAAGTTGGGATTCGGGGAGTTTTGTTCGTTTCAGTCCAAACATGAGAATTTAGTTCCAATGGCTTTGATTCCATCAGATCAATATTGTTTTTCCACACCAAAACACTTATGGCAGCAGACTGGATATGTTTGAGTTTCTGAACTGCATATCAAGTTTAGGTGACATTTTTAAGCACTTTTGAATCATTGGTACTGAACTTAGGCCATTCTCTTTTTCTAGTGTGTTGGTACCAAAGCGTTGACAGCACTGACAATTTTTGTTTTTTCGCATTTGAGCAATTGTCACCCATTTCTTGAAGTTATCCTGAAGATCTTTGAATAAACAACATAGACCAACCATGACACTTGCTCCAGTTTGACATTTTTCATTTTAGGCTACTGTATTTTAATAATAATTACACTTTGAGTGGATTTGTTTATTGCTCTTACATGATTGTAATAAAGTAATTCAACTGGGATGTTATGTTTAACCAACGTGTACAGCTTGCCATTCATAATCTTTACTGTAACCTGTGTAAATAGAAAGTAAAAACAAAATGTGCCCAATGATTGTCTCTGCAACATGATGGGCACAAACTGGCTGTGAACCAATTTAATACAACTATAGTAAAAAAAAAAAAAAAAAATACACAGTTGTAAGAAATTATTGAAACTACTACTGAGCTTTGTCTTCCTTTGTGGATAGATGGATAAATTGTGCATTTCCATAAATAAAGACAATTTATATAGTACTTTCAGGTTTTTCCTTTTTCTGTGCCTCCTGCTAACTCAAGACCGATAACTTATACAAACAACAGTCTGGAGAGAAAGGGAATATGGCATTTACCATTAAAAAAAAAAAAAAATCAAGTTTACTGCATTCAATTATATTAATCCAGTTTTATGCCAGATGGCTTTCTCCCATAATCTGCCGCTCGAGTCAGGATTGCCACAGTTTTGCACAAATGGTCACATATACAAAGTGAAGGAAGTGTTTTGCTCAAGGACAGTTTCGACTGCTTAAACTACCAACCTTGAGGTAGTGAGAATAATGAGTATGTTCATAAGTCACTATTAACATTGTGTTATTGGGGAATTATTACGTTTGTAGGTTTATTACACTGATGTTTGCACAGATTATTGTGTTTGTGAGGCTAATAAACAGTTTATCTTGGCATGGGACTGATACAAGGATTGCCCAAGCTTGTATTGAGTTGAATTATGTCCATTTTTAATTTATCAAGAAAATATCTTGTTTCTGTTCTGCATGGACCCATTTAAAATGTATTAATCAAATCTAACTTTATTTATAGAGCGTTTTCATACAAAAATTGTAACACAAAGTGCTTTACAATTTACATATTAAAAACTGCCCAGAACCCACCCACACCGTGACCCCACCATCCCCACATTAAAACTTCAACACATACACATATACAAACACATGCACACACATGCACACACGCACACACACACACACACACACGTACATTCAAATAATTGGCATATGGCTGAATTCAGGTGAATCAGCTGGGAAAGCATCATCAGAGGAGCCGTCTGCAGCCACAGGACACAGACTCAGGGCCCAGAGGAGAGATGAGGCACACACCAAACCTCCACCAGGAGCCCATGAGCCAGTGCCCAGGGGCCACAGCCAGCAACAGCTCCTGGTACAGAGGGCCACTCAACGGAAACACTGGAGAGCCTAAAATGGATAAAAGGATTCAAATAAATAAGGATAAAGATAAAATAAAAGTAAAGAAAAACTAAAGTTTAACATAAAAACTACCTTAAATAATAAACTATTAAATTCAAATATAAAAAATAAACATTAATCAAATGCTAAGCTAAAAAGAAGGGTCTTGACCCTACTCTTAAAAACCTGGACGTTCTCTGCAGCCCTAAGGTTCTCCGGCAGGCCACTCCACAGACGAGGGCTGTAGTACTGGAAAAACGCCTCGCCGTGAGTGTGTGTCCTGACTTTGGGAATGACTAGGAGCCGGCTGCCGGAGGAACACAGGGGCCGCAAGGGTTCATATGGTAAAAGCAGTTCTGAAAGATAAGAAGGCCCAAGACCGTTAAGACCTTTAAAGACCAGTAAAAGAATGTTAAAATCATACTAGTTAAATGTTAAATAAAGAACTATTTTAATATTGCATGGTTTTAGTTCATACTTCTCTGCTTCACTGAAAAAGTCAGATGAATTGAATGTATTGAATGTCTTTCAATACATCATCTTAAAATTTATATTGACCATTGTGAATCTACATTAAAGCTGCTCATATTATTCAGAGCCCAGCAGTTTACAGCAGTGTTTCACAGTAAAACATCTTGTGGAGTGTATGTATCAAATGAAGCCGACAGTGAAACGTGGATTAGCATAGAGGCGCTGACTGCTTGGTGGGGATGGATTTGCATAAAACTCTGCGCTTGTCCAATTAAGAGCCTGTAGCGTGCATACCTTGTCATAACTACTCTGCAGACCTGTTCTGAGTTAAGCCATTATGTGATATGCCACCCCCACAAGCACTAATAAACCAAATTAAGTTTAAGCCAGAGAGACGCACCGGGCGAGAGCTGGAGGCAGAGCCGTGTTACATCACAGCAGTAAAGCTGCAGTATGTGGTACAGGTACAATATAAGCCTGTGGGGGCTCCAGTTGCGCACAGGTTGAAGACATGATTTTTTTAGGGCTGGTTTAGTATTGATTTAGGCAGGGGTGTAGCACACAGTTATAGGCTTGGTTACAAACATTCCTGGAAGGCCCTCACTACATGTTGTGTATATGAAAAATACTCATGACAGACTTTGTGAGGGGCCCTCCCTACATTGCCCACCGTAAACCCCCTGACCCAGTCTGACACCCCTGGATTTAGGCTTGATTTAGTTCTAGTTTAGACCTTGTTTAGCCCATATATGTAACACATGCATATACACTGTCATATACAGCTCTGTCTTGTCCTTCCCTTCATACATTCTTGGTTCCTCTCACAAATACATTGGAAACAAAGGAGGGATAATCCTGCATAAATGACTGAATTATAGAACAATAAAAAACATTGTCTCATAGTGGAATCCATCCTACCAAAAAACTGCTCACTTCCAACTAATCACCATATAATTTCCAGACAAATTGATCCAATAATCTTAGTTTAGTTCAATTGTTCAGGGAAGAAATCCTTAAATGAGACATTTTATGTATATAGTAGATCATCATTTTACATTGTTTATTGTAAAATACAATATTGATCTATAACGGTAGGAAACAGGTCCATTGACATCCTGTTCAAAACTGCAGAACTGATAAGCTCCTAACCCTAACCCTAAATCTCTTCATTGTTACATTTCACTGTAACCTTAAGCGGCAGATTGTTATTTATTTGTTTTTATTCATGAAAAGTGGCGAGATGTTACATTTCAGAACCCTGCATGTCACTCGGACTCATTTTACAAGTAATCGAAACTAAGTACAGGGATGTGGGTGGAGATAGGGGGTAGGTGAAAACAGGAATTTTCGGAGCACTTGAGCTCCGGATTACTCATGCAAGAATCAGTCAAAATACAACTCTAATAATGATGAAGAAACATAAAATTCCCTTTAATACCCATAAGAAATATTGTGCTTGGTGGAAAGTAAATGATAATGGAAAGTAGCTAATAATGGTTTATTTTGTGTGTGTTTGGACTCAATTAGAGAATATAGCAGTCATGATAGTAGTGACCGTTTATATTTCCTCAATAAGAATTATGTTACTTCACACACTTCTATTTTAATGAACCCCTCAAGTATCTAATTAAATGTAAGGTTATACACAGGAGCCTTTTGTTTTTTCAATTTGGCCAGAGCATAACGTTGCATTTGTTCTTAGAGGCCCTTCGACATTATTCTTCAACATTGCACAAAGCAGTTGAAAGGTTTATTAAAGGAGCTCTATTCCATTGAAAATGAAAGCGCCTGAAGCTGTGATTGCATGCGCACTGTGGATGCACCAGGACTCACACTGGTGCAGCCTTGTGGTGGTCCCTCTCTCGCCTGAAGACTCTACTCCCCACCGAGGTAAGAAACAGCTAGGATTTTCAAGCCTGTTGGTCTCCTCTCAAGTTTTCTCTCCTTTTCCAGAGCAACAGCCCTTTAAACTAGTGCAACACCTTCACCACTGGGGACTCTGCACCAGTGGCTATAAATATCTGAGCGTGTATTTGGAAGTTTGGAGCGTGGGTCTAGTATTTTTGAGCTGCTCCTTCAGTCACCCACAACATTTTTCATTGTTTTTGTGACTTTTGGCTTCCCAGACTTCACAGCTCTTGACAGGAAGAAGTGTGATAGACAAACATGTTGCCTTACCCCCTAGAGCGGCCTCTGGGAGGTAGAGTGACGAATTATCAATGTGTTGATTTTTGGGCAGAGAGGCGTGTAACGATAGGGCTCCACGCCTCTGTGCCCTCTCCTCCCTCACTAAAAAACTGTAAGGGCTTTAGATCTTGCTTGATGTTTCTGTGGGCATCGGCGAAACCTAACATTTTAATATTCTGCAATAATATTCAGTTGGAATTTTGGAATCTCGATAACAATTGTGAGATGATATATTGTCACATTACATTTTGAATTTTATTTTAAATCAGCTGTTTGTAGCTTTTTTTTTTTTTTTTTTTTTGTAACAATGTAATAAGCTTAATCTTCAAATTTTACATATCTCCAGAATAACATTCATGGTACTATCTACATTTCATTATATTGCCCACCTCTAAGTGGAAGACTACTTGGCTTCTTGATGATACACTGTGTCTAATAACCTGTAAAAAACAACTGTAATGTTTTTCAGCCATATTTGCAGGTATTGATATTACAAGAAAAAGATTTCTTCTGTAAACACAACTACAAATCCTATTTATCTAAAAGACAATATAATTTTTGATAATGTACAGATCCTTTGCTCTTCTTCCAATTAAAGTAAAGACACATCTAATGTACTGAGGACCAAAGGGAAGGACACAAGCACAGAATTTACTGTGGCACAGTGATAATTACAGTATGTGGAAATGTTTCAATGTCGGACCAATATATGAAAAAAGTCTCCCAATAACATCAATATCAACATTGACATATAGAAGTGAGACAGGAGAGTAGGCCTAAATTGTTTTCATAACTGATCTTTGTTGCATTTTTCAAGTTATTTATCTTATCGAGGCCATTGAGTTTTGTCTGTCATGCTCTATCAAGAGTGAATCACCAGACAGTGACTTCATTCAGACACAACACTGTGATAATAACATAGGCTGAGAGTCTCATTTAAATACCATAAGGTCGTATAGGCCAATGATGTCTGCTGCTGGAGGGACCTGTCTGTCTAAATCTCAGTCCAAATAGATTTAATATGCGCAAAAAAGAAAAGTCTGGAAGTCATGAATTTAATGAACAAGTTCTTTTTGCTTTTGAGAAATAAACATGTTCAAGGGCAAGGTCAAGGATGACAGCAAATATCACGTCAAACTTTGAGTTCTTCCAGCACAAAATGTCTATTTTGATGATAACTTTGAGCAAATAATAGTAATTTTGTTCACCTAGTCTAAAAAGTGGTACTCATTACTTCAAATGGTATCTAATTTTTAGGTCACAAACATCAGGATAACTCCAGAGCATCAACATTGTTCAAGCTTAAAAGCTTTTCAAAAGAGTCTTTGTGGGAGAGTGCTAAAATAATGTCACACACACACACTCTCCAACAGCCAGCAGTGTGTAATTATTCTAATGGGGTCTAAGGATAAATTAGCATAAAGTCAATAATAATTCTATCAACGACCTTAACAAGGACTAAAGCAGGTATAAACTGGTCAACAGCGTAACACTAAGCCAGGTTATATATGACTCAACTAAAAGAGAAATATGAGACTAAAAGTAACCTAAAAGACTCCTTACCAAGAAGACACTAACTGCACCTTATGAGATCCACAATCATTCAGCACATCTATTCTAATTGCTGTCTTTGGAAAGAGGTCTCAAGTGACAGCGACAACAGGACATCCAGGAGGAGAAGGTGTGACTCAGACCAATGAAGAGTGGCAACAAGAGAAGAGGACAACACTCAAAGAGGACTGAAGACTCGGCTGCGACTCATTTCTGTTTCCTTGCCCTCTTGGCTCCTTCCCCCCTTCCTTTCTCGACTCCTGGATTGCTCAGCTGTCAATCTTGTCAATTGGAAGCCAATTGGAAACCAGCCTCTCTCCTCTGTGGGTGGGACAACAGGAGAATCGAGGAGTCAAGGAAACAGAATTGAGACGCAGCCGAGTCTTCAGTCCTCTTTGAGTGTTGTCCTCTTCTCTTGTTGCCACTCTTCATTGGTCTGAGTCACACCTTCTCCTCCTGGATGTCCTGTTGTCGCTGTCACTCACACAGGGGACACAGTTGGGTGCTCTTGTCGCCCCAGTGCCAGCCGCACCACAAACAGGAAACAACAAACAGCAGCAGCACACCTTAGATCTTCCCTTAAAGCCTTTTCATTTTCAAGGACTTGGAATGATTTGTAAATGAAAAAGGCACACATTATAGAGATGTAGCACTGTTACGAAGAAAATCTTAAGGAAGCATATTGACAGATCTGAGATACTTATCGTTCAAACCGTTACCTTTGAAAATGTTCAAATGAAAAACATGTTTTTTATGAATAATACATGGTCTATGCAGAAATGTGCAAAAGTATCACTCTGGTTTGAAAAATCGCTTACAAGGAAATAGTTTAGATTCAAGAGTTTTTCTTTTTATATAGAGCAAAATTCAGCCACTTAAAGATTGGAGTTGCTTTTCTATGGAGTTCTGATTCTGTTGAAAACTATTTTGCACATGGCTGCGTATAATCAGTCTTAATAGTTTTAGAATAAGGATTTTAGATTTAACCATCAAAATGCTTTTAGATTCGTCAATATGCTTTCTTTATCACACAAAAAATCTCCACCTCCTCCACCAGATTAACTGACACAACCTCTGGAGCTGTACGAACATATTTCCTCTTTTATTTACATTCCTTTTCAAATGTTAACATTTTCGCTATAACTTTTGATCCGGTTGGCATTTTTTCATTAAAATAAATTGGCACAAGTAAAACATATGTAGACAAAAGTTTATTTACACCATACAACATTTTGTTTTTAAATATTTTATACAGAGCTGCAGATGAGAGAGCTTGCTGGGATCCTTCAAGCAGATTCTGCAGTATTAAACTTGTGAAATATATTATTTATATAAAAGTGAGTATTATCTTTATTGCATTTAAAGCAATGAAGAATGTAGCTTGACAAACATTCATTTTAATATGACAGAAAAATTCTCTTTGCCTTCCATGTTTTATATTATAAAGTAAAAAGTGTAATAATGGCCAAACTGACTGTTATAAACGTTTTTAAAAACCTGCATAAATATGTACATTGTGCTGCGTGGGTCCAGTTTTCTCAAATCAAAACTAGGCCCGACGAAGCTGGGACCGCATGGCATGTCGTTTGCTTTGTGAGGTGTGTCTTCTGGAGATTTGGGGCCAATTCCTCCACAGATCATTTGAAACACAGGATGGTAGATATAGTACACCAGGCTGTCCACCAGTACACTAGTGAGAATATAAAAGTAACACGGATGTTTTTTTCCCTTTTTCTTCTCTTTCTCTCTCTCTCTCTCTCTCTCTCTTTCTCTCTCGTCAGTCAGTCCGTATATTGGATTGGCACATAATGTCCCTGTCATACGTATAATGTCATACGATATGTATGCCAAGGCTGTTTTTTAAAAAAGTCTGTTGCTTTGTTCAGTGCAAAATACATCTGTCATCCAACTCTTCCACAACAATTGCATTTTTTTATAGGCCTCTTTCCTCCGCCTCACACCTCGGTCTGGAAGTCACCCTCCTGGACATCCAAGGGTAAGTTGACACACTTTTCCCACTCGGCTGCCGTCATCTCCAGAGAGTCCTTGGTGTTAGGTTCTAGTACATTCATAGTGGCATAATTCTGATACTCGCAGGCTGGATTGTAGCTCTCCCATGGATTCTTGTTTGGCATTGCCTTGTCCTGTGAATGTGTCCAACGGGAAATGAGATTAGTAACCTCATATCCAGTGAGCTGTTTGCAACAACTTCAAGGGAGCATCATTTACTGCTATGCTATGCTAAAATAATGAATACATGTTGTGGAAAGCATTAAATAACAAAAAATAATGGTGTAAATATGGGCATGCTCATAGAAGGCTATTATCATGGAGTTGTTTAGGGCTATTCGTCTGACTGCACTCTGACTGATTATCCCAGAGAAACTAATGCAAATAGGCAGGAATCTGCTCTGTGTAATGTAGAATGAATACTAACATCTGCAGCAAATTCATTTGAGAGAAATAGGAAGAAAATATCTACAGTAGTTGTCGTCTTTCTCTACAAAAGCACTTTCAGTGGTAACTAAGCAACTGGCCTGATACTGTGGAGTCGAAGTGATTGAAATGTGAGTATTATATGCAGCCAGAGACTCCTGTAGCAGCGACAGTCTCTGAGGCTACATTTGGTCAACAGTGTCATTTCTCTTTTGGATTCAGAATGAGAAGCAATGCTCTTGTAAGAGAGTTTGACTTATAGTACCAAAGGGATAGTCAGGTGTGCTTACAGAATGCAGAGCTTATGATTTTGAAGGTGTGCATCAAATATATAGTGACAAAGTGCCCTAAAATCCTGAAATTCCTAAATTACTTTGGATGTTGATAGATTAAATAATTTGCCATGCATTAATGGAAAAACAATGAGGTTGCTAAGTAGATAAATGCATGTAAAGAAAAGTGCATTTATGACCTTGCATTGAAATGGATGCACGTAAGTCTTTATTTCCTCAGACTGGCCTTGTGCTTTTTAAAGGAGTGGACTTCCTGCAGCTGCTACAGGAAGTCACATGAACACTAGCTACGTAACTGCTCATTTGCACAATCACACATTATGTGTCCAGCACATATTTAAATAGAGTACTCTCTAATTGGCTCACAGACTCCCCCCTGGTTTCCTGTTACTCACCATGCTGCCCATATTTGGTATGTCTCGAAATCGGTCCAGGGTTTGAAATTTCTGATTCAGTTCCTGGAACAGCTCCATGTGTCTTTTCCTGGTGTGCATGACTTTCTGCAATGGCAAGGGGTTTTCTTTGGTATTGACAGCCAATAATGGAAATGCATCTCCCTCTCCACCCCCGTCAACTCTGATCAATTAGTCAGTGTCATGGCAGTTTACATAAAGGCCAGATTTTAAACAAATTTGCATAACTCTGCATATATATTATTTAGTTTTCAGAATAAAGGAACTCTAATAATACTTTTGATCAGAATTACAGAACTAAGAAAGCCTAATCTATCTAAATTTCGATTAACCAGAATACTTGGAATAAATAGCTTACTAGCTCATTTAGTGCTTTGTTGGCGTATGGGAAATCCTTAATAATTAGACCTTGGCAGAATTTCCCCATTTAAAGAGGTGGTGTGCGTCTAAGCTAAAACAAAAAGCTTCCAAATGCAGTGCCAAACTAGTCAAATGCCAAGCTCCTTCATTGCCATTCCTTTACTTTGAAGGCCTATACAATATATATGCAGTACATTCTGATATTGAAATGCAAAAGAAACACTGCTACATGTCAGTAATACTGTAGTTGAGACCAGGTGATCAAATCAGATGTGAAATGTGCAATGACTTTAAAAGCATACATTTTGATCATCAGCGTACAGCTAATGGATGTAGGAGATGGAGGAGGATAAAATGTTGATGGGAACTGTTGCCCTGTTTGTCAGTTGACAGCCTTGCTTTTACCTTAACTACACAGCATGTCAATAAATCTTCAGTCAAGGCTGTGTAACTCCAATAAGCTTAAGAGGCAAGTACTAATAAATCAAATGACAAACACAACTACAAAAATGGCTTTTCTCTGCATAACGAAGCTAAATGCATGTACTTAAGAGGAACAAGTGTGCTACATACCTCAAAGTCTAGATCTGAATATCTTGATTTTCGTCTCTGTTAAAAAGAAAAAAAATTATAGATATTAGATAGTCTACTTACATAATGACAATCATTGCATTGGTTCTATTTTGCGCTATGTACCTCTAGAGAGCTCATAGATATTGTGGACCCTGTTTCACTCCGTGACAGGCCAGCAGATTCCTCCATCTCGGCGAGGAAGTTCTTGACTGCAGTGCGCGGTTCAAAGGGCAGGTTCTGCATCTGCTCTGGAGCTCTGGGGTACTGCTGCTCCAGGTTCACATTCATGTGGTCCATGCCCTGTGGGCTGATGTTGAAGTCTGGGTTCATCTTGTAATGCATCAGCCTCTCGTGGGACAGCTTATCCATGGGGATGTTCATCTTGGTGTCGTCTTTGACCAAAGTGGGCACATTGGAGCCAGGCATCGCTGCAGCGGCTGAGGCACGGGGCATGACGATGTAGTCCGTCTCCATCATCTGTCCCGCTGCGTGTGCCTCGAGCTCATGGGACATGTCCTGCTCACTCTGCCGCAGGGCATCATCGGTGCACAGGTAAACAGTGCGCCGCATGTCTGTGTTACTGTCGCCCATGCACTGCTCCTTCAGATCTCCCACTCCCATCGGCATGTGCAGTGCGGATGGCTGCTGGATTAACACTTTGGAGATGATGTTGCCAGGCAACGTCGAGTAGTTGAGGCCTTCGGGAGCCTTCTCATCCTCTTCATCATTGAGGGAGATGCGGGAGAGGGTGCCTGTGATTGTGGCAGCACGACAAGAGCCCATGTCTTTGTGGAGAGCTGTGGGGCAGAGATTTACAAGGATTAGCTGAGAATTTAAGTGACAAAAGTAGTATCCCTGGTTGTGTCAGATTCCTTTGCATATGACCAAAAGAGACAGCTAATTCAAACCAATGTAAGGCAAATCACCAGGGATTTAGCACAGCAATGAGATCCTCTAATGGTAGGACAAATAAGTAGAAATGTAGTGCCCCAGACACAACACTGAAGTGAAAAGAGACATAAAGCAGCCATTGAATCTCTGGAGGATATGGAAGCGAATGAAGAGTCTGCTTTCATTTATCCTACTGCAGAACATCACACTCTGATCCAAACTTTATGATTGGTGATGACCTTGCAAACCCTCATATATTTAACAGGCAGACAGCAGGTAGCTTCTCAAAATACTTTCTGATTTAAGAACATATTGTGCTCTCCTGTCCAAGTGTTCTAATCTCGTGAATCAAGAGGAATTACATTGCCTGACGAGAAAGACTCTGCTAATACAGTTCAAGGACATCTCAAACCCTCTTTTAGTCTAATTTAATGTGCAGCAATGAGTTGTGTTTTTGTTTATATAAACCATGATGTAACAGAGGAGGTCTTACTTCAACCTCCCCGTCCATAATCCCTGTTTGCGACATGTGACTTCCTGACCATGGGGAATAATCTGTAAAGTGCATGTTGTGTGACTGCTGTTCTCCTTCAGCTGAGATCATGATTTATGAATGACACCTGTCTCTGCCTCTTATCGAGGATGACCACTTTACAAGACAACACTGCCACTAACATGAGCTACAAGAGCCAGACGACAGCCCTACAAGCTCTTATCAGGCTGTGCCTTGAATAATGACCAGACAAAAGATATTATTGGTGACATGTAACCACAGCTGTAAGAGGAATATTGATAAACAACAATTATTTATCGACACAATTACCTCTTGAATGTTCTTATTCTAACATTTTTAGGAAACAGGCATCTCCAAATGTTGCATCCACAAAGCAATTTTTGATGGTGTCTTCACATTAATGAAACGCTTAGCTCAAATTATAAGCAGTATTCTCCTCTATTAAAATGCCTGTGAATTTCAACACTGTTTTGCAACCAAAATTTACATGTATTCCATTTTCTTACATGCTGACAGAAACAAGAAAATAGTGGGTTCTTACCTGATCTGCAAGCAATGTCCACATCTTTCTCGAAGTCCGTCTGTAGATGAAAAAAATATTTTGGAGCATATCAATAAAACATCAATGAAAAAGAATCGGCCCCTGCCCCAGCTGCTGCTATGGCTTCTAGGCCTGCTGCTAATGACTGTATTGAACTATAGGACGCAGACAGTGTTCTGGAAAAAACATTTTAGTGAGAAGGGTATTAGAATACTAATAGCAGTGATGTGCCAGTGGCATTGCACTAGATGAATAGACTGGTGTCCTATTTGAGAGGTCAGCCGCAACACTCCTCAATTCCCTACCAGAGGAAATGAGATGGATGCACAGCAAACACGGACTGTAAGTTCAATCAAACAGAACTAAAGGGATGGTGCTGAGGCCGCCAAGAAACCAAAGGGACCAAATGCCATTTATCACAGGCCACTACTGTGAACAACGTGTAATTGCAGCTTCACCTATTGGAAATAATGCCTTGTTTTTCTGAATGGGAATATTAAAGAACAAATACCTCCACAGAGAACAGAAGTGAAATTAAGGGCAGAGGAGAGCAGGGTGGTGAATGTGCATCATAAATAACACAATACACTGGTTAAATAACACACAGGCGAGGGCTGCTGTTCGTACCATTATCTGAGCGTGCCCATTAGGGAAGGTTCCTGTTGCATCCCCACTGATTGGATCTTGGCAGTTTCTCAGCCGACATCTAAATGCATCTTGGACCTATGAAAATAAACAGGTTTAACTTAACACTGTAACAATATTTCATGTTAATTCTAGTTAAATCTTAGTCATGCAATTGTAGTTTGCATTTGTGTCCCCCAATTGTTTCATGACAGAGTTGGTTTTATTTATTTATTTTTAGACTATTCAGTATGTTATAGTAGTCTCTGCTTGCTTGATAGTCCATAGATCAGACTTTCTCATGAAAAAAAAATATGTATGTCTCTAAATGTGCTATTTTAAGGAACACTTTATTGTCCCAATAGAGAAATTTGTCCTCTGCATTTGACCCATCCTTCAATGCCACTCGGGAAACCTGTCAGTGAGCGCCACAGTCCAGCGCTCTGGGACCCATGTTGAGCTTGGTTTAATCAGAACAACCTAAGCTGTAGGATTTTTACCAATGTTGCATTTTTTGGGTTGATGGGTGGAACCAGAGTGCTTGGAGGAAACATACAGACACAGGGAGAAATATGCAAACTCCCTGGAGAAAGGCCTGGCTATAAAGTTGTTGGGGAAAAATGCCTAAGAAAACAAATATTTCTGTACCTCTCTCCTCAGAATACAGTGCACCATAACGATGACAAAGCCCTGCAGAGAGTCAAAGACAGCGAAGAGGATCTGAAAGAGGATGGAGCGTTTGTCCGTCATAGCGAGCACAGCGGACATCCAGGTCAGTGCCAGCAGAGGCAGGACCACACAAGAGCTCCACAGAGATGCCCTGGGAGAGAAAATAAAAACATTATAGGGAGGATGCACAGCAAGGGGTGGAGGAGACGTAACATAAAAAACCTCTCTGCAAATACAAGTATCATATAAGTAACAAGTGGGCTGCTATTTTCTTGTGCTACTTAAGGCTCTCAATATGAAGGTGAATAGATTTTATGTAATTTATGTTAATACGGCAGTGAAATTTGCACAAAATGTTCTGGCCTTGCGATCTGGAACTCTGGAGTTTTCATGCATAAAAAGT
The DNA here is from genome assembly GCA_019453435.1 of Rhinogobius similis. Classification (NCBI taxonomy): domain Eukaryota; kingdom Metazoa; phylum Chordata; class Actinopteri; order Gobiiformes; family Gobiidae; genus Rhinogobius; species Rhinogobius similis. The sequence continues at coordinate 17,080,533 of CM033634.1, forward strand.
TTATATTTTATATTTGTTTCTTTGTTTATTACTATACGTTGTCATTGTCACTGTAGGAGCATTTTGCTTCCACTACTATATGGATTTTGGATGAAGATGCATTAAGTAATAGTGTGATGAATGATTTACTCTAGAATAAGCAAAATACACAATGTCATGATGGTAAAAAATGTGGAGGTAAGGGCAAGGCTATGAATATACTACAATAGAATATGAAAAAACAATGCTGTGAGATAAAAAATTTAGTTTGTTGTTTGTTTTTGTTGATCAAATGAATCTGAAAAATCAATAATAATACTATGAGAACCTCTATATCAAGAACAAATGCACTGTGAATAAGAGTAGTAGCTTCACGCTGTAGTGGACCGTAGCCTGGGCCAAAGTGCTTGAGTGGACACGGCGTACATGCAGAGACTCCCTGTAGCATGGTTCTTATTGATTGCGAGACTCTGACAGGCACTTACATTGCGTTGCTCGCTGTAGTTGCTGATAAAGCAGTTGTTGATACCACACCACATTTGGCACACTTGAGAGTTAATCCTGTATGCGGCTCACTCATCTGTCTGCAGGACGTAAAAGAGACAAGAGCATGACAAAGACAGCCAACAGTGACTGCCCCACCACCACCCAGACAAACCCCCTCCTATCATTTCAGCGAGAGCCAACGTGTGGGCGATTTAATGATTTTCAACGTGCACTGATTCTGCCAAAGAAGTATGAAGCAATGTGGCTCCCAGGAGAGATCTGACCCCTTTATGTTTATACATCTCATTTCAGTTCTAGGGAAAATGAGGTCTAAATCTCCATATGTAAAATACAAAATCAAAAACCATGTACAAGTTTGCAAAGACAAGGACAATAACACAGACGAAAATGTTGAGAAGAAAAGTAAAGAGGTACTAACAAGGACGTGCTGTCATACCCTGCACGGTGCTTCAGCTTCTTGTCCAGAATGCCATCTCTGGACACAAGCTTATTAAACACCAGTATACCAATCACCATGTTGACCTGTGAACAGAAACAGGGCAGAAAGGGAGATTCTTATTTTTATTTGCTATACAACAGCAGCTGACTGATCTTGGCCCTGTGAGCATTTTTTTTTTTCAATGTCTGATGCTTTGACCTCAAGCATCTGTGTGACATGAGCCAATAGATGAGGGCAGCCCTGCACACTCAACACAACAGCCTGAAGGAAAGATCGGGACGACAAGGAACACTAGGCTACTCAAAGGCACCTTCTGCTATTAATAACACTGAAGGAGACTACGCTGTGCTGTACATACTTGGTTTAATTAAATATTTATAGGCAATAGATTTTCTAGCTTTTACTTAACAAGGGATGAGACATAATTTTAAGTATCAGTATTTAATGTGATGATGAGTTTGATAAACGCAACTTTTTATACGCTTCTAGCCTGTCGCAACAAGTCTTTTTAACTGAAAACAACACAGGGTCAGAATCAAACTTTCGACAAGGCTATTTATTTTTCTTACATTAACATGCTTTGTGAACCCTCTGCAATCAAATTATTCGTAATGCGATACCACATACCGTAATGGGCAAAACAAACATTAAACAAAGCTGTCTGTGTCTTTGCATAATGGGGTAGTTTGTGAATTTCCTCACAATATTAAATTGAAGATGATTAACCAGCTCAGTTATTAGATTGTGAGCAAATCTAATGCATAAATACTTAATAAGCTGCTAACCACATGGTGCCTCCCATTACGGTGAATGAAAAGGAATTACTCCAGCAGCAGCAGCCCGATGGGACACTATGAAACTGTGATTTTTCTTCATAGAGAAAGTACAAATGCATTGGTCTAAATGGCTGGATTCTCTACCAATCCTCTTCCCCATCCTCTCTTTAGAAACATACAATAGATGGAATTTTTATACATTATAAAAGATTCATGTTATGATAGGTCCACCAGCACATTATTAGATATGAGTTTTAGTATTTTTGAGTTATTGACCGAATGGTTCACTCCTTTTCCTGATACATAATTTAAAATCAACGCAAAGCATGTATAATATATAATGTTTATCTTAAAAACAACATTGTTTGACCCTGTTCTTTCACAACCAATTGTAAAATACACAGCAGTGATGGAATGTATTGGATATATATACCTGAATATATAATAACACAATAACAGAATCACAATTACTAATACTTAAACAAGGTGTAATAGTGGAGAAATATATATTTAAAAAAACAACAACCATATTTTATAATGTTTTTAGGCTGAATGTTGTTGATAGTTACATAAGTGAAGAGTTAAAATTTAAACAGGACATATAAAATTGATACCCACCAAAACAACAGCAGCTGCGGGACCGACAAAGGCATACAAGAGGCCGCCCTCCAAAGACAACCAACAGCTGTGAGGAGAAAAACACACTTTACTCCCGTGAAGACATTAACAGTGCAGTTAACAGTGCACTCCAGCATACAATAGTGCACTGCTTAACTGTCAGGGGACGTGCCATATGCTCTAAGTCTATTTCCAAAGTTTCATAGGGCAATAAAATGCTAAAGAGATTTTAAGCAGTGTTTATGCATTTGGGATCCTGCAGGGATACAACTCAAGAGAAATTGGCCTCTCGCTGTGCTATTCTGAAATTTGATTGGGTTCATGGGACTGTGTTTATAGCGCTGTTTGGATTTAGTAAGTCAACCAAATTGAATTACTTAAGCACTATTCGTTCGGTGTTAAAATTAATCCGTGTGAAAGCAGAAACTTACTATAATGGTGTCCCGTAGCCCTTTGTTTTAGTGAACCCCATGGAGACTGCAACCACTAAAGCTGGCAATCCTTCAAAAGAGAAAACAATCGATAGTTAGTCAGGCCGCTCTGGTTCAGGCCACTTCAATACAGTCAGAGAGTCAGATCTTCTGCCTCTCAGTCATTAGACAGAGTGCTGCACTTTATTAACACACTAAGAGATGCTACCACCAACATTCACAAAAGCAGTGTGCCTTTTAGTAAACGGAAATAAAGTTAAAAAAAAATATAGTACGCACATGTCTACATGTCTATAGAAATATAACCATCAGTGCAGCCACAGTACCTCAGTCTGTCTATTCTTCAACTGCATTTCCACAATATTTTCTTTTTCAATCTGTATCTAACATAATATATTCTACTTAGCGGATTATTCTATGTAAAGCTTATAATTGTGTGTGGAAAAAGCAGTATGTAAACAGTGTCTAAAATCTGTCAGACATTAATAATGCCAATATGATTTGTGAATAGATATCTCCCTCGCAGGCACAGACAGGTACTTAATAAAATGGCTGTGGGTTATTTATTGATAACATCTTGTTTGTTGTTGATTGAAATAATAGATTCTAGCCTTTCTAATGTGTGCCTTGAATATGAATCTTTTTCTTGGTAGAACTGAGGACAGGTGCTATTCATGTAATCGCTTTCTAGGAGGCACAAGGCAGGACCCTATTGTCGTGCTGTAGAGGTGAGTGTACACACAGGCAGACCATAAATCATATTGTGACCAACACAGTGCCAAAAATGTGGTGCTTTGAATTAAGAGACAAGCCAGAAGACCGTGGACTATTTATCTTCAGAATGCGCCCTTTTGATTGACAGCGGATATGTTCTTTTGGGGTCCAGACTAGGAAATGTTCTGCTATGGCATTTCTCTCCACATGTATATGATTGTAGCACTGGCTTTGTCCATTTCTTTTGCAGCCTGCAGTGCACCGCAATGACTAAGAGAGACTTGTTTGTTGCTAGGTAACAGGAAGAATGAGTGTGGGCTCTTTCATAATCAAATTGATTTTAAGAGATAGATTTCTGGCCATCCGTGAGATAAAAAAGACAAGATGGTCAAGGTTTAGTCAATTATTTATGAAACAAAATCTAAGAAGTCATTCAAATTTAGATTAAGATTGTTTGTTTTTGGATACACAAATCAGTTTAAGTTGGTTCGTGTATCCACCTGCTGCCAAGTTTTTGGGTGGTATTCAAATGTAGCTTATGAAAAAATGTATGCAAAACTTTAGACGTAGGCCTATTAAAATGTATCACAGCTTTGTTTTCTTGCTTTTAAAGGGGAAAATGATGCAATAATCGAGGAACATATCTATTATTATTATTTTTGGTACATTGAAGACACTGTTTGAAATTTGTCTGCCAAATATATTTTGTGTTTGCAGAATTTAGTTTACTCCTGTTGTATGGCAAACTCGTTTTCAAGAGTGGGAGGACAGAAAAACTCATACAGACACAGGCCTATTAAAATGTGTCACAACAGCAGGTGAGAAAACATGTTATGTTTCTCCATTCTACTTGAATACACATTTTAGTTTCAGACAGACGACATTCACCATTATCAATTGTATGATATAATCTGCTATATCGCATGACCCAGTACATGTAACTTCAAAGCCTGGCGCACTTCTCCACACAAAACACAAAACATGGGGTCATTGCAACTTTCTAAAAAAGAATCTGTATCTATCTTGTCTTTGCTCACTGGCTGTCCATTTAAAAGGCTGTACAGAGTGCCAGACAGGAGCACAAAAGGCTTGTGAGTGAAAGGGGAGAAAGGATGAAGATCTCGCAGCCCCATGAAGCGAATGAGAAGAACAGACTGAATAGACTACTTGGAAAGATACCTTTGGCCTGAAATCTACAGAGCTGGGACAGAAAATGGCAGCTTCTAAGGCACAGTGGTAGTTAATGGAGAGGTTTTTGGGTGAAAGAGCCACTTACCCCAGCCCAGACACAGAAACCGTTTGCGGATCAACCTGGTTCGAACCTTCCCTGTCACTGCCATGTACGACTGCCAGGCCTCCGTGAGCACCCAGCAGAAAGAGGCCAGGAAGAAAAAGTGCAGGAAAGCTGTTGTCATGATACAAACACCCTGTAGAAAACAAAACAGACAAGGAACATTACCATTAAAACTTATTAAATGAAGCATTATTTAACAGGAAACAAAAACAAGCTATTTTGTTTTGGATAAAGAACCAGTAACTTATTGTGAATTGGAATGTACACATTTTAGCTATTTTGTTTTGGATAAAGAACCAGTAACTTATTGTGAATTGGAATGTACACATTTTAGCATAAGAGAGCTCTTATTTAAAGCTGCACTATGCACTTTCTGGTGTAGGTTTGGCCACCTGCTTGTCTCATGAAAATGTTATTGCTTTGCCTGGAATAAGGTTATCGTATAAACATATCCTTTTTTCAATTATTCAATTACATTTTTTTTGTTTTGTTTTTTTCCCAGCTGAAAAAATACTTTGTTTGGTAAAGTCACCTGCTTGTCTAAACAAAAATATCAATAAAAAAAAGAAGGTATCTGACCCAAGTTCCCCTTTGATTGATAAAATGCAAACAACAAACAAGGCATTAGGTAGAATTGCAAAACTCAAGCCAAACTCAATTGTACAAGCAGTGATTTCTGTAAACAGAGATCTCCTGCAGATGCGCATCAATTTTATCGACATTTTTTTATTTGCTTGAACTAGTCGTGCGGCACCAATCACATTTGCCCGTCTAGCCTGCCCACTGAAGCAGCCACTGAAACAGAGCATTGGAGTTTGAAGTGCAGCTAAGGCGGTGGCATTAGCTGTTCAGATCAGAGGAAGGGCTGGATGCCACACAAATCCATGAAGTAGCATTCCTCCGCACTAGAACTGATTAGTATGCTGGGGATCCCACCTCAAGACAGAGAACCAAGGTCAATGGCTTTACACAGACAGGAAGAGCCACAATGAAACAGAAAACACCTTTCAGATTTGTTAGCCTGTCCATATTCATTAGATATCAATTGTTAAATTGAGGATTAGTCATCATTTTTTGTAAAAATACTGCATTTCACAATTCAAATAAAATGAAGTTCACCATTATTTTTTAGCAATAGAACTCTTGATGGGATGTCAAAATCAACCTATTCCATGGAAATCTATCATTTTCGGTGCAAGTGAGCAAAACGTCCAAAGATATATGCTGCCTGGCCAAACAAAAAAAGTTCAACAACGCAAATAGAAAGCAAATAGATATGAGCCTTCTAATGGATAATTGTTGCATTGTTGCAATACTTAAACCCAACTGATGCAGTAAGTGACTTCTTATTTCTGTAACAAATGTGGAAAGACACATCCTGTTGTTGTGGAAAAGATGCCAGTATATTTGGGAAGGGTTAAATAATTGAGGAAACATCTAAGGAGAATCTACCCAAACTGACAGTGACAACGCATTATAAGAAATTGGACGGATAGTGGGGAACCCTTGTCTTGGAGGAGGAACTGTGGTCGGAGAGGAAGGTCAAGAGATGTACCCAACATTATTGTACAAGCCAGGTTCAGGTTGAACAAAATGTGCCCAAAGAATGAGATCAGCTGACGACCTGAACATCCTGAATGACCAGGAATGACTATAGCATGGCATTACTCTTATTGATGCTCCAGGAAGGTTCATTAAGTTGGTTTCCAATATAACATAATGATCACATTTCACTTTTATCTTTGTGAGGTAAGGCCTTGCAGGAGTCGATGAACAGATTCTCGGTCTAGAATTAGCACTCTCACAAAGCATGAATATGTTTATGAGATCTGGGTTGTCATATTGTTTGCTGGGTGAAGTATATGTAATCTCTGTGGCACAAAGCCTAGGAAAGTGCAGATACTGGAGTGCATCATCTTGTCCCAGGGTGTCCACGGCACACTGTGAAATCTCCCATACACTTGAACCTCCCCACAGAGAATATGACAGAAAACCCATCCATCTCCTAGAGCGCCGCCGGGGTTCACAGTCGACAGTAATCCTGCAGCACCTCACCACTGACATGGAGAATATTCACAAAGAATGGAGAATAATGGTGTGAATTGTGGAAGCTACAGTCATTTAAACTCAAAGCTAGACTTGTGCTGTTCGTGAAATCAAATTATACAGTATTTGATGCAAATTTATTCACATTGGGAATTTGTAGAATTTCAAATTGTTGGTTTAAACGAGAAGCATAGTAAGTTAACATAACTAGACCAACTATCCTAACTTAATATTGCTCACATTTAACATACACTCACTTTGTGAGTGTATGTTAAATGTGAGCAATATGGTAGTAATTGTTACTATTTGAACAATCGCTGTCCATTGTGCTGAAAATAGAAACAGGGCTGTTACAACCATTATATCTCACAGAGACGACACCGTTACTAAACCTGCAGTCTGATTAGCAACAAGAAAAGTGTGCATTGCAAACACAGGTACACAGTCATAGAACTAGTTGGACTCAGGCCTCTCTGAAAAAAAGGGGTGAAACCTGGAGTTTATGCTGCCCTTTAAAAGGCAAATGCCGGTGATGTCGTGCGTTCTATGTCCGTCTCCATGGAAACAAGAGCCAAGGCAGGGACCACATTAAAACACAGCCGAGCTAATAGACATGAAGGTACAGGGCGCAGATACTTGAAGCCAGTTCATAATGGCAGTTTAAGGTCAGCACATCAAATTTAAGAGTTTTCTGTCATGGGCTGACTAAGCTTTGACTAAAATGTCTGGAGCAGCCCCAGAGCTTTCTCAAAGCTTAAAAGCTAAAGGCAGAAATATGTAACGCACATGTGCTCCTTGTTGCAGTGATGGACAAGACAAGTGGACTGGAAGGATAAGCAGTGACACCGACATGAAATAAAACCCCAAACGCCTGGTTTATTATAAATCTCTTCTTTTCAAGGATTTCTAATTGAATTACAGCCAATTTTCTCACAAGGGGTTCACAAGATTATTAATTTACCAATCAGTGTTTATGTTACTTTGTTAACAGTCCCTATCTACACTATTAATATACATAATATTCGACTTTCTGAGTGTACAGTTTTTGTTCAGTTTTTTTATTTACAGTTAACCATAGCATTGAACACTATAGAAATGTGAATCATAACTTTCACTTGGTACAGTGTGTGGGCCTGCGAGAAGAAGGCTGATTATTTTTGACTGATTGGATTTGCAAACATGGATAGAAAACAGAACAACAGAACTTTGTAACATCGTAAAGCTTGTTCTGCTTTAGCTCCTGTTGCTGAGACACAAACTTCTTCTAAAACATCTACATGAAATATATTTACCCAGAAATAAGAATCAGCTAATATGTTTCCAATTAGGGATGCAATTAGGGATCCAATACCGATTTCGATACATGAGTTTTAAGTATCGGCCGATACCTCTGCAGAGACTAACAATAGATTTAATTTTCTTTATGAAGTATGACAAACTATTCAAATGGGTTGAGTAACTCTTGTTTATCCTTCAATTAAATACAGAACTGTTTTGTATAAATAAAACCTCAAACATCATGAGATATTTTGTACCAACAAGGGCCAGTCAATAGTCTTATTACAGGCCCAAGCAGAATATCGGCTTAACTAATATTTAACTTAACTAAAATTTTTATGTATCGCCACCGACATTCAATACTAGTATCATATTGGTGCATCCCTATTTGCAATCAATGATAAATGTGCCAGAATGTGACTATTGTAAATGTCCTGGTTATCAGCTCTGAAGCCCATTTTAAAAAAAGCATAGACTTTTTTTCATAAAAGGTTACACTTCATTGACTGTGAACTATAGAGTGTCTGACTATTGTAGTGTTTTTGTGGTTGTCTGCTCTTGGTGTGAATATTTTCTGCCATTTGCTTTTAACTGAGTCCAATCAGATTAAAAGCACTTTAATATTTTTAATGTATTAAAAAAAAATGAATGAATTGAATGTTCAAACTGTTTTTTTTTTTTTGTTCTGTTGTTGTTTTATTTAGCAGCTCTGGCAGATTTTGAATAATACTTTTCTTACTGTATTATAGACAGCATACATGACATTCTAATTTTGCAAAACTTCAAAGCAGCTATTTCCATGTTGTAACCTCTTTTTGCAAAGCGTGTTTACTTCATTTTGTAAGTTGGACCTTTTTCATTGATTATTTTTGTTTACTGTCAAAAGTGGATCCAGACCTCTGCATCCCACATGTAAATATATTGAAACTCAAACCCGTGCATTTGCTTTTCTTTGTTTATCTCTCCTGCATATAGCAACAAACACTGACAATGAGGACAAAAGAAGCACTCTGACATCCTGCTCCCTAAGGACCTTCCACAGCAAAGAGATGATTTCTATTCGATCATGAGCAAATTCAAATGGAAGCCAATTACATGCTTTTTTTCCCATCTTGCTTTTGTGGTTATAAAAGATGGAAGGGGGACGTGTGTGAAGCCAGAAAGCCAGATGTCAGAAAGACTGGCAATTAAACCTACACAAACTATATTTTCCTGGTGTCCTGGCATTCTCAAACGCTGCCTTCCACAGAACGTCAGATCAAACAGGGGGAATATTATTATCACAACAGGGAAGACATGAAGCAGAGCAAAATGTTATGCCCCATATATATTTCAACTGGAAAAACCGTATCAAACCATGCAAATAAATGATTATGGTTTGCTAGCATTGGTTTTTTGGTTAGCAAGATAAATGAAAAGCAATACTTGTTCATAAAATAATCACACATACACTGAGCTGAATTTACAAAGTGCACTTTTGCAATGGCTAGTGTAAGAGTGTCAGACTCAGATTTACCTCAGAAGACCATCAGCTTCTCAAGTGTATTGTTTGAAGCATAACTATTCAACAGTTTACTCATCCTTCGCGCTAGCAAAGAGTTTTAGTATGACTTTTTAAAGATCTTAAACTTACATTTTTCCTTGAGACTATTTCAAACATAATAGTCTTTTGGTTTTCACGCTGTAATAAATAATAAATGAATAAATGAAAGAAGAGGAATTCTGATTCAAACTGAAAATAATGGTTGTTCACAAAGCAAAAAGAATTTCAGGACTGAAGCCTTGATCACATCTGACATGTTTTCAAATAAGTTCAGCTTTCTAAAATGCCCCAGAGCTGTGTGCATATACTATATTTAATAGGCTACAACTATGAGCCACCACAGACGCCAAACACATCAACCAATCATGATTAATGTGTTCTGATATTTAGTAGATTAGCAATGTACATAACGTAATCACAATGTTGTCTCTGTGCTGCTTTGGTGGACTGGAGAGAAGACTAGATTCATGCATTCATTATTTATGATCTAATTTTCATTGAACGCAGGGAAATTAATAGGAAGAAGCATTTTGATTTATGGGCATAGTCCGGTCCAATGTAAGCGCTCTTGCTGCTGCTGAGGCCATCTGCTCCCAGACCTCATACCTATAAACACAGAGTAGTAGCCATGCAGCCTCGCATCAGCAAGTGCATTTGAGATGACACACGTAAATTCCTGTTAATGTATTGTAGATTTTTGGCTTGATATCACATTTCCTTTTAAATACACGGCCATTAAAATCTAACACTAAAGTAACATGGCCAAATACTAACGCGCTAGGCTAATGAGCCAACCAGCCAGCGAGAACAGAAAGTGTCCATGTAATGACTCTAAACTGTGTGTTGGTTGTGGAAAGGTAAAGGTATAATGAGAATAGGGTTACACAATATAATGTCTGTGCAATTGGACAATGTGTCATGCTGTAGTGCTGCCAAATGACTGAAAGGGCATCTGTGTGGGCAGCCTGTAAATCCTAACTATGGTTTGCCAAACAATCTTTTACATTAGCAAGTTGTTTACTGGACAGCTACAAAAGCCAAGAAGGAGGGAGATGATACATTAAGCAGGCGTAATATATTGCAAAGGTATATAATTGCGTTATATAGCACACTAGTACATAGTATAACAAGAAAAAGCTAGAAAAACCTGTCCATGTTAGTAAGCACACCACAGACTGGACATTTTTAACCTTCAACCAACTTTTCAAAGCTTCTATCAACATTATAGAGTTCTTTCAGTGTAGTACATCCTGGTGATTTCATTATGGCCTGATTGACCTGTGCATCCTGTCTCCTGCCGCGCATCAAGACTGCCTTTATACTCCTACTCTTGCATTTGTCAAGCCTTCTTAATTGCTAAGCAGTTCTGACAAGGCAACAAGAAAAACACAGCTTTGAAACTGCAGCACAAAGTAAGGGTATTCCTTTTGGAGGTTTAGCTCTATGCTGAATTCCCTTTTCATTAAAAATGAAAGTTGTGAATGTCCCAAAAGCTTAGCTCAAGACATTATAATGGCTTTAAAAGAAGAATGTTCTTTTAAAGACACTAAATAGAATTTAAAATTAAGTATTTGTGAAATATGTATAGCATTCATTGCACTTCAATTCATAATATACTTCAAGCGTTTTGAAGTATATCATAGCACAAAGACACACTACTTCGGTCAGTCTCCCTTTCTCATCCTTTCTATACTCACATTTAAAGTAACAGGAAGGCCGCTAATCAACCAGCATCGCAGTGTACACTCCAATGCAATTTCATATTAAGTTTTACTTTTTTCAACAGACAAAATCATTTTAGTTGTTGGTAAATCTCAAATATTAACTTAAAAACTTCAGCATTGAGTGAGAGTGAGAATAAATCCAAGGCCAAACTAGATTTTCAGCACATATTTCAGTTGAAACTGAAGTCTAATATGCTCACCCAAAACATACAGACGTGAATGACACTTACCACATTGTGTGTCTGAGTTTGTCCAACCAGGATCAATATGTTGGAGCAAACTATAGAGAGGCAGAAGTTAAGCAGGATGATAGATCGCTCTGAACGAATGTATCTGTGGAAGAAAAGAGAAAGTTGTCATCATATGACAAGCAGTCAAGATGCAATCTGGATTTTTGCTGTATGCATGTTATTAAAAACATAATAGCTTATGTTACTTTTAAACTTACTACTAATATTGATTTATTCCTGAGCTGCTTTTGCGAATTACCACAAATTTGATATAATTTATTAACTTCAATAGATTTTGGAGTAACCTTGAGTAAAGCACTGAGTAACATACTTTCCACCTTTGCTAATATAATGTTGTATTTTGGACTATTACCTCCACAGCACAGCATAGATTACTGCCAAGGTGATCAAGGCGAGACAAGACAGACCGCAGCCAACTATCAATGTCACAGATGGGACCCCTGAGTACTCCATGGTCTGTGAAGGAAGAGCAGAGACAGACCAGTCAGTGGGAGGCTGCTCACCCAGGACAGTAAATCTTTATTGGAGTCCAGAGAGAGAGAGAGGGAGAGAGATAAAGCACCAATAACAACAAGTGCATGCATCTCAATAGCCCACAGTGGCTCCTTTAATGCGGTAAGAGGTTTGAAGTGCATGCGTGGGCTTGAAGGTTGTTTATATTCACGCCTAAACTTTCCATCCATGCTATACAAATGCACTGGGTTCACAGAGAATGAGATGTTTAACAGTCCAGGGATGCGCGTGGCTCTCAAATGTACAAACCACATGCAATCAAAACAAATATTAAGGGTATATACATAATCTGTTCTGTGGTATAATGACCTGGCATTACCCGTTACCTATTATTACCAACATTAAAAGATGTTCTTTGGATAACAACTATTAGAAACTAGAAGAGCATCATGAGCCATCTAAACTTAAATGGGATGTATGTACAAGAGACCACACACAATGAGATTGATTTCAGTTAATCAATGAAAATGATTTCCAGTCTAATATTTCGGATTGCAAGGTATCATATAAAGAGGAGCATTAAAACTTTAACAGACCAACATGTGCATTAACAATAAATGTTCCTATATGAAAAATGTATATTTAATTTTTATTTTCTAGCTTTTATTGTAATTGTGGCTCCAAGGTGTTTCCAATTGCATGACAGTGGCAGCTTGTGGCTCACCCATTTCTCATGAGGTTTGAGGTGTGCCAATTAAAATGCATGGCCATGCCCCCAATGTGATGCTAACATTGCACACTATCCAAAAAAAAACCCCAAAAAACAAAACAAAAAAACAAAGACGTTCTATTTTTTTACCAAAATTGCAGTTTGGCCTTTAAAAAACATAGCCTAGTCTATCAGTAATAAAAATGCTAAACGTGATGACCGATAACTGTCTTAACGTAATTTACGTGGAGCCACTAATATTAACGCACGCACACGCCCTACCTCACGCACACGCACGTACGCACGCACACCACGCACAGAGTTCGATTTTAATCTATGAGCAAACTCGAATATATCCCCCCAATCTCTCGTTACAGGCGAATTACAATTTAACTGGATTAGCGCTGCAAAGATTCAATTTCCATTCTCGCACTGTCTTCCACACACTTCTCACGCATGCACGCACCACACAGCGTCCTCTCGTTTACATTAGCCAATAAAGCCCACACACAGAATAACAAATCAATAGAGAGAGCCTACTTACTATTTCTCTTGGTTGCTGAGCCAAAATGGCGAAGGTAGATACGCGATCACATAAGCATTTTGTATGGGATGCATCTGTGAGCACGGTTTTACATCCTTTAGAGGACCAGGCTCCCCAAGAATCGTTCCTGCAGAAAAGGAAGAGAAGATAAAGAGGTATTTTAATTCCAGCAGCGATTGAGACACGACTCCTCCGGACTTTTCGACAGCGCTTTATTTTATTATTTATCTGTATCGAGAGCCGCTATAGATCGTTGCGTAAAGAGTAGAAATAAATGGAAAAGGCGAATTGACAAATCGGCGCGGCTGTGTGGTCACAATCATCGCTTGTAGCAGATAGAGACACGGAGGAGGGGAAAGCTGTCCACGCACATTGATTTGCCATAGCCATATGAATACCACATATCACAACACCATCGCTCCCACATGATGATTAGTTCGTGTATTACCTGCGCGCCTTCCAGCTTCCCCGCGACCCAAACGACCGTATCCTTTTCTCCTGCGCTCTATAAACCTCTTCTATCCTTAGTCGCTTGTTTATCCGTTTTAATTAGTCGCTTTAGACCGCTTCCTTAAGGGTATTTTCAGCCTGAAAACGGTGGACAGCATCAGATTGATACTGTTCCTTTCTGCTGGCGTGAGAGAGAGGAGGAGGGAAGGGGAAGGGAGGGGTGACTGATATGATGGAGGAATAAAACGCACCCCGGCGCAGGATATGTTTATCAGCCTTACAAACTAACCAGGGAACAGTGGGACATGTTGGACGCTTCTTCAAAAGCATTTCCATCTACAAATATTTGGCATTTTTGCTTTTCAGTGAATCTCTGTCAGAGGAAAACCACCCCTCGGAGGGAGCGCAAATGGTTGCAGCCAGTCCCCACTTCACATCACTAGGTGAAATCAAACAAGCGCTTCTTATTCGGAACTCACATATGGTCCTCAAAATTAGACATCCAATTTAACAAGCTTTAATGGTGCAAATTGACCATGTCTCATTTAATTTACTTTGATGGAAAAGACCACTTTAAAATCCATGTCATAAATGATTAAGCTAAACACCTGTTGTTCAGAAGCATCCTCCCCTCTCAACCTCTCCTTTAGCTTGGTTATGGCAACATCTAATCCTAGTACAGATTCATACCTGATTAACTGGAATACAGGGTGTACTAGAGTCTGATTTGTGTGCCAAGCTGCCTCTGCTGCGTGAGCCAATCCTGCTTTGTCATTTGATCAATATGGCAGCAATATTTATGATTCCTGGAAGGGACTGTGGAGCCTTGCAAATTCACCCTTAGAGCTTACTGTAATGCAACAATATAAGATTCTGCCTTCAAAGTCTTAAGCCTCATTCTACTTATCTCTACTCCAACATAACATAACAACAAATTGTAACATTAGTTTACACGTTATTGACCTCAACTCTACATTTACTTTACATTTCAACTCCGAAAACAGGTCTCTTTTTAAAGTAGTTTGTATTCCAAGGATCTAAAACATATACATCTTTATATTATACATGGCATAGTAACTAACTCCAGCCATGCATGTGGTTTTCAAGCTGGTTTTAATGCTGTTCTTTTTGCTGGTTTCGAGCCTGATTCATTTAGAAGAAATACTGTGATAAAAACTTACAAAACAACAACAAATCAATATGCAAATCACTGCACATTTGGAGCCCCACTGCATTTGCTATGACCCCAGAAAGTAAAAGATACATAATAATAATTAAAAAGAAATACAATAGAGAATAATAATCACAAATTGGTGGTAAAGTTCTGATTGGTTGGTGTGTACATTAACATAATATAACATAGCATAACATACATTTTTTAAGAAAGCCAAGCAAATTATGTGCCCAATAGTAGAATGCATGTCATCAAGTTACTGAATTCATAAATAATCCCAAAATAAAAAGCATCAGTGTAAGTTAAAAACCCAAGATTGACACCATATTCAAATGTGGCCCCTGAACATACTCCAAGTACTCCAAATAGTTTTCCCTCTGGGCTGCAGGCTCACAGAATAGCGTTTTCTTCTCAAAGCCCATTTGTATGTATTTCTCTGTTCGCCTCTATTCCTACAGGACTGAGAAACCATCTATGATAAGCTATAGCAGCACGCTTCACAATCTTCACACTTGCCACATGAGATTACCACTTGTACGGCTCTGCCCTCCCAACATGTCTGTAAATGGAAATGTACACTGGGATATTCAAAGTTTGGTGATGGATAGATAGCATGCACGTGTGGGCATTTGCAGAGAATAGACACTTGTAACATGATAGGTTTCTGTGGTTGGATGAATTGGTCTGGGGGAGGCTGACAGGAGAACGTATTCTATGCTGGGGATTTCGGGACACCTTTGATGTGTTGCCTGACTTTACCCGCGCTTGGTGGACCATGGTGAAATATCAAATGTTCCCAAGAAAGTGTCACTGTAATTATTAACCAGACCTGCAAATGTATTGCACTGCCAAACAAGCATTTGGCCCGCAAAACTGGCAAAACTTGACAAAGGTGCAAAGTCAGATGAGATGCGAAACATATTCACTCTAAAAACTTTGGCCACAAACAGCTCATAGTTTTAAAAGTCTCCACAAAACAAATGGAAAATATGCTAAACTCATCTTGAACAATAGCAATTCAGATGAAGAAATCTTTTAACCAAACCCATAAATTATGTAGACATCCGAAGACTTATTCATCAAATGTGACTAATAAGATTCTGCACAAGGATTCAGTCTCAGTGTAGTCAGTGTAGTCTGCCTATCCTCGAAAAATGTTTTTTTTTTGCAAGGACATGCATGTGTTTGGATCATTTGTGATACCAAACCTTTCCATGTAGTAAACAACAGAAAATCTCAGTACACCGCTTCACTACTCTTGTTTTCTGCAGACAAGATCACCATGAGACACATCAACCTTTTAAATTGGTAATTTTAGCTTTGCCAGACATTACTGACAATATTATAATGGGCTTAACCCGACCCCATGTCCAGTTTTCTTGTATAGTTTTTGTGCCGTGATGTGCGAATCCACATGATCAAATTCCTTCTTTACACAAGATTAGTGTAACTAACTCCTACTTTCTCTTTTTTTTTTCCAGATATATTTCTCTCAATAGTCAAATTAATATGAAGGAATACTTAGATTATCTTGAAGTGTACAATTAGGCATCCCGGTAAAATGTAAAGCCTATACAAAAGAGACTACTAAAAATAAGTATGTCAGCGCTCACAAGATTATCAAATCTCCATCTGGTGGGTAGACACTTCCTATTTAAACCTTGCAAAGGGAACAACAGAAACCCTTCCCACGTGGCTCTGCTCTCGGAGGCTGAATCTGATCAGAGCCAGTCGGCAGAAAGAACCATGACGGAGAAGAGTTTGACATGTCAGATACAAAAATGTCAAAGAAGACTTTGTCAAGAGAGATGGCACCAGGAAAGACTTAAGTCGAGCGAATAGAAACAAAAACCAGAATAACTTACTGAAATATAGAAATGCATTTGCAGCTTATGAACATCTGCTTGTCTGCTGTGTCCTTTATGTCATTCTAGTTGGATTGATTGCCCCATTTTATTACCGCAGAGAATATGAAAGAGGACTTTTTCTGACTTGCATACTAAGAAATCTTTCAACTTTGCAGTATTTAGTTGCATTAGTTACAGTCTATTTGGCTCAGTGCCTGAATCTCCAGATGTTTGCAAAACCTGGAGCTATGAAAGCTGCTTTGAAAAGGCAATGGTAAATCATTAATAAGATTCAACTCTTTCAGGAACCGCAGTGTTCCAAACATATTCCAGCACATCTCAAATCAATAGAAGGTATGCATATCTTTCAGATAATTGGTAAAGTTTCTAGGTCAACCTATTGGGTAATTTCAATGGGAGGGCCGATGTTCGAAATTTTAGCTTCGTATGGTGGTCCTAAGCATTACTTCTTGATCTGATTCTGTCTGTAGTGAAAACTTAAAATGGCGAGCACATCTATATTTGCGTGCTAACAGATTAGGCCAAGTTTACTTTAACGTAATCTTATGAGAGCATCAAGAATTGACATAGTTGGTCTAAAGATGAAAAAACATTGACATTTCAAAAAGGCAATATCAGTATTTGCATCAGACCTGTTTACTCCTAGTGCAGTGGAGCCACAGACTGGATGTGTAAGTCAAAATAAGAAAATATTGGGGTGAACTAATGTTTCAAGACACCAAGAATGTTTATCTACATAAAGATGGATAAATCATTTACCATGAAACTTTAATTTTTGTGTGAACTGGGATGGAAGAGAGAAGGACATTCAGAAAATTTGAGCTCACAGCACACAGGAGTCTGGCGTTCCTGTTATCTACCCGGTCATCAAGATGCACACAATTGGAACAAGTTAGATTTCAGATTTGGGAATTATTTTGAGATGACCGATGTCTGAATGTATTAGATATGTTTTGTCACCAGTTCTTTAACAATGTCCTTCTTAACAGCATGTCAATACTGCATAAGACATCTAGGTGCATTAAATCAATACTATTTAAAGTACTATTACTATTGTTTTTAGCATTGACAAATAGTCTTTAAAAATATGACAGACAGATGTATTGGTCAGTGGCTGCCAGACTGTGTCTGATGTGCTATTATAGCTTGATCTGTTTGTTACACCATTTGGTGCCTACTGTTGCTGTAAGTACATGTTGTATTGCCTGAACTGTTTCATCACATCAACTGCTAAACACTGGTGAGAATAGATCTTGTCACACTGTTTCTCCTCAGTCTCCAAACACCACTTTTTACATGCTAGTAAGAATAAACACTGAAAATTAAAGTGGCATTTTTATTTATAAAACATGCATGGAACAAATGGCTATTAGAATATTATTCTACAGATCTGTGGTTGTGCATGTTCTTATTTTAGCTCGAGTTGCTTACACACAGAGAAATCCTTCCTTCCTTTCACGCCTTCTGTTAGCACGCGGGGATATTTGTGCCTCGGGTTCCCAGTCTCATGGTGAGAGCTGCGCAGCACAGGCTCAGGTGTGGCATCTGCTCTGCCTCCCAGACTATTGTACGCACCCGCATTTCAAAAAGACTTGGGATGCAGAGAGAAAATTAAAATGGAACAGAATGCACTGGTCTGTATAACTGTGTGCGTCTGAGAGGTTGAAGAGGTCCTGAGCTCAACATGTTCATTGTTGACTAAGAACCCATCATGCAGGAAATTCTATGCAGTCTAAAGAAAATAGGTTTAATCCAGAAGTAAAATACACTAAATGTGAATGGACCACATTTTACCATTCATTGAATTATGAATTATTCTATATATTTATATCACCTTAAATTAGTTCTAAAACATTTTTAGCAAGATCCTCTGCAGTCTAGTCTTGCAGAGTCTAATTTTTGTACTTTTGAGATTGTTCCTAGTTTAAAACTATTCAACTCATGCTAGTCCCATTTTAACCTTGTGTAAGACCTGGTTTAGAACTGGAATAGTCCTGCTTTAGTTCTGGTTTCTGTCTTGTGGTACTCAGAAAGCAAAATATTTTTCTTGGGTGATACTTGGTGTTAAATGTTTGAGAACCACTTGCCTATATTGTTCATTGTAAATGTATTGGATGTTTATAATTATCAGGTATTTAAGAAATTCTACATCAAAAGAAACATAATTTAATAAATAAATCTTCTGTATGGGTCATGGGTTACTCCCATAAGTCTTGCACAATAAGCACTCACTACAAAGAAGAAGCAATGATCATATTGCATGGTGTCCAAGCTTTTATTGAATTGGCGTTGTGTTTATTTTTTGTTCCTGGGATTGTGACCTGCCATCATGACCCTGTTCCTTCCCTTTCTGCCATTCTGATTGTTACTTTGAGCTCACACGTTTGGATGACATGGGTGACAGATGCGTCTTCAAAGTGAATGCCATTGTCCATGAATGAAAATCATAATAAACATAACCAGTCCACAAAAATCAAGTTAATTTGTGTTTTTTTGATTAAAATTTGATTTGTGTTAAAATGTTTGGTGTGTGAAAGTCAGGGGAGGAGAAGGGAGCAGAGTTGTCCCAGTTGTATCTTCAAAAATAGTTGCCCTCAAATACCATGATAGAGGACATGCACAATTCACAAGTAAAAATAACATACATGCTGCAGTGATTTGCACACAGCTGCTGTTAAACCAACATGGCAAAGGGACAATATTTCCAAAGGCCATTGCTATACACGGTCTATAACATTACATCTCAATTCAATTAGCTCAATCACATAGAAGGGCAATCACCCTCATCTTAAAGGCAGGGGACCACACTCATCAAATCAGCCAGTGGTTTGATTCAAATGAAATGAATCATACACTTTGTCCTTAACTGTCACTGGAACCATTGACAAGTCTGTTTAAAGAAAGCCACATTGAAACCAAATTCAGAAAAAGTGGCAATAATAGACCTGGGTAAAATATGAATGCAGTTTTGTAAAACCCTTTGCACAATTTCTATTGCCAGATGCCAGAAGTAAAGAACAGATTTCACACACGGTTTTTGGACATGTGTTCTCAACCTGGTTATTTGTGGTTGGAAGAAATTAGTTAGTAGAAAAGTAATAGACTTAAAAAAAAATACATCTATGCCTCAGGAAGCTGACAGAAACCATAAGAGCACATAATGATTCTATAAAAGAGATATTTTAGACAGTTCTTTCCCAGAGCTGTGACAGAACTGAAGATGCTTCTTGGATGCGCAGCAAACTCTACAAACTTTTGTCCAGTTGATAGAATTCAACCTTCTTTTGCACAGAAAAGCAAACATACAAACCACTTAAGGAGAACAATATAAATTCAATAATACAGCATACTTCTTAATCATCTTTATCGTTACATATAGTTTTTCATTGTATGGTCAATAATCTCGTTCCAACTGACGCACTTGGCCCTATATTTTAGCCACAGTGCTCAGCATGGATCATTATAGCTGTAATTTTCAAGAGTGACTCACAAGTAACTCATTCACGCTCATCCAAAGGTTTAATAAAAAAACGGATGGCATATGCTTAACATGCAGGCCACAATAACACTAAATGAAGAGTACTTAACATGCTGCCTTATTGTTGAGGAGCAGCTTCCTCTGGAGTGTAACTTGTCTCATTAAATCGCCTGAGGAAGTCTGAGCCTTTTATCATCTAGTATCGGGGGAAAAACTAGGCTAAAGTCTTCAGCCTCTTCAACAATGATTATTTCGGCGACTCATTGTTTCTATACATCAAGTATCCATTTATCATCCATCACGGCTAATTAGACATTACGTGAATGATGTCATGTAATTAAGAGATGGGTCATTCACATTTGTACATTATGTATTGCCAGCTAATGTTACACTCACCAACTGAACTCTTTAATGCCAGTCAAAACCTCTTACTTTTCCTCATCCTATTAATCTTCTCACTACCCCTCAAAATTCTATTGATCTTTCAAAATGTATTTCCAAAACACAATGTCTCCTATCATGTTGTTCTACCAAATCCTTCTGCGCTCCTCTGCCTTCTGACCAAATTCATATAAATTATCCATACACTTACATTTTTTTCTTACAAAAAAGCCAAATGAGTCTGTGAGCCAAAAAACAGTTGCTTACATGATGTTGCCGTCCCACAGCGCACAGTATGGGTTCATTGTTCCCTGCCAAGCAAAAGGACACAACTATTAGCAGGTACATTTTGACAACAAGAGATCATCATCAGTGTCATCATCATTATAAATCAATGACATATTTGTCCTTGGTTTGAATATAAATGGTAGCATGGGTCACAAGCTGAGAACTAACAAGTGGCCCATGTTGCCCATGTTGCCAGCAGACACACTTTATCTTTGTGCAGAATAAAAAGGCCTGGATCATGAAAAGGGTTGCACTTGTAATTATCAGACTGCAGTACATTCTCCTGACACTGAGTGCTTGCAAATTAATTATCGAGCCAATTAAGAGCCATTGTGGGGCAGTAATGGGAGGCAATCTTAGCTGCTGGTCATTGTGGAACACTCAGTCAACAATGTACTTTTTACTCAAAATGAAAAGTTGAAAGTTTTTTTGTTGTTTTTGCTACTAAGATTAGAATAGAGAAGTTAGACAGATACTTACATTTGCTAAGTGAGCCAGTTCAATCTCCATATGGGACTCTGTAGCTTTAGGCTCAGGGCGCACTGTCACAGCGATGACTTTGGAGTTCACAACAGTGTAGTTCCTGTGTAAAAAGCAGAAAAGGTACACACATTTGAATAAAGAAGAAAATGTAACATCATTATCATATGCAAAATTTGTACACATTTTTTTGATTTTTGTTTTTGAAGGAGTGAAAGTGCTCAAATAACAACAGCGCAAACTCCCCACCATCTTCCATGTTTGTCTCATTGTTCTAAAGTTTAAAAGTAGTTAGACACACATATTCAGGACATATCAAATTGACTGACTTTATACAGACTACTCTTTTTTTCTTTTGCTTTTTCACTCTCTGTGTCCTGTTCTGTTTGTTTTGAATTTGTTTACTAATCTTAAAAACAATAAAAGAAAATCAATTGTTTATTGTCTAAAAAATGGCAGGGTTCTTGTGTTGAAAAACCACAACTGCTAACACCTGATAATACTAGTTCTTGAGCTATATTTGGCCAGTTCCACAAAAAGAGGCTCTACACAGTGTGGAATAAAGGGCTATCTTGTTTTGAGTGCTAGATGCCACTCAGATATCGTATCTAATGACTGTAACCACTACCACTCAAGTTCAATTCTTACTACAACTGAGATGCAGATAATATACAGTGTGTGATTCTAGCTCAACGTAAAACAAAAGTAAATGTTTATAGTTGCGGATAAAACATTAAAAAAAATGTCCTGAAAAACATGAGAAAACCCAAATGGCTTGTACATGTCATCATGCGTGTGTGATACAAGCGATGAATGTCATGGTTTTCTGTGCTCAATAGCATCAACACTGCTGTCCTTTCAACCACCCAGTTCTTAAAGCTCATTAGACTATAAACATAAGGATTAGAATCAGTGGGAGTTTGGCTGGATCTTTATGGAAAGCCGGTATTAAAACTTAATTTGGCTTCAGACTGACATTTCTGAGCTTATATTTTGTGGATTTGGAGCGTGTCGGTGTCTCCTGCGGTCTTATCTTAAATTTGAAGTGCAAGTTAATTGAATATTTTAAACCTTTCAGACTAAGGTTATCTTTTTCACTGTGGCTTCTTCTGAGTGCTAACCTCAGACAATCTCAAACATAAAAGAGTGAGCACTCAAAGCTGCACATTAGGGGTAGATACAAGCATGTACTGTATGTTTTGCATGTTTGACAGAGGCTGAAAACATACAAACAGTGTAATAAAAGCTCAGATGGAAGGAAGTGAGACTCCTTTAATACCAACCATTATAGAGCGGTGTTTTAAAACACATCTCCTGCTTTTGTAGCGTTGACGGAATATTCTTTTTTATTACAAGCTGAAGCACTTCCCACTAGGAGGAAAGCTGTCATGTTCACAAAGGAGCGCAGAAGTGAGACTGCACCAGCCCCTGTCCAACCAGCTCCACTCAGAAACTCTATATTTTCATCTGAATCTCGCATACTTTTCAAGTCCGCTTCCTTGTCTTAGTTGAATTTAAGAATAGGAAAATGGAGTTCTTCACAAAGAAAGAAAGAAAAAGTTATTTAATAATGTTTTATAAAATACCACTTCACTCGTCAGTTATTCATATTAAGTTATTGACAATAATATGAAATGTTTTCTTTTTCTTCTCTCTTTTTTTATAACTTATGTTGGTTTAAACAAAATCCCCACTTACTAACTCCAACTACATTTAGAACCCT
The DNA here is from genome assembly GCA_019453435.1 of Rhinogobius similis. Classification (NCBI taxonomy): domain Eukaryota; kingdom Metazoa; phylum Chordata; class Actinopteri; order Gobiiformes; family Gobiidae; genus Rhinogobius; species Rhinogobius similis. Next base: position 17,103,681 of record CM033634.1, read on the forward strand.
AACCACTATGATTCCTATTACAGTACTTATGCAACTGCAATTAACTTCAGTGCTACAACTTGCACAGCGCCATTTTTTGATATTTATAAATATTAAAAACATTAATAATAAGATACTTTTTAGGCCCATTGTTGTCAAGAAATTATATCCTCACGTTTTGATATGTCCTATGCCACTGTAGAAAAGTATTTATTTGCTACATTTGAATGACTACTCCCAAATACTGATTGTCTATATGTTTTAAGGAAAGTTCCTCTTCTACTACTTTTACATATTGTTTGAAAATGAATCCTTGCATCTTCTATCTATTGCTTTTTGTTGTTGCCCAGCCATACACATTTGCTTGAGCCTCTTTGTGGCTAGACTTTTTCATTGCACTCTGAGTAATGTCCATTCTGCCCCAGTGGCCACATGTGCAGAGGCAGGACAGCTGGACGGGACGGTCCTGGGCTGACCGCTGTGTCCTTGGGGCGGAGGGTGCCAGGGACATGTGGACGGGGCTGTGACACCAGGTGTTTGTGTGACTCATCCCACCGCTTCACCCTCGCAATCATGTCAACCTTAATTAGGCCCATTCTTCATGCTGCAAGAAGAACGTCCACGGACTAGATAATACGGTGCAGACTAGACATGACCGTCCAAGTTTGACTGTGGATATTTGATTTAATATGTAAAATTTAGCCTGAAATGTGGGTTTGAGAATGTCAGACACAACCTGTTTTGGAGACTGCAGTGAATAATATGCAAACATCTGCGTCTCCGAAGGATCAAATCTGTCTCGCTTTTCCCTTTGCCAGCACACAGACAAGAAATATGCTGCACTTACTGTGGTGACGGTAACATTAGTCCCAGCGTCTTGTAGAGGACTGTTCCCAGAATGAAGACAGGGGATCCTTCCATATCTGCCAAGAAAAGAGGACAGTAAGTACAAAAGGTAGAACTCAAATTCACAAATAACAAAAATGTTTATAAAAGTATGTTGACTATAGTGGACAATACAACCGCTTCTTCCTTTACTAATAACAATCTACTAATTGTGATTCTAGCACAATAATTATCAATACTAGGGCAACAACCAGAGGTGCGTTGACATAAACTGTTCCTGTAAGTCAATACAAAATAAGATTGAATGTTCTGCGATTACCACAATCTTATCTATCTTGCATTTTATTCAATTCAAAGTGTTTATATTATTAAAAATACTTTTAAAAACTTGCATTCTCACTTGCCTCTCCAAAGATCTGACCTCTACCTTTGCACCTCATTGTTTCCATGGAGTTGGATACATTTGCATATATATAAGCTCCAAAACATAGTTGATAAAATAAGTTACAAGACTCAACTCTAGCAGTAATCACATGAAAATGACACAGGAAACATGTACATCCATTGTTTTGAATGAAAACACTGTAAATGCTCTCCACATGATGGTTAAGCGGCTTCACTTCAGCTTAATCAAATTTAGTAAAGATCTCATATTCACTGACTTTTTGCATTCACAACTTCAATAATTCGAAAAATAAATTGCTAAATTAATCAATTAGCAAAATGATCGTTAGTTGCAGCCCAAGCATACTGTAGAACATTTCAGACAAAGCAATAACATCTCCCTAGAGACAAGCAGGTGGTTTATGCTCCACAAAAAAGTTACAAAGTGCAGTTTTCTGTATAGAAACTAAAGACTAAATAACAGTACAGCGCTTCTATACTTATGGAAAACAGCAGAGCCCAATCTCTGTGCACACTTCACTCCTCATTAGAGTCAGCTCTTTGGTGTCTGTGTTCAGGCACGTGCCGCAGATTTATAATCAATCCAGTGTTTTGTTTTCTGAGGTATATCCCACAAAAGACTGATTACACCAATTAGCCAGATTGTCTGCTTGTGTGGTCGTGGGCACACAGAAGAAGAGCTGCTGAGTCAGCCCAAACTGGGAGAGCACAGGCGCTAGTGCAGCCATTCAAAGACTTCTGTGTTAATTTACTTTCAACACGCCAAATGTATGGCCTGCCTATTTATATAAACTATGTAGCTATGGTTTATGTAGCTATTTTAGACAGAATTGTTGGTACCAAAGGTACCAGATCAGCATTCTTTTCTGAAAGCATTTCCCTCATGTCATTTTTAGTTTGCACATGTTTCCGAACAGTAGCCTAGACCTATACAATAAGTTTGCTCGCTAGTGCCACCTTGAGGCTGACTAAATTGAACTACTGAATTTATTGACGTGACCAAGATTTCTACTTTATGATGTGCTCCTGATACATTCCACATTTTAATACATCAATGGATCACTTCAGTTTTTAGATAGATTAGCTCAGAATTATGAAATCAACACACTACTGTAGCTCATATTGTGATAGTGTTTTGAGTGCAGGAGAGGGATGTGTTTCTCTTACTGTTATACAGCACAGTGAGATATGTGCGCTGACAAACCTGCTGACTGTGAAACAAAGAGGCCCTTGGGGATGACCACTTTATCTTCGGAGTTCCTGGCCCAGTCGACCATGCCTTTACGACCCTTCATGGGGAAGTTGATGTCAGTCATCACCGATACGGCCGGCAGTCTCTGGATGCTGGCCACTGCGGGATAGGAACAAACGGAGCCGTGAAGAAATACTGATGATCAATAGACTTCAGACTTTAGAGCTGGAGGTTGGAGGATTCAGAGAGAGAGGAATTATGGGTAAGCGATTTGTGTGAGCAGACTAATAAAATATGATCAATTATGCAGATAGCAGGTTTGGGAATATGGGGGGAGATGAGTGCAGTGATGCTGCAGGGCGCAGAATAGCAATAGGATTACAGGTTTAACTGGAAGTCCTGTACTGTTGCTTTACAAAAAAAAAAATAAAAAATAAAAAAATATATAACAGTCAAACCTTAAACCTCAAAACAACCTTTGTGTTTGTGGTTTTACTACTTAACTACAGTAAAGTGTGCACTATAAAGAAAACAAAACAAGATTGTATATTTTTTCCCAATTGAATAACTGGACTACAAAATTTTCCCCATGAGTTTAAAATGTACAGAACACAATGGCAGTCTGTTCACCTCAAGTGCACCTGAAAATGATTCTGGCACTATAAAAAACTGTTGTAAACACAGTTTGATAAAACTTTTAGCAGCCGTTGCCACAACGACACAAGCTCTTGGCTTATTTCTTACTCATTGTTACTGACTTAGTCCCTGCTCTGACAGAAATGCCACTCAGCTGCAGTTGGACGCATGAGTCGAGTATAGTCTGGGTTAGAGGGATGTCAGCAAAACCCCTCCAGGAGCTGTTAATGCATTCATTACACAGTGCCATAAAAGGACATCACAGCTACAACTGGCATCTGCCAAAGCGTAGACAGGTAATCTCCTTAATCACTGCTCCCGTGCTCGCTTCCCTCTGGAGCTGCATGAAAGGCCAGTCTGAGCGGCACTGACAGGAACTGGAAAAGACCAGGACATGACTCGGCAAAGAGAGAATCCTATATCCTCCCTGCTATCAGAGTCAGGCTCAAACTTAGATGGTACTCAAAAGAATCGCCTGAAACTATGTGGACCATAATAAAATGAAACATTTAAGAACAAAACTTCAAGTACACCTATAAAACAGGACTAAGCAATGATTAGTTTTATCAAGCAAATCTAAAGGGCTCTGTATACAGTGACAAAACTAGGACATACTATAATTGATCTAATGCATTTTTGTCAAATACAAAGCTCATTTTAACATTTCTAGTACTAGCGCTTCTTATTATGCTATTATTGTTACTATTATATTATTACTATATTATTAATAAGAACTGCTACTTAAATTAGTACTACCTCTCATTAATATTTGACTAAAAGAAACACGTAAAATTTAGTACACTATATGAATAATACATTAAACCTACATTTTGATTGAGACTAATACCTTCATATTTTGTATCATGGCAGTACCCAGTCTAGTTTGATAAGGCCTGTACTTTAACAGACAGTCTCAGTCAGACTGTGGTTTGTTTTCACGCTAAGAAAATCTGTGGTTAATCCTAGCAGTGATGCCAAAGCCCTATTGTTCCCCTGTTCTTTTGGAGAATAATACAATTTGGATCTGTGTGAGAAGATGGAGTGAAATGTGTCGCATAGAGTTTGTCTGTGGGTTAGGAATGAAATCACGCTGCAGCACAAGTCCTGGCATTTGAGAGGAAAAAAGAGAGGCACTTTCCTAAGGAGCAGATGTTCAGAGAAGTAGAGGTATAAATATATTGCGTTTGTGGGTTTTAGTCAAAGGGCAGAGTAGGATACACAACAGGGTGCTAGAGAAACTGTCGCTCAGAATTGTGGGCAATTCTCTGAGTAAATGGGGCTTAGACAGATCCATAAAGTCTTCATTTAGCTTGTGTTGTGTTTAAGTGTACTCCTTATGGCTGGGAAATTACAGCATTACTCATAGTGTCTCGAAGAAGTATCAACATTAAGCAAACTGCACAAACAATGTGGGAATACTAATTAATGGGCAATTGCAGTAGTCACATATTTGGGTAAGTGTATTTTGTTATAAAAGCATCACTGCAACCACAGAGTAAAGAAAGCCAGGACTAAAATGTCAAAAGCACATGATGTATTAACTGAACTGATAGGATTCTTAATGATGCAGTTTGTCCTGAGAAGGCTCTGTACACCCAGTATTAGGTTTGCGTTAGAATTAAATGCACAATTATTTGTTTATGAAACTTTTAGAGACTACTGGGTCATAATATACTCATATTTGCCAAACCAGGAGTACACAACTATTCATGTCACACAAGTAAAGACTTTAGGCTGAAGCAACACAGCAGTAGTAGTTGTTAAAGGTGCACTATGTAACTCTTCTGGTCTGCCACCTGCTTATCTCCATGCAGATGTTATTGTTTTGCCTATACCTTTGATGATGATTTTAGGTTTGTTTGTTTTTTGTGTGTAATTTTAATATTAAAATGTTCTCAATTATGATAATACAAGGACATGTAAGTGGGACGAATACTATGACAAAAATATTTTTATTTCTCCTTATGGATTCAATGTATTCAGTCCATTTTGTCCAGAATTCATAGAATTTGTTTGAATCCTGAAGGTGAAAGAGTTTATCCATCACATAGAGTGTCGTGGAGTATGTTGATCCATTCATCAATTGATGGAGGCTCCACTTTTTGCCTTTTTCTTATGATGGCTTTTTTGCTTGCTTTGTAGAATTACAAGTAGCCTTTTCTCACCCTTTCACTAATTATTAACATCTCCAAAATAGACACATTCAAATGTACAGGGTGTTTTTGAACCAAAAACATCATTTATAGGGTTGCATTTCTGAGACCAATAGAATTTTATAACCTTAGGATCCCAGAAAATATGAAAGAGGTTTAGCCCCAGACGACCCACATAGTTTCCATCATGAATCTCTACTTCCCTAGTGTCTTTTTTGAATGGGTGTCATAAAGAACCTCACAGTATTCTTCCAACCAAACTCTTGCTTCATATATTAGATCCTGTTGTGTTCCATTGCAGTCTGGAAATATGTTAATTGCCTTCCATTTCCCACCTCCTCTTTATGTATTCTGTGCTGATCCCTTTGCCTAGCTGAATTGATTTATACAATTTTAGGTTATTTTATTACTGAGAAATATATTGAATTGTGTTACAAAGCCCAATTCACTGTTATCCCATAATACCTTTAATGTTTTGATCAAAATAGTGCCTGACCTACAAATACCTTGTTAAGCCAGTCCATATCCAGGTTCTTTTTAAAGCAATAAAACACCTGTAATTGAATAAATGACAGGTGACAAACACACTAAAAGTTCTGTAGTGCACCTTTAAAAGCTTGGGTAAATTGGATGTCTCTCTAATTGTGAGTATTGCACTAATGTTTGAATCTTGCATTATGTCCCAGCATTGTCCTCCAAGTGTTTGTGTGTAAGGAGGCAGAACACACCTTGAGCATTTTGCAATCAAGGTTATTTGACTAAAAGTGGTAGGACACAGGACGATGCAGTGGTGACAGCCAATATTTATCTAGGTGTCAGGAGGCTGCCATAAATTAGTGACGAAATGATGCTGCAATATCTTACTCAGCCAGATGCTCTCCACTTGGCCAGTACCTTTGTCTCCCACAAAACTTTCCATTCCTTTAATCAAAATGGCCGCTGTGCTATGAGTACTGAAAGCTGGAGGATGATGCCAAGATAATGTAAAAAGACAGTGAATTACCAATGGGTTTTTATGTTACTGAGCCCTGCCACCATTACATGTGATTAAAATAAAGCGGCTTTTATATCTCTCAATTATTATTTTAACACAACTCTTAAAGTGGATTAGCATTTTCGCATATTATTCTAACATTAAACTTTACTCTTATCATCACCTCATTTTGACTTCAGATGTACTATATGTGCCAGTGGTGAAAAGGTATAAATGGATGTATAATGTAATCCAACTAAACCAAAAAGTGCGTGGGACTTCACAACCTCAAATGAAAAAGTAATATTATAAGCAATAAATCTTTCTGTTCACTTATAACCTTTTTGATCTAAATAGTTCTCTGATCATAAGAGCCGTACAAACCCAAAGTGTATAAGTAACAGCAGTGTCTGGCTTACTCTGTGTAAAAGGTTTAGCTGTCAATTTGAAGCCAAAATGGTTTTCTTATTGTGTGTAAAGCGCGGGTCATGTGTTAATGCTTTTTGGAGAATAAAAAGGAGGAGGCGGTGGCAATGAGATTGGATGACTTCCATTAAGCCAAATTGGAATCAGTACGGTTTCAAATGGGAGAGCGTCACAGAAATACTCTCACATCAATGAAAGAAGTCATTAATGCTCAGCTCATGAGAGGCATTCAAACCTTATTTCCCAACATCCGTTACTTAATTACAACTTGCAAAGTGTTGTATAATGGTATTCTGTATTGTGTTTGCACTGTGGGAGCGATTAATTTTTCCTATGCATATATCATACAGCACTATATGGACCAGTTCTGAATGGGTCAAATGTTAGGCCATTGTAAAGAATGCTAGAAATGAACCTCACTTTACGTGCTCAGATTCACTCCCATGAATAAATGAAAAGCCCACTTCTATTATTCCATCACAGTAAGATAGCATTTATGGCTGAGTAGGAAATGCAATCCCGCAGAGACCAGCCCAGAGCCTGCTCGTGTGTGCGACAGAAGCTAAAAAAGCCAACAGGAGCATTGAGGAGGAGAACTATCCCCTGCACCCCGAGACTCTTTTTAAGCAAGTAAAGCCAAATTGAGACTCCATAATCACTGGTGCGTAGCAACAAAATGTCCCCAAACTCATTACTGTTTAAAGGAACTGGCAATACAATTCATAAATGCTGAATAAGATTTAACAAAATGCAAAAAGGGCATCACTTGAATAATACCATCCCAAGCATAAGTAAAAGTGGATGAATGTGTAGGATTTATAAAAGCAACTGTGTATTCTGTAACTTGACCTCAGTTTGTATAAGATATCCACAATAAAGTATACTGACTATGAGTATGAAACGGAAGTTTATGTGGTCATTAGATACTTTATAGGCTTGCACCTGACTTTTATATCTTTCAGGTTCACGTAAATGCCCTTACAGAAGTGGAAAAAGTAGCTATTGGACAAAAATTAGACTGATGGCTATCACCTATGCATTTGGAAAGGCATTTTGTTATATGAGAACCATATAAAAGCAATTGCCTGGTATACTTTTTTGTCCAATCAGGTAACATTGTAAGATGAGGACCATGTGGAAACAACTGCATGTGACTATCTCAGAAATTTGTTTGACTGTCATGGTTCAACATAAATGTGAGGAAAGGGACTAAGTGGGAGGGACTTACAGCTAAATATTGGTTCATAATTGGGTCATTAAAGGGGCTTTATTACATGTTTTTCATGTAATAAATGTCTTGCCCCAGATATATTGAAAAAGCAGTTCTCAGGGGGAAAAAAAGACAGCTGCGTGCAGTCTGCATGTCAAGTGTGCCGTTAGCGTATTTGTTAGCTTTAACTGCTCATGCTTCTGGAAGTTGAGAAAAAGTGCTTAGAATCTCATTGCAGTGAATTATTTGGATGTTTGGAGTGGATTTGGTAAGTGAGAAATAAATTTAGACCACTGTAAAAAGTGTAAAATTCAATTTTCAATTTTCAATTTTAAAATTTTAAAAATTTGCTACAGCTACTATTTCTAATTCCACTAGTGTACTACATTTGTAAATAAAACCATTATAACAACTATTATTATTCTTACCATGAACACAAATTCTTCTGAAGCCACAACCATAGATACAAAAGTATTGCAAAGACAATGGTCAAATAATTCAGTAAAATAATGCAAAAAGCAAAAGTTAAAGATTAAGTTAAAGTTAAAGATTGAATGACGTTTCTTGATTAAAGTTAATAGTAAGTAGTTACATCTCACATCTATTGAGCCATGGCATTAACATTTAGCTTTACCTTATTAAGAACACACATTACCGTTTTAATTAAGTGATTATTATTTCCACTGCACCACATTTATCTTTAGTTAATGATAGACAGGAGGTTAATATGGATAAATCAGAAGCAGAATATATGTCCATGTTGTGCAGAAATAAATGGTCAAATGTACAATGGAGTTGAGAGCCGGAGACGGGCTTCTTACCCAAGTTGCCAGTCATCAGATAGGCATTGTGGAAATCCTTCATCCCTAGTCCAACGATGTGGATGAATTCTTCTATGACCTGCATGAGCTCCACTGCACCCGGGTAGATCTGTGGGACAAAAGAGAAAAAGACAAGATGACACTTTAAATTTTGAACACTGCAGCACAGGTTTGAGGGGACTGACAGGAACTGCAATGCAATACTGAAATGATAGATATGCTGTTCTAAAGTTGAGATCTATAAAAATGATAGTATAGTAAGTTGTATTTTTAAAAAAAAGTGTATTTCTTAAGGGCAAAAAAACAGAATCAATACTCTCTTAATGATTGTGAGAGTTATTATTTGTGATGTAAACAGCCTCTGTCCCTAAATTAAATGCTTTTTCTCCTTTTTTGTATAGTATGTTATAAAATATTTCACAATACAGAAAAGTTGTGTGTAAAAACATGTAAATGACAATCTGCTGCTTGTTACACTAAAATGTCGTTATGAAGAGGCAGGGCTTATTAGATGTGCAGCTTTGAACAGGAAGTCAGTTAACCTGTTTCTATTACTAAATTGTTTTAGACCATTATTGCAGTTTGCGATGAACAAAACGTAAACTTATGATTTTTGTTCTTTAGTTATTGTTCAATACTAGGTACCTGAGAAAAAGCATTATGTGCCTCTTTTAAGATTAGCAATTATCCACATTTATAAATTATAGTGACGATTTAGTGTTAGATTTTATTTCATTTCCCAATGTATATATACAACTTGGTATTATGCAAGTTTTGAGCTTAAGATACAGTGGTAGATTCCTGTGCAGTCATTGTAGCCTGCAGTGTGAAAGGATTTCAGCACCATGGACAGTGCAGCTGGCTAAACAATAGCAGCACAGCTCAGGTCAGTGCGCCTCTGCGTCTCTGAGTCAATAAATCAAAGACCGCCTCATCCAATAAGTGACCCGGCACAAATTGTTATCCTCGCTGCTCATTTGAACGTGATGGGTCAGATCTAATAAGAGGTTTTGATTTGCCTGACCTTTGACTCCAATAAGCCTGATTGTTTGACTGTGTGCAGTGTTTAAAAATAAAACACAGGACAACCCTGTAATAAAAGTGAACACGTTGTTATATCATATATGACATTATTGGACATCATGTGACCATGCCTGGATGATGTCAAGGTCTTGGAGTGGTATAAAGATCACCTTATACCCTTATTTGAAAGTTTACAACATAACCTTTTTTCATTTTTATTTTTAGTCAGCTCCTTTTTAACATTTTTATTTAATTATAAACAATATACTCTATACTGGAATTTTTCAAGTCTTCAAATTATATCCATATTCATATTGCCCATCTCTACTTAAAACCACCTGCTGGTTTGTGCCCCATAAATGGGCAATTTTGTTGTTCTCCAAATTCCATACACAACTGTAAAAAGCTGATGGAGATCTTGTGTTGTCTTACATAAATCATATGATTGTATCGGAACAACGGCGTATGTGATTCTTCAGCGCTGAGGTCAGACAGATGATAAATGCCTTTGAATGACATTTAGCAATTAGCACCTCCCTGCATGCTGTTATTGCACACCCCCAGAGGCAGGTATTTCCCCCTGGTGTGTAGCATTGTTTGCCACATGCCTTGGCATGTGCCGAGGCTAAACCTAGCGAGCCATCACTGAAGCAGAAGTTGAGAGCCTGTGACATAGCAGAGTGAAAGCACATCACTTCTCCCCTTCCGGCATGTCTGACGCACAGTGCAGTCATGCTCGTTCGCTCGTCTCGTCTCCATGGCAACGACGGGATGTGAAAATGGCTGCGGTGTATTCGGTGTAGTGCAGGCTGCTTCTGTAGACAGAGGCTCTTCCTCTCCTCGCCATGGTAACAGTGACAGGAGGTGAATATATAGTGATCTGCGCGCGGCGAGTAAAAAGCTCATAGTGAGGCGTTTCATGTGAGCGTTTTCAATGTTCACACAGCTCTCGCAGTGTGTGGGCCGCTACGGAGGCTCAGCTCAGGACACTCATTAATTCAAGGAAAAAAGAATCTAGTGAGAGAAATGTATTAGTGTGAAGTCCAGGCGTCATCTGTCCAAACCACACGGCAGTCCTGAGCCCGTGTCCACAAGCAGGAGAAGGGAAAATTAAAAATGGCAGAAATAATTAACCCTGTCACAGAGCTCCTCTTGGTGCTCAGTCACAGAGTTTTTTTCTTGGTCTCCTGTTCTTGTCTGTGATGTGTCTGCCGGGCACGCTCTGATGCCTTCCTGAAGACAAAAGTGCTTACTTGAGGGGTCTGCTGAGCGACACCCTCCGTTTGGACCTGCCAAACTAAAGCTGCAGTGAGTAAACACCTAATTACTGCCTGTAGAGACAGCCAGGACTGGCACTGTTGGCACACTTTGAACTGCTCTACATCCCACCAGCTTTACCCTGAGATGCAGGGACGAAATGTGTGGAATATGGCAGATTTAAGGACATCCCCTCAGTCCTGTGTCAAAACAGGTGAGGCCTAATTTAAGTCAATTTAGCAACGAAGGTGACAAGCGAGCAGCTGCCCTCTGCAGACTCCGTCATCACAGATGCTCTCCCTGTCAGAGCCGTGTGTGTGTGATTCAGGGTTCAGGGAGCGTAGACACCAGTGGCAGTTTGGAAAACAAGAGTTGCCACCTCTCGAGCTGAGAGATGTGTCCAACAGAGGACGTAGCCAGGAGCCAATCTCCGCGGATAAACAGACTGTCAGAAATCTGTTACTCTGTACATTACTGCAGAGCTGCCATAACATTTGCACTACTAATGAAATCATGTTTGTGTAGGACTCTGTTGATTTTATTATCAGAGTAACACGATCCATTTGTATATTCGACACATGATAATTTAGATTCAAATTGCTAGAATTGAATTGCATTGTAAAGTTAAAGCCATGCTTGTGGCTAAGGAATAGCTCCTGCAGTGTTAATGGTTGTTTGTGGCTGTGCTGCTGCCCCCAAGTGGCGGTCTGGAGTAGTGTCAGTCTAAATGAGGCCAGATGTCACACCTGCATAATGACCACTACCAACAGTTCAGGGGAGTGTGACACACATCTCATCACCTCATTACACACTATTTACCTCAGTCTGCGTCACTGTGGACCTGTTATAGACCATGACATGATAACACTGTGTATGCACATTAAATTATTTACTAAGCTAGTAAGAACATGCTTACCTTTTGTGCATCTTCCCATTTGTCCTTGTTCTCCTCTTCCAAAAGGTTGCTGATGATTTGAAAGAAGTTCTGTGGAGATAATAAAGAGCAAATCTTTATCTTTATCACTTCCTCCCACACACAAGGATTACAGCCACTGCAGCAAGACCCGTTTGAATTATGACACATAAACACTATGTAGTTAAGGGCTGTTATGGATAATGCTCTGACTGCAGGGAATCAGAAATTTCTATAAGAGAATAATGAAGATCCCCGTGGTGCTGCACAGCACCAAGAAATATGCCACAGAAACCATGATGACGCCGTTCAGAAGAAAAGATGGGGGGCTGAAGATCAGGGCTGACAAAAACACCTCACACCCCCCACAGCGAGCTGCCGACACTTTGTGCTTTAAGAGAAACACTCCAGCTGCAATCAGGGACGAAGAGATGAAAGGGGATGTTTGAGGAAACATGTGGATTGTCTTTGGCGGAAGCGAATAAGGGACTGCTCGGGGTGCATGCCTCCAGTGGTAATAGGACCCCTGTCTGATCTTTAGCCTTGTTATTTTGTCTGGTCTACAGTGTGCCTAAGGGAGTGGCTCTCTCTCTTGACACAGGCTATCTTGTTTTCTACTTGAATGCTTATGCTCCCTCTGGTGGTAATGTGCCCACTTTAACACTGCATTAGCGCAGAGACACACAGAGGGGGTGGGCTGGCTCAGTGCTCTCCTGTCTGCCCACACACACCATATCGAGCTCATAATAACCCCAGACAGGATGCTGCCATGCTCATATCTCTGATTTCCTATAGCGACAAAATGGCTGAACAGCTCTGTGGTGTTTTATTTTAAACTTGTACAAAATACCTCACACCACACATCCTATGGGGATCTATGACTGCGTAGTGTACATACGAAGCTGCAAGGAAAAGCCTTCTGAACAGTTTGTGGTCCAAATACAACTGCACAATGACAACCCATAATTAACTGAGGTGGATGTTGTGGCTGTTTAATTATGTACGTCTTAAGCTGAAGAGCAAGCTGCGTGCCAATTTATTCCTCGTACATACAACAACTCATAGACAGCAAAATTGCTCATCGACCCAAGTGGAGAGGCAAAGCATGTCCTTAAGATTTCCTTAAATATATCTTTGCAAAGACAAACACAGAAACGACAGCTGCTCAAATATAGCGATCACCCTAAAATTAGAAGGTTGACTGTTTGAATCCTGTGGTCAATGAAGGCTGCTGGTCTCTCCGTCACTACCACCAGGTGTGCTGATTAAATAAGGCCACAGACCAGTGCAGTGCTTTGAGAGGCTTGTCAAGCTTGTCAAGCACAATACAACTGTAAGGCATTCGTTTATTTTTAGACTGTACAAAAAGACAGTTTATGTATATAGCTATATATTTTTATCTTCTTTTTATTGTTTTTGAAAAGAGTAGTTTAAAGTTAGTTTGGCGTCTGTCCCTTTTATATCTCTCCCATTTGTCCCAATGTATTTGATTGACGAAACACAAATAAACTATCTTAATTTTACGCTTCAACATCCCAAAAAACAATTTTATTTTTATACCAAAGTCACTATTATGAAGCTAGCACACTCTGCTATGTCTCTTTTACTATTCAAGCTGTTTGGTCATGTAGAAACTGGCTGATAGTCTAGTCTCATATTGTTCTAATTTTATAGCTCTGTCATAAAGCACCATTCCAGTTTATTTCACTCTAAAAACAGCATGTACCAAACACATGCCCAGACTAACTCGCTCAGCGCACCATAACGACAGAAGGGCAAATGGCGGCACAACGACTCAAAGACACTAAAGGGATATTTGGAAAGCCCATAAATTATCGTACTGGAGACAGAGGTGGGGCTTTGGCTTCATAATCTCTATCATCCTATTGACACAAAGAGGATCAAGAACTGGAGACGACCTCGGTGTGAGATGACTCAGCCTCAGACGGGGAAGATATCCATAGACAAAGGAGATTTTAGCCTTTGTACCAGTTCAGATGATATGATTTTAAGCTAGACAATGAGATTGTACAATTGCTGTCCAGGGTGCTGATAAAATGAAAGCTAGAAATCTACTCAAACCACTCCACTGACCAACAGCAGTGACTGGCACTCTTGCCTCATGGCAAGCAGATCTCAGGTTTGATTCTGAAATGTGGGGAATGTCCCCCTCTGTCTAACTGGGTTATCCTCAAAGTACACAAGTTTACTATAGCAACCTAAAGTACTTACGTACTTAAGTACAAATACAGGAGCAAAGAGATACTCAAGTAAAAGTATCACAGTGAAAATCTATTTAAGTAAAAGTATTAAAATACAACTTTAAAAATGTACTTTAAGAGCTAAAGGTAAAAGTACTTCAAACAGATTTTAAGAGCCAAGTGTCAAAATATGATCTTGATAAAGAACTGCCGTGACCATTGATCTTCAGAAGCAATTTTCCAGGTCATCTACACAGCTTCATTTTGTCTGCTCAACGCCGGGACATGGAATTGTAACTCTGTAGGCAAGATGTCTCTATGACTAAAAAAATAAACCCCTCAAGTCTAAAATCATTTATAAAAAAAAAAAAAGGTATGCTCTCAGTACAGCATAGTACTTTTTTTTTTTTCTTTTAACTGGCAATGATCCTCGCAAAAATGGTCTGGGCATTGCCCTATTTCAGGATGGGTCAAATGCAGAGGACAAATGTCTGACGATGTCCATCTGCAGCTGTTATCCAATCAATTTTTTTTTTTTTTAATAATACAGCTCATACAATAGTCTTTTTATAATGTTTATGTTGAGTGTTCATGTCTCCAGGTCCTGTAAATAAACTCCTGTGTTAGACATCCAGAGTATCCAGCCTCTCTTTACACAGGGTTTATGCAGGTTTCAGCAAATCATATTTAATGCTTTTTAATGCCGTATTTGAAGATTTTTAATGCCATAATCAACATAAAAAACAAGACATTTACGCTTTTATTATAATAATAATATGCATAATGCATTATACTTATATAGTGCTTTTCATGACACTCAAAGAGTACATTATTCATTCAATACATACTCGATGGTGGTGAGGTACTATTGCAGCCAGAGCTGCCCTGGGGCAGAGTGACGGAAGCGAGGCTGCCAATCTGCGCTATCGGCCCCTCCACCCACGACCAATCATTCACACACACACACACACACACACACACACACACACACACACACACACACACACACACACACACACACACACACACACACACACACACACACACACACACACACACACACACCCACACACACGCACACACACACACACACACACACACACATACACACACACTAGGCAATGTGGTTGAAGTGTCTTGCATGAGGACACAACGACATTTCCTCCTCCAGCGC